>OY856188.1:66251803-66576379 GCA_963693315.1 Diogma glabrata | reverse complement strand
CTGTCTGCATTACCCCTGCAGCATGGCGTGGACGTCGAATTTCCTACCCTGCAAAATGTTCTTTAGAGTTAGAAAACTTAATAAACAAATTGTTAATGAAAAAAATAAGGAAAACCGTAACGTAAAAATTATGTTTTCTCTAATTTTCAAATTAAAACATTTTTTGTTTCTTTATATTTACGCCGGATGACGTCACACAAAATTTTCGATTAGCTGTCAAGAATACCTTATATTCGTTATACCATGTATTTCACGATGTACCGGAATAGAGCTACAGATAAGGATATTTTGATAAAAAATGTTAAAAAAACAATTTAGTATATATTTTTAATATATTTACAATAAGTTTGTGTCACAAAATTAATTATTTTCTAATTTAATTTTTTACTTAATTTCTCAAATGTAAGTTTGCCAAAATGTCAAAACAATTTTGTTAGACACGCCCATTCACAGGGATTGTTGTTACTGTTTGTTATGAAAAATGTGTGTAAAAAATATAAATTTGAATATGATTTAAAGTTTAAACGGATTTGATCTAAAATTTTAAATAGTGAAATATATTGTTCAAACATGTATAACCATAAGGATTTTCAATTTATCTACGATGTTTATACATTTATTATTAGTTTATTAGTCGAAGTATGGTTATAAATATAAATTAAAATCGAATTTTTAAACCAACAGACAGTGCAAGCTAATTTCGTCAATATTTAGGAACAGTCTTCTTTTAAAGTGGGTTTAAAGGTACTTTGGAGTATTTTCAACCTATGCCAATTTCGTTATATTCAAAAAATGGCAACTGTTAGAAAAAACTGAATACGATTTTAGATAAGTTTTTTATAGAAGTTAGTTCATAGAAGTTTTGTAGTTAAATAAAAATATTTGCTTAGAGAGAGGACAGCTTCACAAATCTGTATTCGTAAAGATGTGTTCATTTGTATTGCTGGTAATGATGTTAGACTGTTGTTAGTGTGATACTATTGCTGAAGATGATGGCACACAAGTTTACTTTTATGTATTTAATGTTTAAAAATATCGAAAAAAAAATTATTAAAATAAAATTAACAAAATATATAACTTATTCATTATCTTTTATTTAAGTAGGAAACGGGTAAAAATACATTTTAAGACAAATTTTTCCTAAAACAACGATTAGTTTAAACGAGAAATAAATAAAATTTTGAATAAAATCTACTTATTTCAAAGAACAGTTCATGCTGCCACCTAAGTTATGTTTGTGTAACTATATACAAATTATAAACAGTACCACCCTCATTGAATAAATATCTAAGGAAGAGTAACTAGACATTTTGAGTGAAGCATCTAATTTTTAGTATTGGTGAAGTTTGATAGTCTTTGCATTTTAGCTGGGTGGTACTGTTTACAATTTGCATATTTATATTTTCAAAACAAATAAAAGAAATAATAAATGTTACATATAAATTTAAAAGCCTAATATGTTTGGATAAAATATTTCCTTATATTTTCATATATAAATATTTTTAATTGTCCATAAAACAGAAATTTTAATCATATTGAATTACTTTAAGAACACCTTATATTCGGCTGTGATTACGTTTGAAATATGGTTTGACAACGATGGATTAAGAAAAATTACATTTATGTAGGGTAATAAAATATAATATTAAACTAGAAAATAACAGTTTTTGTAAAGCAAATACTTTATGTTTTTGTTAAAACATCATTCTAAACCCTTTTTATGCGTAGTATTAGTCAAAATATTCTAATCATTGATATGAAATTCGATGATCAAATTTCAGTGTATTTAAGGTTATTTGTACATATTTTAATGCAACACTTCATTGTTATGAATAAACTACTGCACAAATACTAATAATTGTTTTGTAAAACATTAATTTAAACTTTAATTTTTATAAATTTTGTTTAATTTGAATATCTTAAAGTAGAATTTTGGATAAAAGCTATCATTTTATTTTAAAATACATAACGAAATATGTCAAATGTCATGGATGAAGAACGCACAGATATACAAATTACATACTTCAAAAAATATTCGTGTAGCCACACGTAATTATTCTTCCTTATATATTTATTCAATGACCACCCTACGATTAAATACAAACACCATCAAACGCACCAATACTACAAACTAGATGCTTCACTCAAAAAGTCTAGTTACTTTTCCTTACTGTGGGTCTTCACGTAACATCTACAATCGAGTTAAACAAAAAATCACACGTGAAGACTACTTCTATCAATGTCATAACATTTTTCATGATATTTTTTTCTACGAGAATTGTAGAAAAAAATATCAGTATGATTTTATGATAATTCAAAAAAAAAATGGCGAGTTGAATTTGTTTATCTTCAAATATTTAAAATCCAAAGCATATTTTATATAGTATTTATATTTAAAATTCTTAGAATGATTTTTAATACATAGTTATAATAAAATTATGGGAGAAAACAAAAGAGAATTTATGGTTTTGCAAACAAACAATAACGATGTTTTATATCTGTCAAAATATATCAGTATGATATTTTGTAATACCAACAGCCATCTTTGATATTTCTGTTGCATTTTTATCAATATCATTGGCATGATATTTGTCACGTTAACTGTGGGTCTTCACGTAACATCTACAATCGAGTTAGTCAAGAAATCATACGTGAAGACTACTTCTATCAATGTCATAACATTTTTCATGATATTTTTTTCTACAAGAATTGTAGAAAAAAATATCAGTATGATTTTATGATAATTCAAAAAAAAATGGCAACTTGATTTTGTTTATCTACAAATATTTAAAATTCAAAGCATACGTTATATATTATTTATATTTAAAATTCGTAGAATGTTTTTGGATGTAAAGTTATAATAAAATTATAGAAGAAAACAAAAGAGAAGTTAAAGTTTTGCAAACAAACAAAAACGATGTTTTATATCTGTCAAAATATATCAGAATGATATTTTGTAATACCAGCAGCCATCTTTGATATTTCTGTTGCATTTTTATCAATATTATTGCCATGATATTTGTCACGTGAAGAGGATGTGTAAGAGGATGTGTTAGATATTTATTCAATGGTCATAGTATATTTTGGTTGTTTTTTATCGTTGTTTTTCTTTAAAGTCGATAAGTTTATATCGACATGTATACTTTTTTATCAATTAAATTATTGTCAATATTTAAAAATGTTGTAACGAGTAATTAAATTGATATTTTATTTATCTTTAAATTGAAAATTCATTAAAATTAAGAATACGTGTGATATTTTATAAGTAGAGTATTTAGAAATCAAGGAAAATTTAAAGGCATCTAAACAAAATATGAATAACGTTTACTATCTATGATAATCTTATTTATTAAATTATTTACAAGTGAAATAAATAATCAAATAATAAAAAGTGTTGGCTTCTCTCATCAAAATAGTAAATATTTTGACAGATTCTATACTGATTTTCAGCAACATTACATGGACCATAAATTGTTCGTATGACTTTCCTCTCGAATGTTGATAGAATTCTACAATCGGAGGAAGTCAGTGTCCAGCTTTCACTTGTAAGTGTAAGCGCATAATGTAAGCACAGGTCGGATTAATGCTTTGTAAAGTGTGAGTTTACACGACCGCGAAAGATGTTTTGATCGCAGAAGTTTTAAGTAAGCGTAGAAAACTTTGTATACGGCAGAGACACTGGCTTTGATATCTGCCTGCATGTCATTTGACGATGTTATTACAGACCCGAGGTATTTAAAGTTTTCCACGCGTTCCACTTCATAGTCGCCAGTAACCAGATTTCCGGGAGGTTTGTTCTTAGATGTTGTTAACTAGCTAACTAACTGTTGTTAACTAGCTAGCTAACTAACTAACTTTAGTTTTGTCGGTGTTGATGCATAATCCAAGCCGTTTAGCATTTCTTTCAAGCTGAGAGAGACTATCCTTAATATCGCTTGTTCTACGTCCGAGAAGCACAATATTATCTGCGTAGCCAAGGACTTGACTAGATTTGACATAAGTGCAGTTTTGTGTCTCAATTCGGCTTTTTCTTATCGTGTACTCCAGCGCCAAATTAAATAGTACTGGTGCGAGTGCATCACCTTGTCAAACACCTGATGTTATATCGAAAGGATCAGAAGCTGACCCTTCGATTACTATTCTACAATTTGATCCCGATGTTGTGAGTTTGCACAGAGAAACAAGTTTCTCTGGGATACCAAGGCATATGAGTGCGGACCAGAGGTTGTCACGGATGATACTATCAAATGCTTGCCTGAAATCAACGTAAAGCTGGTGAATGCTGATGTTGTACTCCCAACATTTTTCCAGAATCATCCTTAATGTAAAACATTGATCTGTGGTTGAGCGGTTGGGACGAAAACCACACTGATAGTCACCGATGATAGATTCGGCGAACGGAATGAGTCGAGCAAGTACGACATTAGCTAGTAGTTTATATGCAGTGTTCAACAGTGCGATGCCACGATAATTTGCACACTTTAGACGGTCACCTTTCTTATGTAGTGGAACAATGAGAGCTGTTTTCCATTCAGCAGGTAGTTCTTCTTGGTCCCAGATTGCAAGAATCAGATCGTATATACGGGAGACCAGAGCTGCTCCTCCATTTTTCAGAAGTTCTGCGGGAATTCCATCGAAACCTGGTGATTTGCTATTTTTCAGTTTTTTAATGGTAGCTTCCACTTCTTCTATTGCTGGGTAAGGGACAAAAATCTCCTCAGTTGATGGAGCAGTTGCTCGGATAGGATGAACCTCATTCATCCTATTCAGTAAGTCTTGAAAGTGGGATCGCCACACAGCCAGCACATCACGTTCACTTATTGTAAGTTCATTATTTTCATTTTTGATGGCTGTAGATCTTCGGTGGAAATCTTTTGTCAGATTCCGTGCATTGCCAAAGCACTCTTTTGAATTTCCGTTGGCCGCATGTTGGTTGATATTTTCGATGCAGCTTTTCATGTGTTCGCGTTTCTTTTTACGTAGAAATTTTGCTGAGGCTTTCCTGGTGCATAGATAATCAGCTTGGGAGCTTCGGATGTTCCTTGTTAACCATTTTTCTCGCAGTTTTTGTTTATTTTCAACGGATTGGTGGCATTCGTCGTGAAACCATTCGTTGTGTGATTTCGGTGGTCGTTTTCCGATTATAGTTTGTGCTGCGGATATAATGGTTGATTGAAGCGTTTACCATTCTTCTTGTATGTTTAATGGCATCTCAGAAGAGATGTCATGCTCTTCTATGTTTTGTTTTATTATTTCCTGATATCTATTCCGCGTTTCCGGATGTTTAAATGCTTCGACAGTCCAGCGCACGGTCTTTTTTGCTTGTCTGTTAAATGTAGATGACAACTTGCACTTGTACTTAAAGATGACAAGCATATGATCGGTGTCCATATCAGCACCTCTGTATGATCGAACGTCAGTTATACTTGTAGAGTGTCTCTTAGAGATCATGACGTGCTCGATTTGATCTTCCGTTCTTCCGTCATTTGATTTCCACGTTGCCTTGTGAATTCTCTTGTGAGGGAAGAAAGTGCTGTAAATTTTTTCTGTTCGATTCTCGAAAAAATGTTGACCTGAAAAAATTTGCGCTTTCTTTTCTCGATTTGGATGCAAGTCTCAAACTTTTTGAGGGCAATTTTTATGTTGCCTATCTTGCATTTTTTGACTTTTTCTCAAGCGACGGTGCATTCTTGCCTTGTTTAATATATAAATATATTATAAAAAATAAGAAAAAACATATTTTTAATTATTATTCAGAATATTATTATTATTAATATATAAAATTAAAATATTCTTTTAACAATGAATCTTAAATATTTTTAATGATGTATTTTTCTTAAATAAAAATAATTAAATAGTGTAAAAATAATAATATGCATTAAAAAATTGAATTCTTTTATTTTGTTAAACAAATTTGACAGATCTAAAAAATGTGACTTTTTTCTGTTCGATTCTCAAGTATTTTAAGGGCAAAACTGAAAAAATAAATGCAAAACTACAAAAAAAATGCAAAACTGAAAGAGTTTTACCCGCTCTGAGGAACTTATGCCCGATTAATAGTCGGTAGCGTTAACTTAACGTTAACTTTAACTTAACCGTAACTTAAGACACTACAAAATTTTGAGTTATAGTCGATAAAAAATTACGTATTCATTGACGTTTGATCTGATATTAATTATGGTTTTGTAACCAGTTTTATAAATCAATCATTTCTTTAAAAGTAATAAACTGATTTAAAATCAAAATTTAAAATAATAAAATTCGAAACATACATTTGATACAAAATTTAAAAATAAAAAAATTTATTTTCATATTAATTTTCTGCTAATATTTGGCTTTAAGGATATAAAAAGAGCGACTTTTTTATATCCTTTGAATTTTTTAATAAATAAAATTTTATTTTATGGACACTTGCAATTATATATTACTATTCTTCAGTTTTTATACCAAACGTCAAAAAATCCTTAACAAAATCTTTAAGATAAAATGAAATGAACTTTACGTTAAGTTAACGTTAAGTTTGCGTTAACGACTATAAATGCTCTAGTGCATTTTCATACATATGTACCTTACGTTAAGTTAACGTTAAGTTAAAGTTACCGACTATAAATCAGGCATTAAATCGAGAAATGAAAACGCTATTAAATTATTTAATTGTAGTAAAATGAGAAATTTCATAGATAATTTTAAAAATAATTGAACTTGTATTTTGTATGAAATCCCATATAAAATTTTCTGAATTTATTCTCTTATTTCCTTTTGCAGCGCCACTGCGGTAAACACATGAACAGAAAAATCGTACCCTATCGAGCGATTTTTCTGTTCATGTGTTTATCGCAATAGCGCTGCAAAAGGGAAATAACAGAAAAAAGCACTAAAATTTTATATGGAATTACATACAAAACACAATTTGAATAATTTTAAAAGTTATCTATGAAATTTCTCATTTTACCACAATTGAACAATTTAAATTTGCTTATGAAGTATTATTGACTATATATTAAGCGTAATATATAAAATATTATTCTTAAGTCTCTCAAAAAAGCAACATAAAAATTGCCAAAATTTCCCATACAAAGTTGTATGAAAAGTTTAACCTATTTTCGTATTTGTTTTACGGACAGAAGAAAATAAAATATTTTATATATTATGCTTAATATATAGTCAATGATAGTCCATAAACAATTTTAAGTTATTTAATTGTAGTAAAATGAGAAATTTCATAGATTTAGAGTTATCCCATCCATTTCTTGTATAAATACCTCGTTGTAGAACTGTGTCCTTCCAGAACGACTATTTTAATAGAGTGGCCAAATTGTGGAACTCAATGCCTTCCTCTGTATTTCCCGATGAATTTTCCCCTCAATCATTTAAAGAAAATGTACATCATCATTTAAAACAATTAGTATAGTTGTCCCTATATCCTCTTTCCTTCCATTTTCCTCATCTCCTTCCTTTATGGTTGACATGGTATCTTTGGATATTCAAAGAGTCTGAATAATGAATATTTCATATTTAGTGTGCTAAACATGTCTAACTAATTAATAAAAAAAAAGATAATTTTTAGACTTATTCAAGTTGTGTTTGGATGAAATCCAATATAAAATTTTTTGAATTTATTTTCTTATCCCCCTTTTGCAGCGCCATTGCGGTAAACACCGGAACAGAAAAATCGCTTTATAGCTAGGTAGTATTCGGTCATGACATTGTGCAAAACCCCCTATATTCTTCACAGCCCTTGAATTAATGTTTTTGATTAAATTTTTTTATATGGAATTTTATTTTTCAAGATGACGTTAATATTTTTTTTATAGTGAGTTTAATTTCAAAATGGCGCTACAAGTTCACTATATTTTTTGTTTTAAAAAATGAAGCAGCCTTATAATATAGCGGGTTTTACATGGTGCAAAAAACATGATTTTTGTACTCAAAAACGTATTAAACGCACTCATTTATCATGAAAAAATTAACTTTCTTCCTGCTTTTAAATGTCAAAATATTTTGAATTTTGGCGTCAATAAAACTGTTTTATTTTGATAATAAATTTATTTTTAATATGTTTTATTTTGATTGTTTACGCTTTTTGTTTTGTTTATGCTTACATTTTTATGATAACTACTCTTGATAAAATTGGTTTTGTGTTCTCGGGATAAATTTATCTTTTGTGATAAAAGCAATTGTAATAAAAGTGACGCATAAAGTTTGACTTTTGGATCCATTTTATTTCTTTTGGCTGTTCGGTCCGGTTAAACGTAATATTCAACGAAATGAAGTTAATAGCAAAAATATTTGACGTTTAAAAACGTGATTTTTTTTATCATTTTGCTGTACCGAACACGCTCAATATAATAGTTATTTATGTATCAAGGGAATTATAAGGATGTTAATTACCGAGGGAAACGTTTGCTACCCGAGGGCCTCTGGCCCGAGGGTTGGAAAGTTTCACAAGGTAATTGAAATCTAATAATTCACGTGATACATAAATAATTTTATTTTTTACTACCTAAAACATTTATTAAACTAAAACATTTATTTTATCAAGTATTTGATAGCATGATATTTTGTTTAAATTGATCAAGTAATTAGTTATTTTTCATTTCCAATTGTATTGCTGGGGTGTTGTTATTCGTTACTATGGCTTTATGTAAATAATGTTGTTTATATATAAACAAAACAAAAATTTATAATGAAAACCAGGTCTATTATGAATCCATAACTCCCTCTTATAATTCCCTTGGGAATTAAGAATTTCATTATTATTTCGGTAACTAAGGTCTAAACGACTTATAATAAATCAGTAAAACTTAAAAAATATTTTTCGTTATCTTGCAATATAAAACTACATATAGAAAAAAATTTTATTAAAAACAATAATCTATTTTTCTTTGCATATGACAATGTTCATTGTTTTAGGTAGATTTCATATAAAAATCTACCTATTGTAACGTGCTTCATCTCGGAATTTCGGAAAAATTTTGGTGCCAAACGACTATATATGATAAGCGGAGACGGAAAATCAAAATGAAAAAAAATTTATATATATATATATATATATATATATATATATATATATATATATATATATATATATATATATATATATATATATATATATATATATATATATATATATATATATATATATATATATATATATATATATATATATATATATATTATTTATATATATATATATATATATATATATATATATATATATATATATATATATATATATATATATATATATATATATATATATATATATATATATATATAACGATATGAGGTATAACAGAATTATCCGGCACTCTCACGGTCGCACTTTTCGACCTACACCAAAAATATTATGTGTGTATATTACGGCAAACAATCTCTTGGACAAGTTCGCGAACTGGCCATATCGGGGTACCATTTAAGCGGTTAGAGCCTTAAAAGTCGAATAATCTAAGACATTATAACTTCCGTTTGAATCATAATGGTTAAATAAAATTGATAAATATTGAATATTTAAACTATTTTTTATCATATTTTGCAAAATGAAAACCTCAGCGCAAAAGGTTCCTGAAAAATCAGCTGTTTTAAAAATGTACTGAACTTTGTTGTCCTCGATATAGATGAAAATAACCAAGCTTACAAATGAAAACCTTCCAAAACATAAATACGTAGATAAATCTATCCAAAACTTAAAAAATAAATTGTTTAAGTTCAGAGGTTGAGACCCTGGGTCGGTTAAAACAAAAACAAACGCAAACGTCCATGTCTTCATCATTTTTGAGTTTCTTTTGCTTAAACTCATATTTTCTTTTAGATTAACTTTTCAACTATAATCTCAGAAATTTTCAGCTTTCTATCCCTAAAGGCTCCAATTTTATAAGCTTAAACAAAAAACCTTTTACATATCTTACAAAGCCTAATATATGTGAAAATTAAAAAAATGAAAATTTATATAAAATTAATATTGAATTTTGTTTTAGTTTTGTTGACATTTACTTGCAAATACTATTCGAACAAATTGATAGATCTTTGTGCGATAGGCGTTCAAAAGGATCTATATATGAAAAACATTTTAGGGAGCTATTATATAATTTACCAACCGAATAATTAGTTAGTGTTAATTAAACAGTAAAATTAAGCATGTAAATTCCTATAAAAATAACAGATATGTATAAACTTTAATAAAACATGTGTTAATATCACACAGCGTTTAAAAAAATTCATATTTAATAACATAAAACCATAATGATCACCCCCAAATCTAATTAACCAAATTTTTGTTCTTCATGGTTATTTAGATATTGTATATATAAAAGAAAAATTGCGAAGGTTGCATTTGTATGCAATTTTTCAATTTATTTGTATTGTTTTTATTTTGAATTTTTGTTTTGTATTCAAATTGCATATAGAACCAATTACATATGTTATTAGGAATTTTGTTTTGTTTTACGTAGATTTCATATATTAGGTAGATTTCATATATGCCAAACGACTATATATGTAAAGCGGAGACGGAAAAACAAAAAAAAAATTATACATATATATATATATATATAACGATATGAGGTATAACGGAATTTAGCGGCACTCTCACGGTCGCATTTTTCGACCTAGACCAAAATTTTTTTCTGAGCGTATTGCGGCAAACAATTTCTTGGATAAGTTCGACAACTGGCCATATCCGGGTACAGGTTAAGAGTCTAGAGCCTTTAAACTGTCAAAAACAAAGCGTTATAACGGCCGTTTGGGGCAAATTATGTAAAAAAATTTATAAATATTAATTATTTGAACATATTTCTATCATTTTTTAAAAAGCCAGATATCTGCAATAAAAGGTTCTTTAGCTATCTGCAATAAACTGTGTGAAGTACAACGGCATTTTGCGGCAGTTTCACGGTCGCATTTTTTCACTTACGCTAAAAATATTTTCTGGGTATGTTGCGGCAAACAGTTTCCTGAATATGTTTGACAATTGGCCATATCGGGGTACAGGTTAGGGCTTAGAGCCCAAAAACTGTATAAAATAATGTTTATTTTTAAAGTTTGTTTAATACTTCTGTTTTTAATTAGTGTTTTTTATAAAGTAATCTGATAAATCCGATTCTAATTGCACACATAACTGTCTGATCCCGAAATCTACCTATTTCTAGCGGATATACCTGCCGCTCGGACTTTTTTATATATGACGTCAATCAAGCGGGCCATGAGTATTGGAGGTTTTGGGTATCTTCAAAAAATGTAAAATGCAACGTGACGTAAATTCACATCTGTAGCCGAAGGTAGATTGAATAAATAAACATAAATAGAACAAATAAACAAACAATAAATAAACAGTATCTCATGTTAGTATAAAACATTAATATTATGGGTAAATATGAATTCCAAATTTAAGCGTATTTTCGCCCCCAAAATTAATATAAAAAAAGAGACGCCATTACATAGAAAAACAACATAAAAAAATTTGACAATGCAACATAAAAAAATTTGACAATTTAAAATGGAAGCATTCTATTATTGTTTAGATTAATTTTAGATTATATTTTTTCCTCGAAAATATTTAAAAAACTTAAAACTTATTAATCGAAAAGTAAATTATAATATCAATATTAGTTATCTATGATAAGAAATTCCATCCTGTATATGTTTTCGGTAATGTTTACCCGTCATTATCACGCGACTTCATATTTAATGTTTTATTCAAAATTTTCACTTAAATATATTAATTTTTCTTTAAAATTATTTTTAAATTATAATAAAATCACTAGCATTTTTTATATCTATTATAAATTTGTCAAAATATCACCACGATAAATAATAAAAACAATTTTATTAAAACCAAATTATAACCAAACCAAACAATGTTTTTTTGACAACTTAAAATGGACAAATACGAGAGGAGAAGAGAGAAAAACGGCTTCAAATATTTTTGTGTATATATACAGTAGTTTCATTTCCTTAGTCTCTTAATTCTTTGACCTAATTTTATACGTAGCAATTATCATCCTACCAAATGTTTGGTACGTACTTTTTGATAACTGTGTACATCGACCATAGTCGATCTTAAGCCGGGCATTCACATACAACAGAAACAGAAACTGAAATTGAAAACTATTCAAAATTCAAAAGTCTATTATCAAAATTTAAAATAATAATTAATATTATATGACAGTTTCTGGTCATGTGACAGTTTCTGGAACAGAAACCATTAAAGTTTAATTGTTTTTGTTTCAGACAAAACAGACGAATTTTCAGTTTCTGTTTCAGTTTCTAATTCGGCTTCTGTTTCAGTTGCTGTCAAATTTGTATGAAATTCAGTTTCGGTTTCTGTTTCTGTTGTATGTGAATGCACGGCTTAAGCTGGGCAGTCACATACAACAGAAACAGAATTTCATACAAATTTGACAGATAAAAATTCGGTTTCTGTAAAATTTGTATGGAATTCTGTTTCTGTTTCTGTTGTATGTGGTTTCAAGCCTGTAATAAGTATAGTACGTACCTATTAGATACTGGTGTAAACTTAGTATGAATACTATTGAGAATTCATAAAAAATATGTCATAATCCCTTTATTAGTTGGGAGCCCATTTTGAAAAACATAATACATCCCTGTAAAAATAAAAAAATGATACCTAACTGTTTTTCATTTGAAAAAAGAAATCCTGTTTTCAAAAATTATGTTTTTATTAATATTTGTTGTGATAAAAAGTTCATATTTGATTATTTATTACAAATAAAATTAAAACAAATTCTTTAATTTTCCTTAAACACTTTACGAGTATTTTAAACAGCATAAATACATACGTTGTTGAATTAAAAATGGAAGAAAACATAAATATACCATCGACAATTGTCCACGAAATTATAATCGAAGAAAATAAAAATTGTGAACAAATAAAATCTATAGATAGATCAATCTTACTTCAAACTAATAATTTTATAAATGAAAAAAACGAAAACAACCGTTTTTATTCAAATTGGTTTTGTACAGAGTATACCAACGATTTTGGAATTGCGCTGAGGGAACAAGAACAAAAACTTGTGATATTTAATTTTCAATCACCACAATCAAGCTATCGGAAATGTTTGATTGATTTATTAATATTGATAGCAGAATATGAAAAACTAAATCGTACTACAGTTCATCTAGGAATTTATTTATTGGATATATTCATGGATAATCATGATATATACGAAGAACGTTTGAAATTGGTAGCTTTGGTTTGTTTATTTCTTGCATCGAAAATGGAAGAAAGAGAATGCAATGTTCCTAAACTGTCTGATTTGAACGGTTTGATAAAAAATCAATATCCACTACATGAATATCTTTCATTAGAATTTATGGTATTGAATTGGTTTGATTGGGATTTAGTTGTTCCTACAACAGCACATTTTACAGAATTTTATTTATCTGCTCTCGCTTCCAGTGGTGATGAATACAAAAGTGATAAAACTGAATTAATGGTACTTGAAGATGATCTTGAAGTGGAACAAAATTTTATTGATAATCTAACAACTCAAATGATTGATTTCATTTGGGAACTTCAGAATATAACGTTGTCAGGTAAGCTATATGTTTTAGTTTAATATTAAACAAAAATTAGCTAACTTTTCTTACAGATACCATTTTAATGCATAAATATCCATCTAAAATCTCAGCTGCATGTATTGGTGCAGCTCGAAAACTTTTAAAATTGAAAATAATTTGGCCATCAATTTTACAAAATGTAACAAAATATAAATATCCAGAACTCGAAAAAATTATTAATCGTTTAATTTATTTGAAATCAAATTTAACAAATTCAGTTTCTCAGCATCAAACACCGTTATCATCTATTTGCATTAATATTATAAATAAAACAGAAATTCAAAATAAACGAAAAGCACATGATTCTGGCTACCTAACCGATATGGATCTGGAAGATGGTGAAGTGGTTGTGGAAGAGGTTTATACTCATGCAACTAAAAAACAACTAATTATAACTGAAAATATTTAATCAATTACGAAATCATATTTGTTTATGAAAAAAAACTTCCTTATGTTGAAGAGAATCATTGTTTAAATAATTATCATGTTGTTATAATAAATATATAAGCTATTTATAAAATAGTTAATGGATTAGAATTTTAATATTATGTTTTAAAACTGAATTAAATTATGTTGGATATACATTGTTTTACAATAAATTACTTTACTCAATACCAAGTAGTACATACAATTATTTTGATAATATTTTTCAATATCAAATATATATTTAAACGGTTATGCAATAAAATTTAAAACAATTTCAAAAATATATCAAATTCTTATAATCTGAAGACTGTAGCGATTTACTATCATAACCAATGTGATACCAACCCAATCACAGAAAAACACAGTCGTGTCAAACTAAAAAAAAATATAATTTTATGTGTCATTTTTTTTGTGTTGAATGTATGCCTCAACAAAAAGTGCATAAATGTGTTTTATAAAATCAAAATAAATAAACAAATATTGTTTATATGGCTCTTACTAATTAAAACATAATTATTGTTAATTTAAATAAATCTAAATTTATTTGCATTTAGAGAATCAAAGAAAACAAAATCATATTTCTTTTGTGCAATAATATAATGTTTATACTAAATACAGTGCTATGATTATGGAGAGAAAAATCAAATTAAAAAATTTAAATAATCATATAACATGTAAAATATGCCGTGGTTACTTTATAGATGCAACAACAGTTACAGAATGCCTACATACATGTAATTTTTTATTTTTAAAAGATAAATATTTAGTTTTTAATTTAAATTTCCTTCATTGATCATTTCGGTACAGCAACAAACATGTAAACATGAGATGTCAAATATTGTAAAAGGTTTAATCAAATCCTACGATATTTATTATTATAATGAATTCTTTTAAATAGATGTTGAGATTGGTTTAATATATTTATATAGTATTTTATAAGTTTGTTTTGTTATGACTACTTTAACGAAAGTAGGTTAATAATGTAAACAGAAAGATTTGGTTTGAGGGTGAGAAAAATGTATATCTTTTTGTGATGAAGCAATCATGTGCAGTCTTACATGTTGACTGCTACGTCTTTTATCCCATCAAGTTATTCAAGAGCTGAAGATCGTTTTGTTCAAAAAAATACGTAAATGCTTCTCAGAAATCGTCTTGTTGTACATAGATAACATATAATTTCTGACCCCTAAAATCCTCTACATAAGGTTTTGCATATTGGTTACTGCAATCATTATTTTTCAGTATGAACGATTGACAATCGTTCAAGATCTGATTGTTACTGACTTGAAGCGCTTTTAGAATTCGTTAACCATTTCGTTCCCGAGTTGTTCCCATTGCACTGTTATCTAAATATCAATGATCTTAGCTAACCACTCATCGAACATATGAGCATAATAAAAGAGCATCTAATTTTTATTTTACATGTATGTACTACAATCGAACCAGATAGCTTATGAACTTCGACCAATTTTTTTTTGGTTGGAATTGCCACTCCTTATTCAGAGGGAAGCCTAAGGTTTCTCATTCCTCATAAAAAGTACTTCTTCTACTCCTTCCCTTTGATTTACCTGGTAATGTTACCCTCAGTTTAAATCAACAGACATCGAGACCTAATTATTCCCATGATTGTATGCGAAGTTTGTTAAATTCTTGTGTTGTTACATTTTTGTGTTAAAATCGGAACTAAAATATTAAAATTTTGCAATTTCTTTTTCAGTCTGCAAAAGCTGTCTTGTAAAGCATCTGGAAGAAAACAATACATGTCCAACATGTTCCAATGTCATTCATCAATCCCATCCATTACAATACATTAGTTTTGATAGAACAATGCAAGATATTGTATATAAATTGGTCCCTAACTTGCAGGAAAGTATGTGTTTCTCATAAATATATTCATGTTCAATATAAACATATAATCTATTCTTTGTTGCAGATGAAATGAGAAGAGAACGTGATTTTTATCGCAATCGAAATTTACCATGTCCAAAAGATTTACCTCAGAATAATGACGAAAATATTGATAAATTGGGAGAAACTCATCAAGAGTCAGATTATCATCGACAAGATGAACAAGTTAATGTTTGTCTTGAATGCATAAGTAATAACTTAAAGAATTTAAAACGACGGTTTATTAGATGTAGTTCTCAAGCCACAATAACACATTTAAAAAAATTTATTGCTAAAAAAGTATTAAATGGAATTGATAAATATCGAGAGGTAAGAAAAATTATTTATTGTAATCGTTAATTATCTCACTATTGTTTCGTTAACACAAAAATAGATTTGAAATATAAATTCACACCCATGAATACTATTGTTACGAATTATCACAAATTTGCGTATACATATCTCAATTTGGTTAACACACTTTCACATCATTCGGTCTAGAAGTCGTAAGTGGAAAAACGAGAAACTGAATTTTGCGATTCGAGGTATTAAGACTGTTAGTAAGATATTTACCGAAAGTGACAAGCCCGAATTTCGTGTCCAAAGTTATGAGTTATTACAAATTAAATTTCACGATGAATACATGTCCACTTAATTTAACAACAAGATTTGGTACAACAATTGATGCAGTTTTTCAATAAATTTAGCAAATTTGTCATAAACCTCTAATTTCATATTTCAATTATGATAATAATTGAATTGACTTTGTAATACATTATGTAAATGCTGCTTTTTATTACACATGCTGTAAATTATATTATCAAAAAATGCGAGTTGCAATTGCAATATGACATATTTATTTTATATTTTATCTTTTTATCAATACCTGCCACAGTAGCCAAAGAAATTTATTTCAACCGCGTGCAAAGATTAAGCACTCATTTTTCTATTTAACCAAACAAATTTAATCAACACAAATAGTTTTATTTAAAAATAAACTTTTGAAGAAACGGCATATTTTTAGTCATAGAAAATTATATACGACCACCTCGAAATCTATAGCAATATAATACAACTCCAACTATCCAAACAGATTAAGATGTTTTGACAAAATCCATTTTTCCAATTTTCTGAAAAACGGTATTTTTTACATCATAGAAAACTATGGAACCCTCTCGAAAACAACGCAAATAGAATACAATTTAAATCATCCAAATCGAACCAGCCGTGGTTGAGAAATCGGTTAACAATTAACATACATAAAAAAACCCACAATGAAATATCGTCGCTTTAATAATGAAATAACGTATGCCATATATACGTTGTTATTATATAATGGGTGCGCTGTATTCTCCATAAGGATGTCTATAAAGTGGCATTTAAACATTTTCCAATTTTCTTATAACTGGGGGTGAAAATTAATATATTGTTAATTAACGTACATGCAAATTTGAATTTGATTAAATATTGAAACAGCGTAAATGCATGTACGATATTTCAATTCCTACAGAATAATAACTTGCGTAAAATCAGTGTCGTATACTTTACATACATTACGATTGCCATACGAAATGGTAAATCTAAAATATTGTATAAGCATTATTCATTACTACATGATATGCCGGTTCATATAAATAAAAAAATTTAAGAATATTATGCGTTAGTTCAATAATAATTAGTTTTAGGCTTAATCGTACTTCCATGCAAAATGAAATAACGTATAAGTTACCTGATTGACTTTTCACCTCTTTTTAGGTAGAAAAGCCAGCAGGTACCAATGTGAAATTTTAATATGCTGTGGAAAAATTAGTCAAGATTAATTGGTAGATATTTTTTTTCCAATCTCTTTATTCATTTAATAGTCCTGCCGAGTTTACGAAAATCAGAAAACCGAAAAATCTTTAAACCAAATTATCTCGAAACTACACTTTTGCGAATACGTTGTTTCATTATTAAAGCGACGATATAGAACATCATCTTTTTTGAAGTCGGTTAAAAAACTAAAACAATTCAAAATATAAATTTAAAAAATTACGAAACTCAATAAAATACATATTACGAATATTATGTTCGGCAGGTATGCAATACAATTCCCTATGTGGTTATAGATCTGTTCAAATGGTTACTTCCGTTCAAAATTCTCACAACGCGCTTAAAGAAGTTTTACTTCAAAAACCTTATATATCAAGTTTCATCTAAATAGAATAATTGGACTTAGAATTATTGAAGGTTTAAATAAACAGTTGTTCAAAAACATTGCAAATTGGCTCAATCGTTTTCGTCGTGGTGCGGAGGGTGCACAATAGCATATATAGATATAACAGTTAGTATCTCACTCATCTCTCTCTCACACCGGTGGTGTGTGTATGTGTCAAAAACATGTACAGGGTCAACTCTGTATATATTTGTTTAAGATTCGTGACCAAACCGGTTTTCAATTGCACTAGAATGCATTTTGTGTAGCGCGGTAGGTGATTTTCTTCACTAGCGCCTTGGGTGTGCTTTCAATCTAGCCAATAAGGTGCGTAACTGCTTAGTGTATCTTCAACAGCTGTACGGTGTAGATTTGATAATTAGACTCATCAATATTACGAATGGGTGGCTCATTTTTAACCTATTCTATTTTTCGTATTTTTTGTATGTCCCTGGGTGGTGGTCATTGGCTTTTCATTGCATGAGGATGCTCATATGTACAGTCTATTAAGCATTTTGTTGTTGATTGATCGGTGACGGATCACGGCTGCACTTTGTATGATTTATATCTTATTCCAGTGAGTATGAGAAACTTAGGAAAGTCATATGGGTTCTACATATGAACAAGGAAACCGTAGCATATTCCGTGATGAAGCTTGACCTTAATCAAATAATAGATCTAAAAATTCCAGAATGTTTTGTGGATATTTTCGTTTTGTATAAAAAAAGGGGATCGCTTAAGTTCTGTCGATTTATGACGTTGGGTATCACTCCATCATCACATCACCTTCACCATCGAATCAAATCGAATCTGTCCAGCATCGTTATTTATTTTTTTTAAAACGGTTCGTAAATAAGTTGTCGTGCATAACATGTACCGTGATGAAGTTTGAGCATAAACGAATGACCGGTCTAAGAATGTATTCGTAATGGGTTGTTTGATTGCTTTATAAGTAGTGGTAATTACATTTTACATTGGCCCTATGAACTGCCAACAACTAGTGCTTTCAGCTCATTATTTGTTTTTAAATTTTTAACTTCCTAATATTGCGGATATTGCAATATGGAAATATGGCATCCAATATGGAAGTTATTGTTTTTACTTTTTAGGTTCATTTTCGAAATCGAAATTTTTATTATTTTTTCACGTTTCAGGAGGTCTTAAAACTGTTTATGCGATTTTTAAGTGGCAGTCTGTAAGAATGTGTGTGTATCTTTGTATGTGGTCCATAATTTGGCCAACGGCATATCAACGATAGATGGCCTAGTTTAAATGAAATTGGTCATAGCGATGTTTCTTTGCGTAACTTAGATTCCAGTCCTTTTCTTCAAAATCGGCTTTGTTTTCTAGTGATTTCCAAAAAGTAAAAATCATCTTTTTTTCCATTTTGCTTTATTTATCTTATAACAGTTTTAATATTACTTTTAATTACCTCCAGTGTATCAACTTCGAAGGAGCGTTTATAATACCAACAGATAAAGTTTCACTTTTTTTTTAGTAAAAAGTTGTGTAATAGGAAATACAATATGTGTCACAGCAACACACGTACACTTTTTAAAATCTGGGTACCACGACAACGTGCGTTCCCAGCTGTTGATGAACGCCTTTGATTGAACCCTTGTTGATTGAACACACAAACAGATTGACGAGTAAAATTAGGAACAGAATATGGTTGAGGCATGGTGGATCCGATTTCATTCGATCATCGCAGGTGACGATATTTATAAAAAACAACGAGATCAGTAACAGTGCGATCACTCACAATCCTTTTTTTTTATTTTTAATCAAATGTGTTGTGTTGGAAGTAAGGCTATTGGTCTATAATTTGAAATATCGCATTTTGTTCTTTTTTTGGGAAGGGACTGGACATTGACCAACTTCCAGCACGAAGGAAAAATACCAGATTTATAGGATCTGTAGAAAATTTTGATAAGAGTGGGTGCAAGTTTTTTTGAAAATGTTTTTAAAATAAACTTAAATCTTGTTATTAAAACAGATTGTTTACATATTAAACTATATAACATTTAATACATATATTTATAATTTGCTCGGTTTTTACCGAGATCGGATGTTTATGTTCCCTTCACAGATTGTGGCGATGTGTCGTTAAGAAGATATTGTTTTTGATTAAATTATGTTTTCTTTTGAATAGCGGAAAAATACATGACTCGCAATGGAAGTATACCAAGAGCATTGGCATTGAAAAGTGTTCTTTTTGGAAAACGAGTTTCAAGACTATACGTTTTTGAGCGTTGCCAGGCTAATCAGCTTTGAATATTCACCACGGTCGCTCGCTACAGCGACATAATTACAATGGCAGCCGATTTTTTAAGGTCGTTTATTACGTCCGCCTCCCATTGCAGTCGTGGTTTACCTCGCGGTCGCCCACTCCCTGGGGTACTAACGTACATTTTTTTAATCATTCCAGATTATGAATCGGCTCGTAGAACATGCCCAAACCAAGCAATCCTATTAGAACGGGTACAACCTATTATATCAGGACCCTCAAGGATGTCTCTGATCTCAAAGTTATACCGGGTTCTATACTCTCCATCGTCCGTCTTAAGTGGAACAAAAATGTAGCGTAGGATCTTACGTTCAAATACAGATAAATGCGATTCGTCATTTTGTGTAAGGGTCCATGTTTGTGGCCCATACATCACAATCGGTCTTGTATAACTTGAGCTTGGTGTTAGTTGATACATACGGTGATCCAATGAAAGTTTTAATTGAGTAGAAATTTCGATTACCTGCAGCGATTCGAGCTTTTATATCTGTAAGTATGCTGTTGTTTGAGTCAAGCATTGATCCCAAATATTTAAAAGATTCAACTCCCTCAATTCGTTTATCACCGCACATAAAATCTTTCTTCTCAGCATCTCTTGAAACATTCATATGTTTGGTTTTATCGTAGTTAGTTTGCAGACCAATTTTTCTAGCACCACTCTCAAGCGACTTGAAAGTCTCACTTATAACAGCTTCCCTTCGGCCGAGGATGACGACATCATCAGCGTAAGCGATCATCTGTACTGAGTTTATTGACAAGATATTGTTAATCGGTAGTTTCTTTTGACATATGCCAAGGCTAAATTAAATAGTATAGGAGATACGCGAGTCGACTTTAAGAACTTTGATATTTCGTTCTCTACTCGTACACAGCATTGAGAGTTCTGTACTGTCATTTTGCATAGTGATATTAGTTTACCAGGGATTCCCATTGACAACCAGAGCAGACCATAGAGTCTTTCTTTCGAGAGAGTCGTAGGCATGTCTGAAATCAATGAAGAGTTGGTGCACAGGTATGTTGAACTCTCGACAATTTTCCAAAATCATCCTTATCGAGAAAAGTGCATCGGTAGTACCTCGACCTTGCCGGAAGCCACACTGATATTCTCCAAACAGTTGTTCAGCAAAAGGATTGATCGTGGCTAGCAAAATATAGGAAAAGATCTTATATGCTGTGTAGAGGCGAGCGATTCCTTTGTAGTTTCCACATTGTAGGCGATTACCCTTTTTATGGATTGGTATCAGCATAGCTGTGTTCCAGTCCTGTGGCATGGTTTCACTCCTCCAGATCATATTGTCATATTCTTTACTCTCATATATGTATTCATATATGATTTCGAGGTTGCCTTTTCATATTAACTATATTTTCATTACCATTTAGGTCTAGGTTAAAGATGGACGAATTCCATGTCTGCAAGTAGTAAGAGAATACATTTCAGTGGTAGTTTAGCGACATCGTACATAACCCGAAGGTATTCCTATATCTATACTTTGGAGTTCACTTTTGATACCGTTTATTACCAGAGATTCGAACCGAAATGTTTTCCGTTTCGGTTTACGGTTTCGTTCCGACTGTTATTTCGTTCCGGTTTTCGGTTTGGTTCCTTAGTTTATTTTTTCGTTCCGGTTTTCGGTTCGGTTCCGGTTCAGTTCCGATGTCAAAATCAAGGATTTTCAGTATTCTTTTGCAAAAATTCAAAAGAAACAACTTCAGTAATTATTGAATCTAGAACATCGATACAGGCTTCAGGAAGAAGCTTTTCAAACATAGTACCGTAATATTTTGAGGTTTAAATTTCATGTCTAATAACGTTGGAGTAAGCGTCATTAAGCTTGAGCTTAACTTTGATGCCAGATTTCGTTTACATGAAGCTTTTGCTGATATTTTAAGACATTTTAAAATTTTAAATTCTTTTTTATGAAACCGTTCAATATGCCTCTCAAAATTTGCTGCATAGTTTCATGGTATTTTAAAGAATGTAATAAATTTTGGAATAGATTAGAAACCAAAATTGTAGTACCTATAGCTAATTTTACATGCAAAATGAAAATCTTTTACTCAAAATATATGAGTAGCTTTTTGTTAGAACATTTTTTTTGTTTTTTCACTGCAAACCGTTTTACATGAACCGTAAATAAAATGATTTTTCGTTCCGGTTACGGTTCATTACATAAAAAAAATTACGGTTTCGGTTACGTTACGGTTCAGCCCAAAATTTCGGTTAATAACGGTTTTCGGTTTACGGTTCGAAACTCTGTTTATTACTACACACTGAGTTCAATCACACAGATGGGTTTCAAAATCCTTTAAACTGTTTCCACGGATACCCACTTATTCTAACTTTTTTAACAGAATCGATTGTGTCGAAGGCGTTTTTAAGTCTAGAAATATGCTACTCACAAACTTAGTCTTTTCAAAGTTGTCGATGATCATATTTGTCAGTAAGATACTGTTTGATATTCATTTTAATACAGTTGTTCCAGTTTGTGATTCTGTTGTTGTTGTTGTTGTTGTAGCGACGGTGCAGTGCTACTCCTCCGGCTCCATGTCCAGATTCAGGAACTCTGCCACTGCTCTCGGGCGGTACCACAAGTCTTCCTTCGTCAAGTTGGTTGGTTTTCCTGGACAGTTAAATTGGTGGTCTGCATCATGCGGCGTGCCCTCACATATGGGACACTTGTCAAGATTGTTATGGTCAATTCTATTCATTTAATTATTTAAGATGCGTGACCAACCGGATCTTAACTGCGCTAAAGTGGATCTGGTGCTGCGCGCTAGCTTGACTTCTTCCGCAGCGCCTTGTGGCGGCTTACTCCTGAGAGCTCGATTTGGAGCGCAGTTCTTTATTGTGTCCTTAACAACTTTCGTGTGGATCTTTTTTAAGCCCGTTTTATACGTAAGCTCATCAATGTTATCTGTTATATCGTTTCTGACATCACTTAGGAAGCAATTCGCAGTACGCCTTATGTATCTAGGTGGTGTAGTTGTGGATAATGTGTCGTTGCAGGGATGTTGCTCTTTGTGACAGGCCCATAGATATTGTTTGGTGAGCATTTCATTGTGTTGATGAACCGGCAATATGTTACATTCTTGGTGCAGGTGAGCCATCAAATGACATCCGGTTGCTGTTCACAACGCTGCGTTCTGTGTTACTTGTAACTTATTCCAGTGAATGACAGCGACTTGAGGTGTCCATATGGGTGCAGCATAATTCAAAATAGGTCTTCCTATTGCTTTATATGTTGTTATGATTGTTTATCTTTCCCCTATGAGCTGCCAGCCAGTGCGTTCAGAGCGTTGTTCCTATTTTTCAATCTCGCGTTCACCTGTTGAGCATGAGCATTGAATTTAAGTAGTGGATCGAATGTGATCCCCAATAGTTTCGGATTTTTGACCGTGGGAATAAGCACATTGTCAATGCAGATGTTGAGTGTTGTGTTTACCTCCTTCGTCCATGTGGTGAAAAGTGTAGATGGGAAGTTTCAGTTTCCTGGTTTTAAACCATTCGTTTAGGATGTTAAGGAAGGTGTTTAAAGCATTAGTGAGTTGTCCAGGTTGTTTCCTGTTGCAAGCAAGTGCACTGTTTCCTGTTGCAAGCAAGTTTCCTGTTGATGGTTATTCCTTCTGGTGGTGTAGCTAAGCTGCTTAGGTAGAGATTGAATAGTGAAGGTGAGAAAACTCCACCTTGTGGAACTCCTTGTTTGAGCACTCTCATCTTAGATTTGGAGTTACGGAACTCAACGTATGTTTGTCGGCCTTTTAAGTAGTTGCACAACCAGCGCTTTATTAAACCGATTTATTAAAAGATTGGTGTTAAATATATCATCTAATAGTGCAGCATGCGACATTGTGTCGAATGCTTTTGATAGGTCGAGCGCAACTGATATTGTTCTGGCACAAGGTTGTTTTTGGTTTAATCCATTACTGATTTGATCTTGGATCTTGTGAAGAGCGGTGGTTGTACTATGTGCTGTCCTAAAGCCATGTTGGTGTGGCGCCAAATTGCAAGGTCTGGATAACCAAGGTAACAGAAGCGCTTCAATCAGTATTGCAACCGATGAAAGGATGGAGATCGGTCTGTAATATTCTCCCTTCTCTTCAGGTTTTAAGATGGGGCTTATTCTAGCTGTTTTCCAGATGTTTGGTATCTGAAGAGTATTTAGCGATGTGTTGAGTGTAGAAGTGAGAAGGCTCAATCTTTTGGGTCCAATATGTTTTAGCATGATGGCTGAGATGCCGTCGGGTCCAATAGCTTTGGATGGCTTAGTTTTTTTACAGCATTCTCAACTGGAGAATGTGATATATTTACTCAATATTGACAATACTTGGGCAGATGTCTCAATACTGACCTTGTTTTCTTTTCATGTTTACTTGGCTTTTCTATAAATTGTGTGTTATATTTGGTAGCGCATTTCCTTTGGTTTTCGGTTGGGATATCATTGAAGGAGATCATGCAGTTGTTATCCGGTTGTCAAGGATGAATTAAGACTTTTATGACCTTTCAGAGACTTTTGCTTGGGCCTAAGCTTGACTTACTCACTAGCTCTCTCTATTTATTACGTTTGTGTTCCGTAACTAGCTTATTTATTTGGTTGTTTATTTCTTTAATTCTAATGTCCGCTGGATCTGCCTTGCGGATGTCATCTCTTAATGTTGAAAGAGCACAAGCTTCTTGTGGGAAGTTTGGTTTTATCTTTTGAATTCTGCCGGCTGGAATGAAGCGATGTCTGTCTTTATTAAAAATGTATCTGAATTTCCCAGAGAGATCGTGGTAAAACTTGCTTAATGAATTCTATTTCGGTAAAATTTGTAGAATTTTGCCAGTCAGCTTTGTTAAAATTAATATATATCTTCCTCTCGGACTTTATTTGGTTAATTGAACGGCTTAAGGTGATTATGATCGGTACGTGGTCTGATCCTAATGCGATTTCAGTTCTCCATTCAGTAATTGGCATTAGTGACATGCTGGCAAGGGAAATATCTGGAGAAAAATACGAGTTATTTGTTACCCTTGTTTGTTGTGGTTCGTTAAGGACTCCAAAGTTGGAGCCGTCAATTTGATCAGCAATGCGTTCGCCTCGTCAGTATTCAGGTGTGAGTGCCACAGATCATGATGAGCATGCACATCTCCGAGAATTAGACAGTCTTTGGTATAAAATAGGTATCCTATGGACGGTTCATAACCTGTATCACAGCTGCTTACGTGTGGTATATAAATATTGACTGATAACACTATCTCCGTGTTTCCGGATTTAATTATGATACCCAGTGGTTCTAGGTGATTATCGGTTCCCGATACTGCTGGTAATGTGGTTGTACGAAAGATAACGGTTTTGTGAATGATAAAGGCAAGGCCACCACCTTTGTCCTTCCCTCTATCCAGCCTTATAATTCTATAATCACAGATATTATCACTAATTTTAGATCTAGCATTTAGTTTGATTTCTTGTAGAACCGCGATTAGAATATTATTATTGCACATATAGTTTATTATGTCATCAATTTTATTTATGAGACCATTGCAATTTAATTGCATTACTTTCACATCGCTTGGGGTGTCCGGATGTGTGTTCATTCGCATTGTGTTCTGCTGCGAGATCCTGCTTGACTGTTGACCAGGGTGGTTATTTTGTAGTGTTATCTCACTAGGTGAGATAAATAGTGAAATAAAGAAATTATGTTTGAATGATTTCTTTTATCTAATATAATCGATCAAAGACAAATATTTTATCTCACTTTTTATCTCACCTAGTGAGATAACACTATAAAATAACCACCCTGATGTCTGGCAACATGGCGCTATATAGTTTTTGGTCCATTGCTTATGTGTGGCAAGACCTGAGCAGTTCTTGAGATGACACCATTCCTTACAACTGTTACACTGTACTGATGTAGTGTTTGCCCTGAAAATGTTTTTACATGTTGTACAGTGCCATGTTTTAGCTGGTCCAGGGTTTCTTTCAATACCAGCCATGACGAGGAGCGTTTGAAGCAGTGAGGCCAGTGACAGCTGCTTCTTTATCCAAAAAATGAAGCGACGGAGTTGCACCTTTCGTCGAAATTGTTGTGATGGTCCTTGGTCGGAACTGCGTTCCGAGTACTTCTGGGGCGTAGACCCGTCCATCTTGAGAAGCGTGATTCTGTTGCAACCATTTGTATTCTGTTGCAACATCAAGCTCTTTAATTTCAGTCTCTACTTCTTTTTGATTAATATTCCCAATAGCAAAACTCCCATTAATCCGGTTCAGATTACTCCAGTAATTGAAATCATATCCCCTTCTCGATGGTATTCTTGCTCTTATCGAGTTACTGACTTAGGTAAAGTACTCATTAAATGTAGATGGGATCTCAGGTGGTTCTGTTAAAATTTCCCCTGCTTCATTTTCGATTTAATCTATTATTTGCGATTTTTGTTTACCTAATATCGCATTTATTTCTCTCCACGCTGCTTTCGAATTCGTGCCCAACCCAATAAATAGTTTGGAAGGTGATAGTACACTGCGCAAGTCATTCGTGTTCCTATCTTCAAAGGGTAAAATGCATGAACGAATAAATCCCACCCGGAGAGACGCTGCCATAAATTTAAGCGAGGATCTAGAAAAAGTCGCCGATTGGGATGACAAAAATTTAATCAATTTTAATTCCACCAAAACACAGCTACTGCTTGTTTCCAGATCAAAGACCGAGTTTCCCAACGATATTTCAATTAATATGTGTGACGACCAAATAGACAAATGTGAAAGCATTCGTTTATTGGGAGTCACAAACGAACTCTGGAACGATCTTATAATGGCCATGGGAAGGAGCGCGTCAATAAAACTCGGCCTCAATAGATGTTAAAAATATTTTACTCCGTATCAATTACTCTACATTTATAAGTCCTATATTCGTCCCTGCATAGAGTATAGTTGTCAAGTTTGGGGCGCTGCATCTATTACCATCCTGGCTCTTTTGGACTCTGTTAAAAAGCGTGCTACATGAATTGTTGGTGATCAAAATTTAACATTAAATCTTGATTTGCTACAACATCGTCGCACTGTTGTTGATTTCGTTGTTTTTTTATAAATATCGTCATCAGCAGTGCTCGGATGAAATCAGATCCATCATGCCTCAAACATATTCTTTCCTCCGTTTTACTCGTCAATCGGTTTGTGCAATGCAAACAGTCAAACTGTCGAGATTACTCACTGTCATAGTAACAAAATGCAAAGGGACTTCTTTGTGCGTACATCGTGCAAATGGAATGCTTTGTCTGAATCAATAGTCTCGAGTGCTTTCGATCCACAAACATTTAAAAAAAGAGCACCATCATCTCAGGACGCATGTTGTTGTAGGACCTAGTTCTTAAAAGGTATATTTGTGTTGTTGTGACACATTTTGTAATTCCTACTACACAACACTTTTTATTAAAAAAAAAAATCTCTTAGAAACAAGGAATAATTTGAATATAAATAGATTTCATATTCAAATTATTCCTTGTTTGTTGGGAACACTTAGAAGTAAGTATCTCCGTTCTTCCCATTCTCTGTTGCCGGTTTCTTTTAAAGATTTTTATCATAATAATGAATAATGTTATAAAAGCTGACCTATCGTTTTGTATGTCATCATGTCAGCTATTTAGAATAAGATTTGAATAAACGATTCCTATCTTATTTTGTGTATTTTATATGAAACTGTAGTATGAATATGATCCGCAAACCCATTCAGTTTACCACACAAATATGAAAAACCTTCAAACTCAAAAATCGATAAACGTAATTCCCAAATCTCATTCTGTATTCGATCACTGATTAGTAAATAAAAACACAAGGTTTTATTAAATCTTCAACAACTTTATTATTTCACAGCAACTGGCATGGAGGGATCAGTTTTTATTGTTTTTTATTTTTTTTTATTTTTGATCAACGGGTGTGACAACCCCGCGTACTCCAGTCCCTGCTATTGGCATACGAGTTAACGTGAGATATCACATACCACTGGCAATAGCAGTGAGATATCACTAGCCAAGGTGACATCTTAGGGGTGGTGGCGGATGAACTGTATTCAGTCAACGGTAGCACCCTCAATCTTAGCTGTGAAATAATCTTTGATGGTGAGACGCTATTGCTTCCTTAGGGAAACGAGCCTTCATATAACTATGTGTGGGCTTTAATCTTTAATAAAGACGGTGCGTCACAGGATCAAGGAATATGCCACCGGCTGGATTATTGGCAACTAAATTTTTGTTTTGTTTCAGCAAATTTTTTTAAAAATTTGCTATTTACTTTTTAATTTACTTTTATTTTCTCTATTCTATCATAAAATATTGGCCTATGTCATATTTTATCAGTGATAGGAGTTTTTGTTTAGTTATCCATTCTTTAACAAAAAATATAAAAAGAACAAAAAAAGAAAGATTCACGTCCATCAACACCTTTGAACGTATTGTGGTGGGTGTACACCAAATGATCGTTCTCTATATCATGAGTAAACGACATTTGTACACTACCTTGATCTGACTGCGTATTTATTACTTATTATACTTTAACTTTTATTGGTGGTAAAATATACCACAAGAGATATTTGCAACACTGCCCGTCTATACGTCCGTAAGTCCAGAACTGTCCGGCTTTTCAATGATACAGTTTGCCGAAACAACTTTGCACCAAGGAAAGAACCGTTAGACCCGTTTGACGTGCGTCAACTGAGGTCGTCGGGAGGATCAGAGAAAGTAAAACACTATTTAAATTCAAACTGATTCTGATTTTTATTTGTTCGAAAACTTTCTTTTATACAATTTTTGGATTTGCATTTTCATTTTCCTAATCCCCATTTAAATCAATCAATATATTTATTTCAAATTAATTATGTAGAAAATGCAATTCTAGCAAAATGTACATATAATATATATGTCAATTTAATTACTTATTATTTTCCCCTTAATAAAATCTGTACCATCATAATTATTTACCTTTTGTTTTATTTAAA
The DNA here is from genome assembly GCA_963693315.1 of Diogma glabrata. Lineage (NCBI taxonomy): Eukaryota > Metazoa > Arthropoda > Insecta > Diptera > Cylindrotomidae > Diogma > Diogma glabrata. The sequence goes on along the minus strand of OY856188.1, from coordinate 66,547,037 downwards.
ATTATTTAAAATTAGTTTCAATGTTTTGAAACATGATATATGATGACACACTTTGAGTAATGTGTAATTCATAAAGTTCATAAAATTTCGCTTACTTATAATTGTAAACATATGAAATGTTGTTTACTAAATTATTATTATTTTGTTTTGATAAAAAAGAAATTACGTCATCGGAATTCCTTTATAACTTATTATATGTGTTTTGATTTGGATAGGTAGACGTAGTGGTATCTCTACACCTCCCTTCCTTTTTTAACAAAAATTTGTTTTTAAAGGTAAGAAAACAAATTTTTGCGTAATTTATGAAATAAATTTCGATTTTAAAAATATTTAGTATCCATAACATTTAATATTTAGCAAATTTTTATTGGGATTTTATTTGGGAACATAATTTTTTAGTCTATTTTTATGTACTTCCTTAATTAAGTTACCGTTTCTTATTCTAATATTTGTTTTATTTATACCTATGACCTCATAGGGTCCTGTATAAGGTGGATCTAATTTTTTACGATCACCTGCTTTTAACCATATCTATAATATTTAACGAATTTTGAAATTTTGTTTCTCTTTGAGAACATATCTATTTAATATATTATTATGTACTTCATTGATTAAATTATCATTACTTATCTTAAAATTGATTCTATTTACATGTTCATTTCGTTCTTTTACATTTTTATTCTGCTTATTCCTAGCGCATAATTCACACTTACTTACATAACTTTTTACCAGTTTACTTAAATTTTTGAAGATGTAACGTTGCTTAATTTTGTTAGCTGTCCTTCTCACACCAGAGTGTCCTCCAGAGTGTGGACTATCATGAAATTGTTTAATTATTTCTAACATTCTATCATTGTCAATTATTCTTAATGGAGCTTCATAAATTATTATTTTTAGATTAGTTTGCTTAATATCTTTATTTAATCCCGACTGCAGTTCGGTGAATATTTTCTTGAATTCATTTATCTTAACACGTGTAAATATTATATCGTTAATTTCAAGCGCTAACTTTTCAATTTTCTCATTTTTCATTACCCATACCAGTTTCTCCAGCATAAAACCTAAGTTCATATGCGAATTATCGCTGATTTCTACTACGACTTCTTCGTCATTGATATCAATATTATATTTATTCTTATGCGCTGAACTTTTAATTATTCTATCATCTGCTTTCCATCTCAGTTTCTCCTGCTTAAAACCTAAGTTCATAGGCGGATTATCGCTGGATGTCATTAAAACTTCTTCCTTATTGTGCAAACTTTTATTATTTTTAAACTTTAATTTTCTTAAATTTTTTATCTCTGAGATCGATGTACAGTGCCATGCATAAGGCTGCGCACCCTTATCCAATTCTGTAGTATCATTCGTCTCAATCTTTTGTATCTCTTTTTTTCGTTTCATAGCTCTCGTGACAATGTGCTAATTTTAATTCTAAAAAAAAAAATGTGTTTGTGTGATCGATCGCCAGCAATCGATCCCTAGACTTATTTTCATAAGCTAGACACCAACACTAACTCCCCGTCAATGTGTTTGTGTGCTAGGATTTACATAAAATATTTTTATTGGGTTTCTAAAATTTGGGAGTCTCTGGATAACTGGTTTTCGGAGACCCCTTCCCAGTTTTCCGATTGTACAATATTCCATTCTGGAAATTCTTTCTTACAAAAATTTTCTTTATTTTGGTAAACACTTCTATTAAAATTTCTTTTATGTTTATTATTATTATTACAATTATTATTATTATTATAATTGTTGTAGCTACTCTTATGGCTACAATTACATTCATTATTTTTAAGCATACCATTATAATGGTTTTTATAAAAATTATTAATTCCATTTTTATTTAGATAATTTGACTTTTTAAAATTTTATAATAATTAAAAAAAAAAATTTTAGTCAAACGGAGATTTTTTGTTTAAATTTTTATTATCATAAAAAATTTTTTGTTTACCATTCTTTATTATATTAAAAAAAAAATATCATATATCATATATTAATTTTCATTTTATTTAAAAAGAAATTTTATTAATTTATTATATAAAAAGAGAAAAATTAACTTAAATGTAATTTGTTCATTTAAACTGAAATTATTTTTTTTTTAAATTATCCATTTATAATTAGTTATGATTCTAGGAATTTCATTTATTATTATTTAAAATTTATTAATTCATTTATTAAAAATATCTTATATATATTGTCTAAATTAATAAAAATTAAAGTTTTCTTTATTTATTCGAAAAGTATCTTAAAAGTATTACAAAAGTATAATATTAAAAATTTTTTTTTGTTGTTTAAACTGTTGAAATTGTTGTTTTGGTTATTTCTTTACGTACGGTTTTTTGAAAATAACCCTTTAATCTAAAGATTATATATATAATTATCAAGACTACTATCGTTACAAATATGATAATTTCATATTTGTTTATTGGTGACGTGTTCTCTGATATGTTCGTTGACGAATTAGGTCCATTTGTAATGAACACTTCTTCTTCCTTTGTCTTTTGAGCTGAGTTTCCCATTTTTCAAGTAACGTTTTGAATGTGTTGATTTAAATTTGTATAATTTCACTGTAATGTTTTGAATGTGTTGATCTAAATTTGTATAATTTAACTCCTTCTGTTATTGTCAATTCCAATTTGTATAGTTGATTGTTCGTACTTGATTTAATTCAAAATAAATTTAATAATCGGTATTTACTTCTTCATCAAATTATAACTTCAATAATTGTCATCTATTGTTGCGATTCTTTGGGCAATATTTCAGTTTTAGTTCGTGAATGGCAAGTTCGCCATGATGTGGGTGTACACCAAATGATCGTTCTCTATATCATGAGTAAACGACATTTGTACACTACCTTGATCTGACTGCGTATTTATTACTTATTATACTTTAACTTTTATTGGTGGTAAAATATACCACAAGAGATATTTGCAACACTGCCCGTCTATACGTCCGTAAGTCCAGAACTGTCCGGCTTTTCAATGATACAGTTTGCCGAAACAACTTTGCACCAAGGAAAGAACCGTTAGACCCGTTTGACGTGCGTCAACTGAGGTCGTCGGGAGGATCAGAGAAAGTAAAACACTATTTAAATTCAAACTGATTCTGATTTTTATTTGTTCGAAAACTTTCTTTTATACAATTTTTGGATTTGCATTTTCATTTTCCTAATCCCCATTTAAATCAATCAATATATTTATTTCAAATTAATTATGTAGAAAATGCAATTCTAGCAAAATGTACATATAATATATATGTCAATTTAATTACTTATTATTTTCCCCTTAATAAAATCTGTATCATCATAATTATTTACCTTTTGTTTTATTTAAAATTATTTAAAATTAGTTTCAATGTCTTGAAACATGATATATGATGACACACTTTGAGTAATGTGTAATTCATAAAGTTCATAAAATTTCGCTTACTTATAATTGTAAACATATGAAATGTTGTTTACTAAATTATTATTATTTTGTTTTGATAAAAAAGAAATTACGTCATGGGAATTCCTTTATAACTTATTATATGTGTTTTGATTTGGATAGGTAGACGTAGTAGTATCTCTACATTATGAATTGCTGTGGGACCTTGGTCTTAAAAGGTTTTTGTGTTATTGTGACACATATTGTAATTCCTACTACACAACATATTTTATTAAAAAAAAAAAAAACTGGAAAACAATACAGCAAACAATATTCCCCAACAAGGATATTCTTTCAATAGCTAGTTGATCATAGAAATGTTTAGCATAACACAGCGTCCAAAATAATACACAAAATTTCTCTTAATCAACACTTAAAACTAAATTTACGATTCAATTTCACTTAGCACAATTTCAATTTTATTCTTTACACTCATGCAGTCTAATTTGAACTATATCTCGTTTTGCAAAAGGAATTCCTTAAATACAATTTTGCTTAATTTCTCGTTTATTCGAGGTCAATTTCTGTACAAAGAAAGCTCGAGAAATTCTGTGTTTTATTTAGCACCTTTGTTATTGAGATATTGAACAGGGTGAATTGAGGTTGAATACAATTTTGTATTGTATTATGTAGTATCGTAGCAAAACATATTCTAAACCCAATAGCAATTTGTGTTTTGAACAAAGTGATACGGGTCTATCAAACAGTTGATTTATGTTTTAAACTTCGATAACTTCAAACTCTTTTGTAAAACTCACACTTATCCAGCTTTTTATCTTATCGATTATTTTATTCTATTTTAATTCGAGGATAAATGGATAAACCATTCAATTATTGTTAAATCTTTATTGTTCTTTAATTATAGTTAAAAAACATCTATGGTTACAGTTAGACATCATATGTTCAGAGCATAATGGTGAAGATTGGAGGAAATAATATAAGATTAAGAAAATTATTATGATTAATGATTTAAATATGCATATGAAGTTCTAACTAAACGGAAAGTTCTTGGCGTAGCCCTTAAGATCATACCCCCTCCCATTAGTTGAACTTGTTTTGTGTGAGCATTGAATTGGAGTAGTGAGTCAAATTTTACCCTAAACATATGAAAAATTTTAACCGTGGAAATATAATTTTATTATAATTTTGTAATCACTAATCTTAGATCTATCGTTTAATTTAGTTTTTTGAGGAACCGAACCGTAAATATTCAATTCACAATCTTGTGTGTTTATTGACAGAGTTATGTTGGTAGATTGACTTCACAGCATATTGCTGTTTATTATGGGTGATCGACTAGAATTAAATGTGCCAGCAGTGTCAGTAGTTTGAACGGTTCCATCAGTTTAGCACATGGTGATTATAACACATGGCAAGTGTTCGCTCACTAAATTTCTATTTCAGCTATATTGGATAGTATGCGGGTTTTTGTCAATTTTTGAAAAGAATGTCGAAGTTTGATTGATCAATTTGTTCGGACAAATGAATCCCTCGTGAATATCAGTTAAGGCAGTCGTAGGAGTCATTGTATAATTTCAAGTGTTTGGAATTTGTAAAGGCTACCGGCGATATCCATAAAATTGTTGCGTTATGCAGTGAATGAGAAATGCAAGAATTTCACTTATGTGTTTAAGATCCTTGCAGGAGATTGTATAACTGTTGCTATAGTGTTAATATTTAGTTTTTTTTTTGTATGGCTCTGAATGTTGTGGTTTTTCATAAAATGTGTTATTTTGTCAATTTTTCCTTACTGATCGGTGTTACCCACAGCGAAAAAACATTCAAACGACATGATATAGCGAAGGTTGACGATTGGGCGAGTACTTCTAAAAAGTTTCGGTGTTGTTGTAATTGGTTTTAGTTTCTTGTATTACAATGAAGGGCAGGATTTAATTTAATTGTGAAACCAATATGAACTATTCTCAACAAGATTCTTAATATTCTCTACGTTAGATTCATCTTAAGGCTAATTTTTAATTTAATTTCTCTTCCTATGTCGAGGTTACAAACCGAGTGATGCTGTTTTGTTTCGTGGTGCTGCGTTTTTACTTTTGGAATTGATCCATATTGGTGGTAGAAAGCTTCTGTTTGGTGTTGTTTATAATCCACACCCCAACAAAGTAGATAACTTCACAAATTTTTTAAGCGAATATAGTCTCTTTAATGTTTCTAATGAGCCAACACATTATTCGACATCACCTATTCTACTCGATTTAGTAGTTACTAAGAGTCTTGATTTTAGGAGATGTTGTGTTCTTTAATCAAGTTAGTGTTCCCGGTATTTCTAAGCATGATCTCATATTTGAAACATTAAAATTTTTTTTTTCCAAAAAAAAATACATTTCATACAGGAAGACATCAATTTGATTTATATTACATTAATTATTTTACGAAAATTATCTTAACTAGTTAATTAATTTCATGTTTGTAGTCTAGGTAATTATATTTAAATTTCTAAAAGCTGTATATGTATTTAATTAATTATATTGTTACGTTTTTCTAACCTTCCTTCGAATTGGCCTTACTCTCAATTCGATAAACGCAATTCCCACTCTCTTCCGAGTTCGATCACTGATTAGTTAGCACAAACACCAGGTTTTATAAAGTATTCAACAACTTAATTGTTCCACAACAATAGGAAAACAATACAGCAAACAATATTCCTAGCTATAATATTCTTTCAACAGCTTCAGAAACTCCAACGGTTGATTGTAGAAATTTCCAGTAATACAACGTTTAAAATAATACACAAATTATTTCTACTTAATAACACTTTAAACTTTATTCACAAAAACTAATTTAAAAATCACTTTTATAATTATAACTTCACTATCGCTGGTTTAAAATAAAACTAATTCTGTCTTGCAAGAGCAAGGCATCGCCCTTTATATACGATTTTGCATTATCTAGATCATTCGAGGTCACTTTTTAGAAACCTTGAGAAAATAGTAGAATATTCGATTAATTTACGTTATGCTGATTTGATTCATAAAATCATTCAATTTTGTTCATTGTCGACCCAAGTTCTAAGAAGTACAACAACAACACTATTTATTTCATTAATTTTTTGTAGTATTTTGTTGATTTGATTTTCCTGGAAGTGACCGTAATCGTCTAGATCTTTCTGTAATCGTCTAGATTTTTCTGTACTCGTAACATTACCCTCCACTTAAGCCTGTTCGTTCCGAACAGGATCTAGCTCTCCTTTGTATAAGGCCAATCTTTCCAAATGTACGACTTTCGCTTTGCCTCGATGTCCTTTCCTAATTCTATAAACCCGTCATTCATCTTGGTTATAATGTTGTAAGGTCCTTCCCATGCAGCTTGCGATTTCGGTGATAACCCTCGTTTTCGTTGTGTAGCCATACTAATTGTCCTTCTTCGAAACCTTTATTATTAGATCGTATATCCTATCGGGCTTTCATTCTATCACTGGTCAGTTGTATCTTCTGCCGAACAAGCTTGTGAATATCATCAAGGTTCTCCCTGATTCGATTTACCACCGCACACCTGTCGCACTTTTGACACCACTCCACAATTGATTGCCGAGTCCCTGACCAGTAAAACCGTTGTCGTATTTTTGCAAGAGTCTTATTGATCCCAAGATGACCTCCATTCGTCCCTTCGTGATACTCCTTCAATACTGTTGGTATTTTCCCTTTTGGTACCACTATAAGGGATTGCTTTGTTTTGCCATCTGAGCTTTCCCATACCCTCTTTAAACATCCATTCTCTAGCTGGAGACTGTCTCATTGCGCCCAGTACGCCTTCAAAGTTGGAGTGTTATTAGTAATAGCTCCCCATACAGGTTTGCAACCCTTTTTCCTTGAACTCGATGGTCGGTGCAAGATCCGGATCTTCTAATTGATCTCTCCAGCAGTCCATTCATCATCAAGTATCACTTGTAGTAATCGTACATCGATGATGTTCTCCTTATTTCCTTGACGACTGCAATGCTTGCATTCAACTTGGCAGGGTCTCGATAATGCATCAGCGTTCCCATGTGCAGTGCCTTTTCGATGCTCGATGTCCAAATCGTACGCCTGCAACCGTTCGATCCAACGTGCTACTTGTCCCTCTGGATTTTTTAACTGGAGTAGACATCTTAACGCACCATGATCAGTTCTGAGATGAAATTTCTGACCATACAAGTATTTATGGAAATGTTTGACGCATTCCACAATAGCCAATAATTCCTTTCGAGTTACGCAATAATTCCGTTCCGGCTTGGATAGCATTTTGGAGAAATAAGCTATCACCTTTTCCTGACCATCTATTTTCTGCGACAAGACTCCTCCTATTCCTTCATTACTGGCATCAGTATCCAAAATAAACTGAACATTTGGAATAGGATAGGACAGAATTGGAGCCGTACATAATCTCCTTCGGAGCTCCACAAATGCTTGTTCTTGAGGTTCATTCCATTCAAATGTCTTATCTTTTCTGGTTAACTCATGCAAACTTTTGGCAACGTTGGCGAATCCAGGCACAAACCGTATGTAATATGTGCACAATCCAAGGAAGCTTCGTATTTCATGTAGGTTCTTTGGTCTTGGCCAGTTCATAACCGCTGCAATATTGTCAGAATCTGTATTAATTCCCCTTGCCGTAACCCTGTGTCCCAAATATTTTACTTCTTCCTTGAAAAGTGAACACTTTTTGTGACTTAGCTTTAAACCAGCTGCTTGCAACCTTTCCAGTACCTCCGCCAAGTTCTTCAAGTGGTCATCAAAGTCTCATCATCAATCCTAGGCAATGGGTAGCTATCCTGTTTAGTGACTGTATTTAGTATTCTGTAGTCAACACAAAATCTTAGACTCCCATCTTTCTTGCCAACTAACACCACAGGTGAGCTCCAAGGACTGTCTGAAGGCTCGATTACACCAGCTTCTTTCATATCCCTCACCATTTTATCAGCTTCATCTCTTTTAGCTAATGGCAATCTTCTTGGTGCTTGACATATCGGCTTTTCTGCTCCGGTATCGATACGATGTTTCACCATATTGGTTCTGCCATTTCCTTCAGGTGTACTGCAGAATAAAGACTTGTGTTGTTCCAGCAATTGACGTGCTGCTTTCCTCTGCTTTTCTGAAAGCCTTTCTGTCCATTTCTGCACAATTTGTTCCATTTCTGCCTTTTGTTGTTTTGTGTTGACCGAGCTATTGATGTTTTTCTGCTCGCATTTTATTATTTTAGCTACCTCTTCGCATTGTCCTATGATTGATCCTTTTTTAATTGTTTTCTGCGTATCTGACAGATTTAAAACCCTTACTGGTATTTTGTAATCAGCATCCGATCTAACTAAGGCTTTCCCTGTAACGAATTCTTTACAATTTTGATGTTCTTTGTTGGCTTCCACAACCAGGGTGACCCAGAAACTCCTTCCAATTTTCCCCAAATGATTGTTTCTGATTGGGGTGGCAGCTTTTCACTGTGATCTAATATTATTCGACAAACACAATTTGAATCCTCACCATTAAACTGGAGTGGCAACTCAACATTTCCGTTCGTGAGTACTCCTTTGCCGGCATGAATAACGAATCCATTTGGCCTCATGAAGTCCATTCCCAGGATGACTTCATCCACAATGTCAGCTACAACCACTTCATGTTGAAAGTGAGTATTCCCGATCTCAATATTGACCATTTTCTTGCCTTTAATACTTGCACTTTCTCCCGTTGCCGTCTGCATTCGGTATCTCCCTGCTGGTTTTAGTTTCCCTCTTACAATATCTGTGCGGATAATTGTATTTGTGGCTCCCGTATCTAATGTGAGGACACAACTTTTTCCATCAATATTAGCCCTAACAGTTAAGCTGTCACCTTCCGTTGTTAATCTTGAAACATGGATGAAAGTTATGGGGCAATCGGTTGTGGGAGCCACCTTACGCCCCTCTAGGCTGACTCGTTGTAGTTTAACTGATGCGGTGCTGCTCCATCGTCCTCTCTAGCTTGTACCCGCTCTTCTGTTGGACGTCGCTGCATAGGTGCTACTGACCTTGCTCTTTTTCTTCTCATATCTCTGCATTCTCTTGAAATATGACCTAACTTTCCACATAACCAGTATCGAATTCTGTCACTTCTGACACTCTCTCGTAGTCTTGGTTTATAACCGTTGTCATCAGCCAACTCTACCTGGCGTATTTTAATCGATTGTTTTATAATTGCTTGCGCGGTTTCATTTGTCAAGGCATAAGCAATAGTTTCTGCGAATGTTGGTTTGGGCGACAACATTGCTGCTTTCCTTGTTTCCGGATCACGGATACTATCTGTAAAAGCCTCGCTCTTCATTTTCTCTATAAAATATGGTGGAGTATTTGAGTGTGCCAAATGTACAAGGCGTTCCACTGCCGAGGGATAATCTTGTAGAGATTCTCCATTTCGCTGCAAGCGACCTTTTAACACGATTCTTTATAACTCCTTTTTATGGTCGCTGCCATATTTACGTTCCATCCAATACATTCATCACTTCAGCTTTTTCGGTCACTTTCCGGCACCGCCTGTAACGCTTCAGCTGCTTCCAACTTAAGTGCAACTATCAAGGCAGCAAGACGATTTTTAGCGTTCCAAACATTTTGATCAGCTGCGGTCTCGAACTGGAACTTGAAGATGGCGAAAGATGTGGTACCGTCATACGATGGTGGCTTTAGTTTAATATTTGCTACTTGGTGTACCACATGTGAAGAACCCTTAACTGTTTCAACATCTTGTAACCTCTTCTCAAAATCGTCAACTTTAGTTACGACTTTATTCAAATCACGCTCAAATTCCTGCATTTCTGTTTGAATTTTCTCGACTTTTTCATCGAATGCCGTTGACATTTGTAGAAGTTTCTCGTCCATAATTTGTTTGACTTCATCGCGATTGAAGGCTAATTGTTGGCTGATTGTTACACTAATTTCTTCCATGGTTGCAGCCATGTTATTGTTGACTATTTCCAGCTGTTGATTGATGTTACTACTGATTTCTTCCTTAGTTGAAGCCATTTGTTGATTGATGTTATAGCTAATTTCTTCTTTATTTGCAGCCAAACTTTGGTTCATATTTGCATTTACGGCATCCAATTACTGATTCATTTCTTGTTTATTGGCAACCATATTAGCATTAATTTGATTGATAGCTGCCATCAATTGACTGAAAGTTTGCAGGTGGTATTTGAGTTGTTGTTTCCACAACAGAACTTTTCTCCTCTCCAGTTGCTACTAAATCAATATTTGTTGTAACTACCCCAAACTGGTAACTCTCCACTTCTACTCCATTGGCTTCCATAACTTCTCGAAGCCTTAGCGTTAATACAGTTTTGTTTCCACTCGTTGACAATCTACGTTGTTCTAGTTCCTTCTTTAGCTCAGGAACTTTAATTCACTTAAGAAAACCATTATTAACAGCTAACAGCTAACTAATGTCACCAATGTTACGTTTTTCTAACCTTCCTTTGAATTTGCCTTACTCTCAATTCCCAATCTCTTCCGAGTGTGATCACTGATTTGTTAGCACAAACATCAGGTTTTATTAAGTATTCAACAACTTAATTGTTCCACAACAATAGAAAAACAATACAGCAAACAATATTCCTAACTATACGATTTTCCATTATCTAGATCATTTGAGGTCACTTTTTAGAAACCTTGAGAAAGGCTGTGTGAACCTGGCACCCCACTTTCACAAAAACCAATTTCAAGAATGTCTTTTAAAAGTATTTTGTTTGTAGTTTATTGTAGTAAAAATTATTTTGATTGTAGTTCAATGGTTTTCCAGAAAACGAGAAGTGAAAATGACCGTTATGGATATGTAGGCCTGACGTTCCTGCCAACCAAAACTAAATGTTTAACACAGTTTTTGGAAGCATTTCGTTTGTAGTAGATTGTAGTAAAAGTAATTTTGATTGTAGCTCAATAGTTAACAAGTAATTAATCGTTTTTTATTTGAACTAGAACTATGGGATTCCCCGAAAATCTGTAATACAAATCTAGTACGATTAAAAAAGTCTAGTACAGAACAACGAAAATCTAGTAAGTGTTTTTTTGTAAACATACAAAAGTACTAGATATTCAGCTGTATCGTATGATATTAACCTTCAAACGAAAAACAGAAATTTCTCATAAATACATAAACTACAATCATAATGATTATTACTACAATTAACTACAAAAAAAATGATTCCAAAAAACATTTTCCTGTTCTGATCTTTTTCGGTTTAACGTTTTCGGTAACCGAAATCAAACGTTTTAGTAACGGTAGTGAAAGCATTTCGTTTGTAGTTTACTGTAGTAAAAGTTATATTGATTGTCGGTCTATAGTTTACGAGTAATTATCTGTGTTTAATTTTAACCAACACTACGGGATTCCCCAAAAATCAAGTTAGCAAATCATGGCGCGCGTTTACGCAAGGCAAGTTAAGATCCTTTTAATGCGTATGAAAGTATTTTGTTCCACATTCCGGTAGTCTGGTCCTTTTTCACGTCTAGATAAAATATTTTTTTGGCTAAACACTTGCCACCGTGAATCCTAATTTTCGATCCGCATATCAATTATGACCAGAAATATGGAGGTCAAAAAAAGTGTGTGTTTATCATACTGTGGAAATGATAACTTAGAAACTACATGAAATATTTATCCCAAATTCGGTACACAGTTATCTTAGGCCAATATATCCTATGGCATTTATTTTCGGATCCGCGGGTTAATGGTGACCCAAGATAGTATTTCTCTTGACTTTCGATTGTTTCCTTTCACCGCTTTACATGGTTCTAGTTTGAAATTTTAGTACGTTCATCAGTTCATGGCATGTGGCTTATATCAACACTATTAATAATTGATTATATTTTGGATAAAAGAGTTTGTGGTCTTCCGAACATTTGCATATTTTTGCTTCATATTCTGCAATATATTTTAATGAGATTTAGTGTGTAAGATCTTAACAGGAAGACAAGGGTCACAACAATTCAGTCAAGAATCAAAACCCAGTCCCGTTTTTTTACTCCGAGTAAATTAATAACTTTAATACATTTAACTTTACTACATAACTCTATTACTTATCTTTAATACAATAATAACTTTTGCAACAGCTTTTTCTCAATTTCTATGACAACAATATGTAACTCTTGAATTGTAGTATTTAATAGATGTAAGCCATAATAATGTTTAAATAGGAACTACATTTTCAGAACCTCGCGTAAAGTTCACCAATGCATCAATGTTGCCATTTTTTCATTGAAAGTTATGTTATGGAAGATGCTTGAATGAAAATTTAATTTTGAAAAAGGGTAACGAAATCCGAAATTCGACCTCCACGCCGTACTGCCTGGGTAAAGCTGACAGAATTAGGTTGGTGTATCGGAGACAAGCAGGGTAAAAACTGCTTAGTCAATGACGCTGGATCACGGTGAATTAGTGCCTTAGAACCAATGCAACCCAAGCGCCTGTTCTCTATGTTAGGGGCGGCTGGGACTTGGGAGCGGGCGTCTGTATTGGATCAAGCGGCTCGCTATATAAAAGTGTGAAAAGATTGTTTCTGGTAACCTTAAGATATAGATTGGATCCATTCACGTTATATTGGGTTGAGCCTCAGGTTAACACCCTAGCACCGGAAAAAAATAGTTTGTTAAATTTGGATATGAGAAAAAGAATAACATATTCCCGAGCATATAACATATTTGTCAATCGACAAATTTATCAATTTCTCCAAAATGCTTAACAAATTTGTTTAAAAACGGTATTCTGTAACTCATATTTGTGTTAAACAAATTATAACAAATTTTTACAAAATTATAACAGAATTTTGGTACTAGATTCGTACTTTTGACAACTAACTTTTTTAATCTTAAGAGATGCAAAATAAAATAAAAATATATTTAATAAATAAATATGTTTTAATGATATTTATATAAAAATATGATCATTTAATAATATTAAAGACTTAATTTTGCGTTATAAATTAACTTTTACGCCATTCGATGAAATTTGTATAAAAAAGTCAACACACAAAACATAAAGCAAAATTGTGATTTTGACAGTAACTATATTGTTTTTGTCAGATTCACAATATTGTGTTGAATTTTCACCAAATTGGTGTTACATAATACGAAATTCACATTATTGTGTGAATTTTCAATATTGTGATGACATTTATGTGTTCGGGAATAGGGCCACAGACCCGGATAAAAAACAGAATTTTAGCTGGACGTGAAAAAGGACCAGACTACCGAATCGGAACGTGGAACGTGCGCAGCCTGAGCCCTCCTGATGTTTTTTTAAGCCTAGGAACAGATGATGAGAGGCATAGGATGGATTTCATAGCTTTGGAAGAAATTAGACAGCAAATAATCGAAATACTAGATTTGGATAGTCACTCTTTATATTATTTGGAATATTTCCCTTATTGCCGTGCATGCACCTACTAACTGAAGCTAAAACCGTCGACGAAAAGGATACTTTCTACATAGTACTGAAAGCGGTTATGAAACAAACACCAACACGCGACTTCGTTATGATTCTTGGTGACTTTAATGGGCAGGTTGAAAGAGATATCTCTTATGGAAGTGTGGTGGATCCCAATAGCCAACAGCATTAGAATTAGAATAATAATGGTAAGAGAATGACTGAGTTTGCACTATCAAATTATCTGAGAATTGCCAGTATTTTCTTTCCGCATCGACCGATTCATAAGCAGACTTGGGTCTCACCGAATGGAAACACTCGAAATCAAATTGATCACGTCCTAGCAACAGCACGTTTCTTTTCGAGCGTTCTGGATGTGCGATCCCTTAGAGGTGCATACATTGGAAGTGACCACTTCATTGTATATTCCAAAATTGAATCAACGGAAACGTTTTAACATCTATTAACCATATTGCAAAACCTTGTAAAAATCAGAAACCATTAATGGAGACGACTATAAGTCATGGTTTTTGCTCAAAAATGCTGTTTTAACCATCTGCTGAGAATACTTGAACGCCACAAAACCACTTCCAGAAACCATGGATGGATCAACCATGTCTTGACGCTATTCAACACAAAAGAGATTTCTATCTGAAATGTCTACAAGGACGCAACACCAGGTCCACGAAGGAAAACTATAAACTGGCAAGACAAACCGTTACAAAGCTATGTAGACGAGGAGAAAATGGTGGAAGAAAAAGTGTGAGGAGCTTGAAAGCTAGATCGGCCGCTATTCAAAACGAAGATGGGGAGCTACAAGTAAACCTTAAAAATATTTTAGATACTTGTGCCGCTTATTTTGAAAATCTTCTCATCTTAAGTGACCAGCAACAAGTCGGACGAACAGCAAAGCTTGTTTGAGCGCCAAAAATATATGTAGACGAACCTATCAAAGAGGGATTTAAAGTGGCGCTGTCAAAATTGAAATGCAATAAAGCACCTGGTATTGACGATATAACATCCGAAATGATTGTACATGGTTGTGATACTCTATACTTAAGATTGTTTGAACTTGTTCAAATCATCTAGCGGACTGATACCATGCCACACGACTGGAACTCAGCTATGCTGATACCAATCCATGAAAAGGTAATTGCTTACAATAAGCAAACTACAGGGGAATCGCTCTATCTGCACAGCATATAAGATCTTTTCATACATTTTGCTAGCCCAAATCAATCCTATTGCTAAACAACTGTTTGGAGAGTATCCGTGTGGCTTCCGGAAAGGCCGAAGGTACCGCCGATGCACTTTTCTCGATAAGGATGATTTTGGAAAAGTGCGGAGAGTTCAACATACCTGTGTACCAACTCCTCATTGGTTTTAGGCAGGCCTACGATTCTCTCGAACCAGAGACTTTATGGTCTGCTCTGGTGTCATTCAATCCCATGAATTCCTGGTAAATTGGTATCACCATGCAAAATGACAGTACAGAACTCTGTTTTGTACTGTCATTTTGCCTTCTACAGAGAACGAAATATCAAAGTTTTTTAAGTCGACTCCGGGTTAAGACAAGGTGATGCTATCTCGGTCGTAGTGAAGCCGTTATGAGTTGAGATCAGAGACCTTCTTGAGGGTCCAGATGTAATAGGTTGTATCCGTTCCAATAGGATTGCTTGGTTTGGACATGTTTTACGAGCCTATTCCCAGTCTGGAATTATTAAAACATGTACGTTAGTACCCCAGGGAGCGGGCGACCATGAGGTAGACCACTACTGCAATGGGAGACGGACGTAATAAACGACCTTAAAAAATCTGTTGCCATGGTAATTATGTAGCTGTTGCGAATGACCGTGGTGAATATTCGAAGCTGATTAGCTTGGCAACGCTCCTACAAATTACGTTTGTGCACTGCATCGACTCAAGTAGCTAATAGCTATGGTTTATACGAAAGGCTCTTTTATTTTTGAGAAATTAACAACAAAAATAAATAATAATCAATATATGATGCATTATGAATTTATTTTAACATAAAATAACGTATGAAATATATGTTCTTCTTTTAATTTAATTTTATTTAGTACAAGTGGTTTGGATATTTTTGTCATGCCATCATGAACTTCCCACACATTATGTATTCTCCTCACACAACATTGATAATGTGATACGGGCTTCATATTAATATATCTGATTGCCGCAGCTAGTCTAAATTCACTGTTGCCAAATTTTAAGCTTATGGGTATTTCTTGTAATTTAAATGTAGTTTTGTAAATGTCTTCAAAACCACTCCTGACAGCAAGATCGCGCCACTGAAATTCTTCTAAATCTATGAAAAGGTGTGGACCGCATTCAACTTCCACAATTTGTTCACTACCACAAGTTTTACATGTAATCGAGTCAGTGAGCAAATCTAGCGCTGTTTGAATTTGGCCAATACCATTCTCATACAATGGTCTCATTGATCGAAATTTCACAATTGCATGCTTGGTAAATTTTTCAGATATACATTTTTGACAATTTTTTTTTATGATCAATGAAGTCTCATTACACATGTAGTGGTCTATCACGTTATTGACATTCAAATTGAAGTCGATAGTGTTGTCTCTTATCTGAGCAATAGTGAACATTAGTTCTGCTCGACGCTCGTAAAGCTTTTTATTTATTCATTGAATAGACATTTGT
Source organism: Diogma glabrata (assembly GCA_963693315.1). Classification (NCBI taxonomy): domain Eukaryota; kingdom Metazoa; phylum Arthropoda; class Insecta; order Diptera; family Cylindrotomidae; genus Diogma; species Diogma glabrata. Next base: position 66,530,551 of record OY856188.1, on the reverse strand, counting down.
TTAACAAAACTAAATATTTCGTTGTTAGATGCCACAATATAGTCATTATACTCTACCCAATCGACGAAGCCTATTTGTATACAATGTATTTTTTTTTTTTTTTTTTTTTAATAAAATGTGTTGTGTAATAGGGTTTAGAATATGTGTCACAACAACACATAAATACCTTTTAAGACCTAGGTCTAGACCTGGGTCCCACAACAACTGGCGTTCTGAGGTGTAGATTAACGCTTTTTTTAAACATCTGTGGGTTGAAGCCACCTGAGACTAAGTGTTCCGGCAAACTATTCCATTTGTACGCAGTTCGGACAAAGAAGTCTCTCTGCGATCTGCCAGTATGACAGCGCGGGATCTTTACCGTTTCACTGGTTGCGGCAGCCGATTGCCGAGTGGAACGGGGGTAAGAATAAGTTTGAGGCATGATGCCGCTGATTTCATCTGAGCACTGCTGATGACGATATTTGTAAAAAACAACGAGGTCAGCAACAGTGCGACGATGTTGTAGGGAATCAAGTTTTGATGTCAAAGTTCGATCACCTACAATTCGTATAGCTCGCTTTTGAACAGAGTCCAAGAGGGCCAAGATGGAAACAGAGGCAGCACCCCAAACTTGACAGCAGTACTCCATACAGGGACGAATATAGGACTTATAAACATGGAGCAATTGGTATGGAGTGAAAATTTTTTTGCATCTATTTAGGAGGCCGAGTTTTTTAGACGCGCTTTTTGCCATCGCCATTACATGATCGTTCCAGAGTAGGTCATTTGAAACTGTGACACCCAATAAACGAATGTTTTTACATTCACCTATTGGTTCATCACACATACTAAATAAAATATCTTTGGGGAACTCGGTCTTTAATCTGGAAACAATCAACAGCTGTGTTTTGGTGGAGTTGAAATTGACAAGGTTTTGGTCACCCCAGTCGGCGACTTTATTCAGGTCTTTGTTCACGTTTATGGCAGCGTCTCTCCGGGCAGGATTAATTCGTTCGTGCATTTTACCTTTTGAAGGAAGGGGCTCGAACGACTTGTGCAGAGTACTATCATCTGCAAAACTATTTATTGGGTTGCTGGTGATTTTCAACAATTCGTTGATATAAATCAAAAATAGGGTTGGGGACAATACTGAGCCTTGGGGTACACCAGCGTTAATTAGTTTAGACTCAGAAGAATATCCGTCTAAGGTTACCGAAATGTATCGGCCGGATAGAAAATTTTGAATCAGCTTCACAACATTGGGATGAAAACCGTACGCAACGAGCTTGTTGATTAAGTTGGCATGCCAGACTCGATCGAATGCCTTGGAGATGTCTAAAGCGATAACGTATGTTTCACCACCTTTATCAAGTATGCTGTTCCAACAATGCGCTACATAGTTTAATAGATCGGTAGTTGATCTTTTGTTTCGAAAACCGTATTGGCTGTCGGATATTAAATGATTTTCTTCCAGAAATTTTGAAATATGTGTATTAATATAATGCTCATAGACTTTGGATAGGACCGATAGTAAAGCTATTGGCCTATAATTTGAGATATCGGATTTTGGTCCCTTTTTGGGGACGGGCTGGACATTTGCCAACTTCCAGCACGAGGGAAATATACCAGATTTGTAGGATTGGTAGAATATTTTAGTTAAAGTTGGTGCAAGTTCTTTGGAAAAGGTTTTTAAAATAATGGGTGGAATATTGTCCATTCCTGATGCTTTGTTGATGTTTAACCCCTTTAAAAGTTTAGCGACTATTTTGGGTTTGAAGTGAAGTTCATTCATATTAACTCCTGAAGACGGGATTTGGGGTATTTCTTTAGGAGTTTCCAAAACAGTGGAGTTCAGAGCAAAGCGTTCAGCGAACAAAGCATCAAAGCTACAAGTGTTTTTTATTTTCAAAAAACCCTTCGTTGTCTTGATAGTAGTTAAACTGGTACCATTTACAAGTAATGGGACGTTTCTACAGATTTTAGGTCGTTTGTGTAGGTTCTCTATATCAGCACAAGAACGCAGATATTTTCCTCTTCTTTTATCTTTTAAAAGTAGTCCTTTCCACGAATCAACTTCATTTAAATGATTATTATTATTTATTTTAATTTCCTGAAGTATAGTTTCGTCAACAGATGTAGAACTAGACTGAGAAGCATCAGTATATATGCTTAATTCAGGATAATTTTCATTTGTTGCCGATTCATCCAGACTTGCACATTTAGTTAAATTGTTTCTGTTAGTGCATAGATAGTTTTCAGTTGTGGTTCGACTATGAATTGTTGTATTCGTTTTTTTATTATGTGACTCGAGTAGCTTCATAGTCCCTGATAATGATCTTAGATGCATTATTATCACCTTATCAACTCTTACAGATTTTTTTCCTTCCATCACATATCTTTTTAGATCTTTAAAATACGCTTCACTTCTTGCAGATGATGCAACATGTAAGTTTTGGAGTTTTTCAAGATTTTTGCCATTGTTGAAATAAGTGAATGGCATTATACTTGTCCATAACAAAAAATGTTTACTTAAAGTTAACAAACGTGACCCAAAATCAGGACAGTAGTATGGATTTGGACGGGCTCCGGTACTATTTAAATCAGTGCTGCTGTCTTTAATTTCTCTTAAAAATTGGCGTGTTTTACAAAAGGGATTACTCCATTCGTCCTCAAAAAAATCATCGACTACTGCAAATATTTCATGATCTATTTGATCTGGAAGCTTTAAGTCCGATTTGATTAGGTTCTGCAATTTCTTTTGAGCATTAAAACAAAGATCAATATCAGAATCTACGTTTTCAAATTCAGTATTAGCGATTCTTAAAATGTCAATGCATAGATCTTTAAATACTTTGACAGTTGTTGTATTTGTAAGAATTCCCACACAGCGAAGAAAAAAATCTTTGATGTGTGGCTTATTTCCTTTGAAACATGGCCAACGATTAACCAAATTGATCAAATGGGCAATATCAATTCTTAAGATGCACATCCGTTTTGTTGTAAAACCAGGATTTGTTGATTGATAAAGACAATCTTCAATATATCTGTCCAAACTTTTATCATTGAATCCAAAAGAAGAAGCATTCAATAAAGCTAGCGAATAATCAACAACAACTTGGGTTGGTACAGGAGCATCTTGCCTCAACCATTCTCGTAGCCAATACTGTAAAGTGTTCGCATCATGCTTTTCTGAAATCATTTGGAACAGAGGGAGTGTTTGTTGCTTATAACATGCTATAGCTTGATACAAGAAAATCGTTGACATAGAATTATCCAATGTTTTCAATGGTTGAACAATAGAACCAGTTGCGTCAATGCTGATACTACCTGCTGAATCGTCTTTGAGAAATGACTTGTAAAGTATTGATTGCTCCGGTGTCCAATACATTGTATAAAACTTAAAAACAGAAATTTGACGAATGCTTTCTACATATGCCGGATTTGCTTTTAAGTTAATTACAGCATCAATTACATTTTGAGCAGAAACAACACCCAGCTCTGAGTCGTTCTTTTGCTGCTTCGATTTCCTAAGCACATCAGCGGAGTATAAATTTGCTGGTTCAAGATCACCGAATTTCATAAGTCGATCAGCAGTATCACGGCGCCAATTATAAACAGATTGACCTTTTAATTTTTCGGAAATCTGACCTCTCGTTGTGCCTCTCAACTGCCTTTTTGTGTCGTGTGATACGTTTCTTGTATCTAGAGTAATTTAATTCCTTGAGGTGAAGGCTCCTCAAAACAATAAATATTAATGTTTGTTTTACATTCAGGACATTGACCTTTAATTGTCATAAAATTTTCGCTTGCATTCCTATTTATTTTAGCACTTTTAAATGAGAATGGGCACGGAAGTTTATAGTTTGACCATATCATGTTATAAATTCGATCGGACCAACCGTTTTGCAATACCTCATACTCTCGATCTTTGTATTTTTTAATATGAGCACCAAATGTTTCCCATTCTTTATATTCAATGCGGATTTCACCACGCAAAGGTTTTAAAACGCTGGCGGGCGTTTTCATCGACCAATTAACATCGTCGTTATTTTTTCCTTTTGGTACACTCCTATTTGCCTGTGTAATCGTCGAGCAATCAAATCTATGGATTCGACTTGACACCAACTCACGATTTTGAGTTATATATTGGTAAATGTATGCATGTTCCATTTTATTTTCTAATGCCAATGTGGCATTTTTCAAAATTTCATTATTATATGGTAAATAAGAATTATTTATAATAAAACTAAAATCTTTTAATGCCTCGTAAATCTCATCAGCACATAAAACTGGTTTTTTTCGGCATTGTTTGGGCTTATTTGAGCTTTCGTTGACAAAGTCCCATAAAACCTAAAAAAATTGTTGAATAGATATAGATTAGGATTTTTTACTATTTTAAGAATTTGAACATGTGAAGTCGCACACATTTTACCTTGATGGTTGATCGTTTTGATAAACAAAATATGTATACTTAAAGTATCAATAATAAATGAGTACCTAAAAATGGCATAAATTAAAATTTATTGGCAAGCAATACACTTTCGATCAATTATTATTCCATCCCAAATCAGGACTCATATATCGTAAATCACGATAAACCTTTTTTTAATAAATATAATCAGCTTACTATTGTCGTATTTTTCGCCTTTCTTGTAAGTGAAACTTTAATTTATCTACATTTTTTACATAATGTTTACGCACCAATTGGCCTAATTTTAAATGCAATTTAATCATTTAGTTGGTGATGAAAAATGTTTTTCCCTTCTGAATAAGGCAAATTCTAGTTACTTAGCACAATTGGAGTTTAAAAGACAAACAAATTCAAAATTCACTTTTGTAAAAACAAGATATAAAATAATGTATTAAAAATCTTTGCAATATATCATGTTTATTTGTTATTTAAATAATTTACTTAATTTGTTTTTGATTTGCCTAAAACATCAACGGCTTTAATAAAATAAATAGATAGCTTTTAAATCTTAATATATAAGCCCTGTTTCAAATGAGAATGGATCAGTTGTTCAATTAACGTTCACTTACTAAAAATAATATTGTTACGATTACAGAATAATCTAGACGATTACGGTCACTTCCAGGAAAATAAAATCAACAAAACACAACAATTGAATGAAATGAATATTGTTGTTGTTGTACATATTCTTAGAAATAGGGTCAACATAAACGATTTTATGAATCAAATCAACATAACGTAAAATAATCGAATATTCTAATACTTTCTCAAGGTTTCTGGAAAGTGATGTCGAATTATTTAGAAGTATTGCAGAAGGTATAAAAGAAAATTACCTCTTGTAGTTTGGAATTAGTTAGTTTATTTTAAACCTGCGATTGTGAAGTTAAAAATTATAAAAGTGATCTTTAAATTAGTTTTTGTGTAAAGTTTTTGTAAATAAAGTTATAAGTGTTATTAAATAGAAATATTTTGTGTATTATTTTGAACGTTGTGAATTGGAAATTTCTACAATAAACCGTTGGAGTTTCGAAGCTGTTGGAAGAATATTCTAGTTGGGAATATTGTTTGCTGATTGTTTTCCTGTTGTTGTGGAACAGTTAAGGTGTTGAATACTTAATAAAACCTGGTGTGTTTGCTTACTAATCAGTGATCGAACTCAGAAAGAGATTGGGAATTGCGTTTATCGAATTGTGAGTTAGGCCAATTCGAAGTAAGGAAGTAAGGTTGGAAAAATGTAACATTGGTGACATCGGCGGATTAGCTAGCTGTTAATAATGGTTTTATTAAGTGATTTGAAGGTTCTTGAGTTAAAGAAAGAACTAGAACAACGTGGATTGTCAACAAATGGAAACAAAACTGAATTAATGCTACGGCTTCGACAAGGTATGGAAGCCAATGGAATGGACGTGGAAAGTTACCAGTTTGGAGTGATTAGTACAAATAATGATCTAGTGGCAGCTGATGAGGAGAAAAGTTTTGTTGCGGAAACAACAACTTCATTGCTATCTGGAAATTGTGATTTTACACAGTTAATGACTATGACGCAACAGATGAGTTTGAACATCAGTCAACAGAATCAGCAATTGGCAGCCGTAAACGCTAATATGGTTGCCAATAAACAAGAAATGAATCAGCAATTGGCTGCCGTAAATGCCAATATGAATCAAAAACTGGATGATGTAAATACAAACATGGCTACAAACTGTAACGAAATAAGCCAGATAAAGGAAGAAATTAGCTGTAACATCAATCAACAGCTGGAAACAGTCAACAATAACATTGCTGTTAATAAAGAAGAGATTACTGCAACACTTGCTGCAAATAAAGATGAGATGAACCAGCAAATAAATGAGTTGAAAATTGGAATACATCAACATTTGGATGAGAAACTTCTACAAATGTCAACGGCATTCGATGGAAAAGTCGAGAAGATTCAAAGCGAAATCCAAGAATTAGAACAAAAAGTGCTTGACGAAAACAAAAAGGTACTTTCCAAAGTTGATGATTTCGAAAAACGGTTGCAGGATGTTGAGACGACCAAAGTTACCTCACAGGTGGTACATCAAGTAGCAAACATCAAATTAAAACCACCATCATATGACGGTACCACATCTTTCGGCATCTTCAAGTTACAGTTTGAGACTGCAGCAGATCAAAATGTTTGGAACGCCGAAAACCGTCTTGCTGCATTGATAGTTGCTCTAAAGGGGGAAGCAGCTGAAGCATTACAGGCGGTGCCGGAAAACGACCGAAAAAGCTATGTTGAAGTAATGAATGCATTGGAACGAAAATATGGCAGCGACCATAAAAAGGAATTATACAGGATTGAGCTAAAAGGTCGCTTGCAACGCAACGGAGAAAGTATGCAGGACTACTCCTCAGCAGTGGAACGCCTTGTACATTTGGCACACTCGAATACTCCACCGTATTTTATGGAGAAAATGAAGATCGAGGCTTTTACTGATGGTATCCGAGATCCAGAAACCAGGATCAAAGTAATAACTACACCTAAGGCGACTTTCGGCGAAGCAGATAGATCGTCGTTTTCTGCGAAGAATATGGGAGTCGAAGACAAGCAGCACGGAGGGTTCAGGAGCAGCAGTAGGAAAATCTTGTGTTGGATATGTAGAAAATCGGGCCATATCTCACAGGACTGCTGGAACAGGAAGCGTGATAGATCTTCGTCTCCTATTCAACGGAAGTCTGTTGAAGGTGCAACTGTAAAGCCAAAAAGAGAGGAGAATGCAGCCTACATTCCAATTTCAAGAATTGCGGTAAATGGTGAAAGCTTGGGTATCAACGGACAACTTGAAGGTAAAGGTTGCTTCATGACACTGGATACAGGTTCAGCTCGAACATTCGTTCGCAAAGGTTTAAGTGACGGTGTTTTGGAACCATCAGATGGATTGAAACTCCAAACAGTAACTGGAGAGTGTGCTGAAATAGAAGGTAAAAGAATCGCTGAAATAAAATTGGGAAATAATTGCTATCAACAAGAGGTGCTAGTGGCAGACATTATGGATGAAGTCATTTTAGGGATGGACTTCATGAAGGCGAAGGGATTAGTCTTCGATTTTGGATGTGGGATCCTAAAGGTTAATAATGTTCAGATGCCACTACTTGTGAATAAGGCAGAGTCAACAGATATTGGCAGCGATGAGAAACTATGCAGTGCAGATGAAAATCCAGAACCATTATACAAACGGATGAGGGAAAGAAACGTCAACCGACGCAGACGTTTGAACAAACGCCGAAAGTTAAAAAGGAAACAAGTTCCGGTCCATTGCGAAGAGAGCAATGTAAATGAAGGGGTTCAAATAGCTTCCAACGGTGACGAATCGCAGCTGAAAATGAGAATGGTTCAGGGACATGGCAGTGTGAAACACTCAAAGGGAAGAGATAAGGAGCACTTTAGAGATAATGATTATCCATACTCATCACGGTGGGCTGATATAAAACAAAGTAATGGCCAAGGACTTAGAAAGGAACCGGAAGTAATTCTAAACAGCCTGGGAAATAGAAAAAAAGAAAAAAAAAATGTTTGGATTCAACAATTGGAGGAGAGATCTAGATCCTGTTCGGGACGAACAGGCTTAAGTGGAGGGTAATGTTACGATTACAGAATAATCTAGACGATTACGGTCACTTCCAGGAAAATAAAATCAACAAAACACAACAATTGAATGAAATGAATATTTTTGTTGTTGTACATATTCTTAGAAATAGGGTCAACATAAACGATTTTATGAATCAAATCAACATAACGTAAAATAATCGAATATTCTAATACTTTCTCAAGGTTTCTGGAAAGTGATGTCGAATTATTTAGAAGTATTGCAGAAGGTATAAAAGAAAATTACCTCTTGTAGTTTGGAATTAGTTAGTTTATTTTAAACCTGCGATTGTGAAGTTAAAAATTATAAAAGTGATCTTTAAATTAGTTTTTGTGTAAAGTTTTTGTAAATAAAGTTATAAGTGTTATTAAATAGAAATATTTTGTGTATTATTTTGAACGTTGTGAATTGGAAATTTCTTCAATAAACCGTTGGAGTTTCGAAGCTGTTGGAAGAATATTCTAGTTGGGAATATTGTTTGCTGATTGTTTTCCTGTTGTTGTGGAACAGTTAAGGTGTTGAATACTTAATAAAACCTGGTGTGTTTGCTTACTAATCAGTGATCGAACTCAGAAAGAGATTGGGAATTGCGTTTATCGAATTGTGAGTTAGGCCAATTCGAAGGAAGTTTGGAAAAACGTAACAATATGAATAAATGAAAAATCGTAAAATTAATTATTCCATTATTTATTATTAAGTTTTAATTTTCAAAATATTAATTTCATTTAATCACTTTACTTCTTCAAAACACAACTTACAATGAAAAATTTACGTTTGATATTCATATTCCGATTAACAAAAAGTACTAGTTTTTCGAAATTGCCGTATAATATTAAGCTACAAAAGGGAGACAGAAATTTCCTTGTATAATTTACTGAATTACAAACAACAGAGTTTTCAATACTATTAACTACAATCAAAATACTTTCAAACGCATTAAAACGATCTTAATTTGCCTTACGTTAACGCACGCCATGATTTGCTAGTTTGATTTTTGGGGAATCCCGTAGTGTTGGTTAAAATTAAACACAGTTAGTTACGCGTAATCAATAGACCTACAATCAATATAACTTTTACTACAGTAAACTACAAACGAAATGCTTTCAAAGCCATTACTAAAACGTTTGGTTACGGTTAGCGAAAACGTTAGACCGAAAAAGATTACAACAGGAAAGTGCATTTTGGAATCATTTTTTTTTTGTAGTTAATTGTAGTAATAATCATTATGATTTTAGTTTATGTATTTATGAGAAATTTCTGTTTTTCGTTTGAAGGTTAATATCATACGATACAGCTGAATATCTAGTACTTTTGTATGTTTACAAAAAAACACTTACTAGATTTTCGTTGTTCTGTACTAGACTTTTTTAATCGTACTAGATTTGTATTACAGATTTTCGGGGAATCCCATAGTTCTAGTTCAAATAAAAAACGTATAATTACTTGTTAACTATTGAGCTACAATCAAAATTACTTTTACTACAATCTACTACAAACGAAATGCTTCCAAAAACTGTGTTAAACATTTAGTTTTGGTTGGCAGGAACGTCAGGCCTACATATCCATAACGGTCATTTTCACTTCTCATTTTCTGGAAAACCATTGAACTACAATCAAAATAATTTTTACTACAATAAACTACAATCAAAATACTTTTAAAAGACATTCTTGAAATTGGGTTTTGTGAAACTGGGGTGCCAGGTTCACAGAGCCCTTGAGAAAATAGTAGAATATTCGATGAATTTACGTTATGCTAATTTGATTCATAAGATCATTCAATTTTGTTCATTGTCGACCCAAGTTCTAAGAAGTACAACAACAACACTATTTATTTCATTAATTTTTTGTAGTATTTTGTTGATTTGATTTTCCTGGAAGTGACCGTAATCGTCTAGATCTTTCTGTAATCGTCTAGATTTTTCTGTACTCGTAACAATATAATACAATTGACTTTTTTATTTATTTTTTTTTTTAATTTAAATTATATTTTACGAAAACAAATTAATTAATTGATTAATTTCATGTATTTATAAATCTAGGTTTTGTAATGATATCCAAATTTCTTTATATAATAAAAGCTTTATTTTAAGATTTAGTTAAAATGATAATTTATGATAATTAAATTTCTTCATATAATAAAGCTTTATTCTATAGTTAATTAATAGTACAATAATAATGTATTTAGATTTGGTTAAAATTAATTAATTATGGCTTCGGTTAAGACAAAACCTAGTACATACTAGAATTTTTATAATAAGCCAAATTCGAAAAACATCAGCAGCAATGACATATGTACAACCCAAACCATGCTAACTAGACATACCACGAGTCATCCTATATTCAAGAACATAATTGTTATACAATGAAAGTTTAAGGCGCCTTTTAAACTCGCCAATACAACATTGCTTGATATTAGAATCCAGGTTGTTGAACAAATTTATTCCTTTATAAAACAAGCTATTTTGAGAGACACTGAAGCCTGAAGGTATAACGATTCGGGCGCAAATGGTCATCTGAGCATGTTGTTCGGTCAGTTATTGATTCGTTAGTTGCTAGGTAGGAATTAAATTTTATCATTTTATGTTGGGCTTTGTAGATAGTTAGGACAAATTCAAAGTCAATTAATTTAGAAATTGGTTAAATAGTTCCGTTATACAGGGAAAATGTAGGTGTACGTTTAGGCTAACCATATAAGCATTTGAGAGCTTGATTTTGTAATGTCTGAATCTCCATGATTTTTGTCACACCAGCGCTGCCCCAGATTAGAAGTAGACAGGCTATATGAGATTGGATCAATGAGTAATATATATTTAATGCAACATTGCGATTAAGGTATTTACCAACCCTTTTGAAAACACCAATAATTGGAGAAATTTTGGATTTAATCGATTTGATATGATTGCCCAAATTTAAGAGAACACTCAAATGAAGTCCGAGATAGTTTGCAGAATCGACTCTTTTAATATTGTTTCCTTTAAACTCGAGTTTATCGAAAATGTTTCCACTTGGCCGTTTTATGTAAAAAATAAAAAAATGGGTTTTTTTACATTTAATAGTAGTTTATTATTACTGAGCCAATCATTTATAATAAGAAGATCACTTGTCATTACTCTCTTTAGGTGGGAATTATCTAGTGCATCGTATAATATAAGAGCATCATCTACAAACAACTGAAGTTTTCCAGACAATTCCAATTAAAATATGTTATTGATATACAATAAAAACAATAGAGGCCCCAGAATTGATCCTTGAGGCACTCCACTCCTAATGATTTCAGTTGATGACTTGTAATTTTCCAACTGCACGAACTGCGTTCTGTTGGTTAGATAGCTCTTTAATAGTGTGAGTGCCCTATGAGAAATGCCGATTTGTTTTAATTTTTTCACTAGTATTTTATAGCTGACACAGTCGAAGGCGTTCATTAAATCAATTAATATACAGGCAGTTGCTTTTTTATTTTCTAGATTTTGATAGAGTTTTCAATGAGATTTAATGCTGTCGACAGAGTGCTACTTAGTTTTAGGAATCCAAATTGATTCTTATCTATAATTTTGTTTGTAATCAGGTAGTTACTTAGTTGGTTATGTATTACTCGTTCAAATATCTTTGAAACCACTGATAGAACTGAGATCTATCTGAGAAATTGGTATAACTCTAGCAACCTTCAGATAATAATAATATTGAAACGGAACATAACGTGGAGTGTTAGATATTATGCCATTATTGATATTAATGCATTAAATGCATTTTTATCACAATTTGACGGCAAAGCACCAAAGTTTCGCAGCAATTCATCTAATTTTTTGTACCATTGTCTGCCAGATTGACGTAAACCATATAATGATTTACTTAATTGACACACTTTATTAGAACTCTGAAGGCTAATTAACATCTCCTTTGCTTCATTATAAATTTCATTTTTCTGATCGATTTTCATTAATAAGTGTTCTAAACCTTTGATAATTAAAGCTGGTGATTCAATGTAAATTGTTTCATCAATATCGCCATTTAAAAATGCTGTTGTAACGTCAAGTTGTCTAATTTTGAAATTAAATTGTGCTGCAAGCGCTACAACAAGCCGAATTGAACTAATTCTGGCCACTGGAGAGAAGGTTTCTTTAAAATCTATACCAGGCCTTTGAGCATAACCTTTCGCCACTAACCGTGCTTTCTTTCGTTCAATGTTACCATCACTGCCATATTTGTTTGTTAAAACGAAACGACTTCCAATAACATGATTACTCTTTGAACGATCTACCAATTTCCATGTTTTCCTTTGAATTATTGGTAACAATTCATTTGCGATAGCATCATGCCACTCAGGATCATCAATTGCATTATTAATGGGAACTTCAATATTATGACACTGCTCTATTAAATTGCAACTATCGTTTGATATTTCTTGATAAACTTTTCTTGGCCGACCGGTTTTTCCAGTCATTAACTTTTTTGGCCTTCCACATGCACGATTTTGCTTAGGTTGCTCATTGCTTTTATTCATTAATTTTTGATTTTCATCACCAATATGATCAGAGTCGTACAGCCATTCATCACTGCTTGAAGATATTATTTCTTTGGTTTCGCATTGATTTTGGTTTAATTCATTTTGATTTATTTCTTCTCTTGTTGTATCATCTTCCAATTCTGCTTTAATTAAATTTTCATTCTGATTACTATTTTGTTCGATCAGTGGATCATCAACTCTATTCATAATTTGCTCTGCATTATAATTATCAGTTGGAAATTTTAAAAATCTTATATCTCTCACGATTTTTACAATTTTCTTCTCTGGTATATACACCCTATAACCTTTTGTTTCTTCCGAGAATCCATCTAGAATGCACTTTTCAGCGCGAGGCTCTAATTTGTTCAAAGCAAGACCCTTTTTTAAATAATAAGCTTTACAACCAAATTCACGAATATGTGATAAGCTAGGCATTTTTTTAAAAAGTCGTTTATATGGTATATCACCATTTAAACTACCAGATGGACATCGATTTCTGATACAGTTAGATGACAACACAGCTTCGGCCCAAAAAGTTGGTGGCAAGTTGGATTGAATTAATAAACATCTTGCCATGTCCATAAGGGTTCTATTTTTTCTTTCTGCACTCCCATTTTGTTGAGGACTATAAGGAGCACTTAATCTTCTCTGAATACCTTTCTGCTTCAAAAACTCATTGAAATCTGCATTCAAAAATTCAGTACCATTATCACTTTGATAAAATTTTATTTTCTGACCTGTAATATTTTCCATCATTGAAGTGTATTCTTTAAATTTTTCTAGTACTCAAAATTTCTTGTTAAGAAAATATACTTCACACCATTTAGTGCAATCGTCTACAAAAGTCACAAAATATTTTGACTTACCAAGAGACTCGACCCGCATGGGTCCACAGACATCTGAATGTACTATTTCCAATACATCGGTTTTTCTATTTGTATATTTTGGATAAGGCAATGCTGTCATCTTAGCTTTTAGACATATTTCACAGTTCAATTTCAAAGGTTTCTTTGAATTTAGATTTATATCATTACTCATATTTGATAAATTATACACATCTCGAATATTTAGATGTCCAAGTCTTTGATGCCATGTTTTCAACTTAAACTCTTCAATATTTGTAATATTATTACATATTAAATTTTTGTTAGATTCAACTTGATTTTCTTTTACAAAATATAAATCGCCAAATCTTTCAGCTTTGTAAAGAACATTTCCGTTATTATCCAAAATTAACGCGTTGTTTTTGTTAAATAATACTTGAAAATTCTGATCAGTAATTTTAGAAATTGACAGGAGGTTAGTTTTCAAGTTGGGAACGAATAAAACTTCTTTCAAATTTAAATTAACATTGTTTTTTACCCGAATTGACACATCTCCCTTTCCATTAACATCAACTAAATCGCCATTCGCCTTTTTTAAATTTTGTAGCTTAGATTGAAAAATATTTTTAAATTTATCTTCATCTCGACATAAATGTGTTGTACATCCGCTATCTAGACACCAATTACTATTGTTTATATTCAAATCCACAATTTAAAGAGAATTATTAATGCAGCTGAACATTGAATAATTTTTATCAGGAATATCAGTTTCATTTTATTAATAATTTATCTGTTTTTGCCCTCTATCTCTACATTCTGAAGCAATATGACCAATTTTTTGACATTGATAACACTTGACTTTTCGACTAAAATTGTTGAAATTATTTTTATTATGAAAATATTTAACGTTACTTGATTTCTTGTGCTGCATGGCAAATGCATTCTGTACTTTTTGAGATGTTGAACTTGAACGTGATGAACTTTCTTCAATAAGTTTTATTCTCAAAATATTAGGTGTTGGTAGTTGATCTCGAGCTTTTATTGCACACTTAAAATTTTCAAAACTTGTTGGAAGTGAATTAAATAACATAATTGTTAGCAGATCCTCATTAATTTTCACGTCCATGTCCTCCAATTTATCAACCACATCAAAAAATTTTCTTAAATGTTCATGAACATCTTCACTTTCATCTAATTTATTTGACGTTAACATTTCCATAAAAGTAGCCTTCCGTACCGGCCCCTGTGATTGATAAATTTGTTTTAACCCATTTCGAACCGAGTTGCAGAAACTATTTTCTCGGACAAAACCAAATGCTTTTTTATAGTAATTTGATGCTCCCAAGCCCGAATCTGAGATATAAAATAAATAATATCTTACCGTTTTCCTGGAAAATGGAAAAGTTTACTGTTCGTTTCATCGAACGCTGGCGCTGAGTCTACATATATAAAAACACACCAAAAAATTTTTGTTTTAAATAATTTTATGATTTAATTTAGATTTTTATTTATATTAGATTTAGATAAAGTGGTATTTATTAAAACAATGTACATGTATATGCTTATTGCATTTTTCACACATGAAAATTGTGGGTTTGCCACATGAAAATTGTGGGTTTGCCACATCCTTTTAGTTGACATCTACGAGGCTTATTTTCACGTTGACGCACAATAATGTGGTCACCAGAAACGTCTGGTAAATGACGTGGTCTCTCAAACTCCTGGTCATCGTCCATATTTTCCATATTGTCATTTGTTAATAAAAGGCTTTCTGTGACCATTACCTTGAAGTCAATTTGACTTAATGTTTTTTCATTCTTATATTTTGCGATGAGACAGTGCAACTTCCAAGCATTGGCCATTGAAAAATTAAGTGTAGAGATCAATAGCGGCCAAGACCCCTTCTTACCACAAATGTTTACACGGTAGTTTTGGACACCAAAATCATGCAGGCTCACTCCTCTCATACCTTTATGATAGTTATAGAGCATTGCCGGTTGATCGTAGTGTATTTGTTTTGACTTCTCATTTGATTTTTTTGTCTCTGGTTTTTTCCAGCGGATAACAGAACGTAGAGGTAATATTTGGACATAATTTGCAACCATTGTGACCTCTTTGTTGTCCTGCCATCGACACAAAGTAATTTTATTAGTCGAATCAAACATATAGTCATGTTGACCACGAGGTAAAGCTGTTCCAGTTTTTAAGTTATTTCCTCCAACTGCAACACGATTACTACGAACAGTTCCAGTGGCACATATTCCTTTTTCAGCCAATAAACATAGCAAATGATAGCTTGTGAAGTAATTGTCAAAAAACACCTCGTGATTCTCAGGAAACTCTACGTTTTGAAGTAATCTCAACACAACATCCGCACCAAGTCCAACATAAGTATTATATTTGTCACTTTGTCCACAATAAGGTATAAAGCTAAATAGGTAGCTTTCAGCAGAGCCAAGACACCATAGCTTGTAGCCAAAAAGAATTGGTTTGCTGGGCAGCAAAACTTCATCATCATAAAATTTGTTGAATAATTCAATAGGGGATGAATCTTTTAATTTTTCACCTAGTTCGGTTTTCATATCAGCTAAAGGTGCAGAGTTAGGTGCTATATTATATTTAAATTATTTTCGGTTTCGGTTTCTGAACCATTTTGGTTTACCAAAAGAAGTTAATGGTTTATAATCATATTTTGCTTTCTTTTTTCTTGGTTCTTGATGATTAGATGGTCCAGGTTGGGGTTCTTCAACGATGAACTCACTTTCTTCAGTATCTTCAACAGAATTTTTTGAAGTTTCAACTTCAACACACCAGCCACATCGCCAAAAATATTACAATTAACATCAGGATTCAAAAGTATAAAATGATCATCAATATTTTCTTCATCGCTTAATTCATCAACCCGATCAGGTGGAAGAATGTTAATATTAGAAATATTATCAACTTCTTCATCTCCGTCACTCCAGTTATCAATAATTTGTTGCAATTCACGCATTGTCAAAAACTTTCGACGCGACATTATATAAATACAAATAATAAACATACGATGCAAAGAATGAACGTTAAAACAAATGTTCTGTATAAAATCTCTACTTACCCTTTTTTATGTATACTCAATTTTAACAAAACAAAATCACACGAATTAATAAACGTCTATTTTCTTCAAAATAGCGATAACAAATGAGAAAAAATTTCATAAAAATGATGAAATGCAATTTTAGTACAAAATTTGATTATTCTAGGGTTCGTGCCAGTGTTCGATGAAACGAACACTTAACTTAACGTACATCTAGAAGCACCCCAATGTTTCCAATAAATATGAAAACTGTTTCTATGAGTAATCTCATCCATTGGCACAAATTCGTCATCATTAGTTTTTCGATTTTTGTTCGTTTAGTATTTTATATAATTATTCAAAAATATTTCTAAAAACAAGGGTGTTTTGCAAAAGGGGTTGTGGTAGGAAGGGGAGTCTTGAGCCACCATAGAATTTCTCTGTCGAATACACAACACATTAAAGGAGCTAGCCATACTAAGCTCACCATTAATTACTATTACCATCATAGATAAAAAAATTTTAGAAAAAAAGCAATTTCACTGTTCGATGAAACGAACAGAGGATCGAAATGGGTTAACTTTATCCAAACATCCTGTGCAGTCTCACAACCTTTTATTTGTTTTAATTCTGTTGGTGCAATTGACAGAATTAAATCAGCTTTGACTTTTTCATCATTATTCGCCCATGTACTTAATATTTCAGGTTTCTCTGCGGTTGATTTTTTGTGCGTACCATCCATATATTTCCATAAACTATTTTTGATTAAAACTGCCTTCATCTAAAGAGCCCATGTATCATAGTCATCCTTAAATAACAACTCCAAACGTGTTATTCCAAGAGAAATCATTGTAATATTTCTCCACGTATTTAAAACACTTTTTTTCTTTTTATTTATTGGACTCTGGGCCCATAACCTATTGAGTTTTTTATAGATTATATTCACAGGTTTAGATAATAAAAGATATTTCTTTAAATTGTTCAATTCATGTCCACTTTATTTCAAGTTAAAAACGGAAGTAGTTATATATAAAATACATGAGTAACAACTGTCAAAAAATAAGAATGAGTGCAGCGTTGACATCTATCGATTAACACTATTCAACAGTTCCATTACCTAACAAGCCTAATATAAAAGGTGTCAAAGATCTTCGACCCATTTGCATATTATTATCAGTTTCTAAGGCATTTAGCCAAGAATATTTATCTGAGAATAATTTGCTCTCCGATATTCAATCCAGGTTTCGCAAAAGGTTTAACACTGCGACGGCTCTGCTTAAACCGACGCAAACTATCTAAATTTGGTTTTTCTTATGCTTCCTTAATATTACTTCAATCGTACTTAAAAGGAAAATTTCAAAGAATTATTTGTAATGGAATAGTCTCCAATGAGCATTGTCTCCGTTGTCCTGTTTGTATTATTTATTAACGATCTACCCAGTTTATTGAAGTTTTGTAAGATTATTATATTCGCAGATGATGTCCAAATATATGTATCTGAAGCATTAAAAAATATTTCCTCGATTATCACATTCTACTAAATTTGCAAATTTTGGCTAACGTTCCGGCATGAATTATGTACACTATTTTTGTTAATTAATAAAAATAATCTTCAAGTGTTCTTGAGACGAATGCGCCCTTGGGTCGTTCCCTATAACTAAAATTAATTTTGAGATCTTTACAAAATGAATTATAATAAGCTACGAACTTTATAGATATTTAAGCCATATATGCATATAACTTTAAAGGCTCGTCTTTAATCATACATTAATGAATTGAAATAATAAATTATAAAATTTAGTTCAAATTTTTAAATTTAATTTTAGGTTGACATACTCTGCAATGATGAACTGTTGGGTAAAGATCATACACTTAAGTTTGTTTATGTAACACGATGGCGATGTAGGGATCCACCACTAAGGTTACAATATCGCCCTAGAATAGAACTATAGAATTAGGAAAACTATTTTTTTTTTATTTTTTATATATAGAGAACAAAAAATCAAATATGAATATTATATATATTTAAGTGTAAAAGTCAAAACACATAGAATTAAATATTTATATTATTTAATTAGATACAAAATAACGATTGTCTTCTCAAATATATATATATATATAAATATATATTCTTTTATATAAAAGATACATATTTTTTTTACACAGTTGATAATATTTTGTGTATAACACTTTTAAAATAAGAATATTTAAAAATTAAGACTAGTGAATAGATAAGATTAAGATGAATAATTGCAATACTTTTTTATAAATATTTTATTTTTTTTAACGCAAAATCAAAAAAAAATACAAATGCGCCCACCCTAAAATATTTATTGTCCTGTTTTTAATGGTAGGTACTAATAGTACTACGTTTATGTGCTTTGTCTTTTACACTATTTCTTTGAAAAATGGTTTAATAAATTATTTGAAATGTTATATTATAATTTCTAAATTTCAATAAGAATCTGAGCGATGATGTGACTATCAATTGATAATAAAATTAGCACGGTTACATAGTTTGGAAATGATTTATAAAAATTTACTGATTTTAAAAAAAACTGTTTGACCAATATACAATTCAAATAATTTTATAAAACAGAAAATCATAAACTGAGTTTTAAATTAAATTTTATATTTTTATTATATTTAAAGTTAGGCTTTATCATATTACGTAGTATTTAAGTTAAATGTTTCATAAAAGTGTTTTAGAAAGGCTTTGAGAGAAAAACGGTTTGAACTGCAATATTCATTCCTGGTAAATAGCCTAATATTTTTCAATTGTACATATTATTAATTTTAGATTTTAATATACCTAACTAAACTTTTCAGTCATCTTTTTCCATCTTACCGTAAATAATTGTAATTGTTCTTGAACTCTTAATCTAATTGATTGCAAAATATTTGGTAAAAAGTCTGCTAAATTACTACTCTTGTAGTTTGTACACTTTCACAACACACATGTGTTTAACTTGTCATTCCCCTTCGTTTATAAGACCTCAACTTTCCTCATTTTTAATTTCACTTTTCCTTTCTTTATTTTGTTTTTCTCTGTTTATACTTTATACATTATTGAGTGTAAAATATTGTATTGCTAGAAATGATTTTCTTCTATTTACTATTGTAAAGTTTGTACAAACAAAAATGTGTATGATGTAAAAATCAAATATAATATAATTTTATCAAGATTCAATATAAAATAAAAATCTAGAAATAAAATATTTATAAAATAGTTATTTCTTGTTTTAAACGAAGAGCATTGAAAGAATTTTTATTTTGAATCAACACATTTTATTGACTCATTAGCTGCTCATTGCTTATAATTTGATAATCATAATCTGATATTTTTATATCCCAAGCAATCGTTAGTTCAATTTATTTATTCCATACGTACTTGATTTGAATTCATCTTACTGAATTTTTATACATTGCGTAGTTACTTAAAATTAATTACTCAGAAAAACTTTCTGTGTGCCGTTTGTTCCTGCAAAATTATGATATTTTATCTACATTACAAGAAAAAAATAATTTATTTTTTAAATTTTTAAAAAACATCACTCAAAATTTAAAATAACGCAACGTATTTAAGAATTCATTAGTATATCTTTATTAAAATTCATAATTATATCAATATAAATGTAAAAAAAAACAAAAAAGACAGATTTACGTCCATCAACATCTTTGATCTTAAAAGGTCTTAAAAGGTTTTTATGTGCTATTGTGACACATATTGTAATTCCTACTACACAATACATTTTATTAAAAAAAAAATACGATTTCATTTTTTGTTTACTCAAGGTTAGGTATGTTTTGTTTTAATTATAAAATTTTATAAATTAACGTTTCTGAATATCCGAAGATACCATGCTAACAAGGATTAACATTATATCATACATACATACTATGGTAGTTTAATTGCTCACAATGTGTGCTTATGTGCATGTGTTTTATTGTAAATGTTTGCATTTTTCATACAAATCTGGCAAATGATTTTTATTGCGCGTTCAGCATTCTGATTGCTTCTTTGTGTATTAATTACTGAAGTCTCTCTTGTCCAGACTTTTGAAACTTTGCAAAGTTTTTTTTTATATGGATGCAATATTTCAGATATTCTGTTGAAATCATTCTTGTTATATATTTGATTTAAAAAACACAAATCAGACCATTCATATACAATATTAATGAAAAAATTCCATCTAAACTGACTCGGGAGCTAGGCATCAGCATGAATGCAAAAATTGCAAAGATGGCTAATGCATTCCATCTAGCTTTGCAATGCTTGAAATTTTCCTTATAAAATCTGAATTTTATTATTTATTTATTTATTTTTCCTTATAAAATCTGAAAACATGTGTAAGGTGGAAAGAAATTTAATATATTCTCTCTATCCGGAGTTTTCACTAATTTTTACCTCACCATTCACAAAACATTCTTTCAATTTGTTATTTTTAATTAGGTCTGAAACAAACAGATATTCGAAAATTTTGCGCTACCTGAAAGCCTTTTATCCATTACCAACTGAAGAACTCCAAAACATGGTGCTGGCAACTAACAAAAAGGGGCACATTAAGTAATATTTGTTGTAACCTTACTCCAACTACGTTTCGTGTTCTAGTGTTAGCAATGATAGTATCGGCTACAATCATTTTCATTTTTTTCGATATACCAAATTTATTAAGTGTATTATCTTTTAATCGTACAACATCCAATTTGATCTCTTTTCTCTTATTTTTTTAAACAATTTTATATTCAGTCTTTTCTATATATGTTTGTTGTCATCGAAATGGAGAGACCACTTTTAGAATTTTAGGTAGATTTTAAATTTGTCCTTTAATTAATTTATTTGTCCTTCTCTGTATGTGGCTCTGTAAACACTCGATTGACTGACTTGAAATTGGATTAGTTACACCCTTATTCCACAGCATCTTGCACAAACTTGAAGCTTTCCTTGTCAAAATTCGCCAAAATTCTCCGATTGAATCTTAATTTCACAATACATAGAGGTCAGTAATTAGGAGTTCTTTATCGGAGATTTTACATCAAAAGAGGTAACAATGAAACTACTTAAAGTTTAATTTCATTAAAAATATTTTAATTTATGTTTCATTAGGTTTATTTGGATTGTTAATGACTGAAATTCAGGAATTTTTTTGAAAATTATAAAAAAATTTGGATTTTCCATCTCGGGGTGAGGTTTTTTAATTTTTTTGTCTTTTTATTAAAATATTCATAGCAAGTACATAAAAGTTCATTGAATTTTGATACAGGAAAGTAGTTTTGATAAAAAAAGTCAAAAAATAGTCATAACCCAAAATTCATATTGCACATACATCTTCTGTATTCTTTTTTCCATTATATATAAGCGATAATTAGAGGTTTTTGTGAACAATGAAACACCAAACTGATTAGTTGTTGTTGTAGAAACGTTGATAAAATGCTATTTGTTCAATTCCGTTTCTAAATTCAAAAGCTCTGCTACGGCCCTTGGGCGGTACCTCAGATCCCTCTTCGTCAGGTTCGTCGTATTCTCTGGACATGCAAATGTAAAATCCAAACTGATTAGAATCTTTTTGGATTATAAACACCAATGGCAACCGTTATGGCAAGTTATTATCGAAACAATTAAGGATCGAGGAAAAAACCAAAAAGCGATGAGAAAAAAGTGAAATTCTTCATTAGAAACATTTGTTTTGTTAAAACAATTGACAATTTCTCGTTAAGTAGAAAAAAAATCATACATTTCATTATTCAATTTATTACCAAACTTATACCTTAATTACTTAATAAACAATTAAAATCTATATTAAGCAATTACAATTATTAAAAATTCCGTCCAAAACGTGGCCGACAAAATCGTTGTGGTAGCATAAAGGGTGGTGGTGGAGGACCCAGGGGATAAGGAATTGGAGCTGGATGACATGGAAAATTATAAATGGGATACGGCGGAGGCGGTCTCCACATTGGGTCAGGAGGAATATAACGATGTACTACAATGTATTGTGGTGGATAGTATAACGGCTCAGGTTGAACGTTACCTAAGCGACTATTATCACGGGTTTCAGATCTCACTGGATGATTTCTCTGTATGCTACGATCACGATTCTCTCGACTCGACTCACGATTCTCTCGATTACGATTCTCTCGACTCCTGTATTTTTGTCGGATGCGATCTTCTTCACGTTTTGGATCTAAATAATAAGGTTGTTTGGCCTGTTTTCCACATTCTTTAACAGGAGATTTAGATAAACTTGAACGTTTTCGTTTACCTCTATCAAATGAACGCCTTTCTTTAGAGCGCCTGTTATAATTTATCCTAGTTGAAGTTGATGGCATATCATGATTTAATTTATGTTTAGTAGAACTCTCATATCTATGATCCGGGGATGAACTTATTCGTCTCGATTCTGATCGTCGATATGCTTGAGGAGATGCACTTCGTTTTTTACCTCTATCATATGAACGTCTTTCTTTGATGCGACTGTTTTGATTTAAACTAGTTGAAGTTGATGGCGTATCATTATTTAATGTAGAGCCGTGAGGTTTATGATTCGACGATGAACTTTGCCGGCTTAATTCCGACTGTTGATGTTGACGGGCTTTAGGAGATGCTGTTCTTTTTCTTTCAATTTTCTCGTCTCGGCTCTAAAGTTTAACCAAATTAACAAATATTGAAATTTACAAGTGTTTGAAAATATAACTCACGGAATATGTTTCTCTCGAATTAGAACTTTTTTTTGCTTTTAACCCAGCACGATCAAATAATGGTGTATTTTCTCTACCTAAATAACAATTAAATAAATATATTGATCATATTTCATAAATATATTGATCATATCAAAAGACAATTGGTTTGATTATTTAACATCAAAATTTATATATTTTTTTCTGCATACTCCTTATATTATTCACAAAAATAAGAAATAAAATAAATTTTATTTATTATACATTATTTATTATTACACTACTAGTTTCAATCTCTGTGAGATCATCAACAGGTATTGATATGCAATTAACATTAATCTACAAAAATGATCTTATTTTTAAAAGTGGTTTACAAAATTGTTGAAAGGCGTAATTGACAAAATTTACAAAGTACAAACTAATAATGAAATAAATTAAAGGATACAAATTTGAGAAAAACCTTATTATTTGAGTAATAAAGTAATAAACAAATTGAGGAGAGAAAACGAAAGAATAAAAAATTATTTAAACAAAGTTAAGAAATTTAAAAAAGGGATCTAATATTATTATGATAACAAATAACAAATTTTTCTATTACTTTATTACTCAAATAATTAGGTTTTTCCTCAAATTTGTGTCCTAAAATAAAACAAAATAAAAATAAAACCACTATAAATAAGATAAATAAAGATCATTTTCGTAGATTAATATTAATTGCATATCAATACCTGTTGATGATCTCACATAGATTGAAACTAGGTAGCAGTGTAATAATAAATAATATATAATAAATAAAATTTATTTTATTTCTTATTTTTGTAAATAATATAACGTGTATGCAGAAAAAACATATAACTTTTGATACTATTCACGTCACTCCATCGGAGAATTTTTTCACATTATATCAAAGCTATTGTTTAGAAGATTCGGTTGATTGAAGAGTTGATAAACATTTAATATACATATGTTGATTGAAGAAGTACGGGTTGATTGAAGAACTACGAGTTGATTGAAGAAGTAGGAGTTGATTGAAGAATAGCACAAATTTAACTGTTTTCGAGTTTCATAAAAATATAATTTTTTGACTTTTGTATTTTTTAAAATTTCCCATTTAATTTAATTCTACTGCAACAGCAGAATTAAATTTGACGTTTCAAAAATTTAACAATTCATAATTTTTGAAAAATCATCAAGTATGCATCGAAACAAAACAAACCGAAATACATTTGTTTTTTACATTCGTTTCGTAGAACAGAATGGCAGAAGTGAAATTTCAAAAAATACAATAACAGAATCCGTATTGCAAAGAGACATTTTTGAAATGACAGAATAACAGAAGTGAAACTTCAAAAAATAATAACAGAATCCGTATGGCAAAATAAAATGTTTTTAATGTGGAGTTCTTTCAGGTTTTTGATTTTCATGAATTGAAGGTGGGTGAAAGAACGACCAAACCGAATGATTTTTATCATCGTTGTATTGGTAACAAAACAAGATATTTTCGATTTAAATTTAACTAATGCCGAATTCTTTTTGTCTAGAGCGAAAAGTGATTTTTTTTTTCATAAAAAGACATAAAAAAATATGATATCTGAGGGTCCATACAGAGAATGCAAATATAAAAATGGAAACAAAATGAACCCATTACCATCAACGGTTAAGGCAGCTAAAGAAACGGCAACATTCATGGAGGAAGAACTAGGAATACCATACTTGCGCTACAAAATGAATGTGCCGAATCCAAAAATACCATGTTTATACGCACTCCCGAAAATCCACAAACCAGGCGATCAAATGAGACCTATTGTCTGCAATATATCAACACCCACGGAAAAAATGTAAGCATGGCTTGTGAAAGAATTACACTATTTGCTAGATCCAGACGGTCTTTTTGTAAAAAATTCAATGGACTTCGTACACTCTATTAAGAATATTGAAATTTTTAAAGATGAGATTATGGTTTCATTCGATATAACGGCGCTGTACCCTAATGTTCCAGTAGATGCAGCTATTGATTGTTTAACAGACCGCACCTACGACTCCAGAACGTCAATCAAACTAAGATAAATGTCCTACGGAGAGTAACCGAAACATGCATGAAGCAGAATTTCTTCCAGTTCAGGGGAAATGTTTATAAGCAACACTTTGGAACAAGCATGGGCAGCAAAATTGCACCATATTTGATCAATGTTTTCTTATGCCATTTAAAAAAACATTTAAAGGAATCATCAGAGCTTTCCCAAGAATTTGAAGGAGATATGTGGACGATGTGTTTGCTGTTATTAAAAAAGAAAATTTATCATCTATCCTACAACTTTTGACAGTAGAAGAAGAAATTGATAGAATCCTGCCTTTTTTGGACATAAAAATTATTAGAAAAGAGAAAAAAAGTCAAGTTTGGAATCTATCGAAAACCTACCAATACAATGCGTTTTATCACAGCAGACTCTTCACCATGGTAGTCATAAAAAAAGCAGCTTTCAATGCATTGGCTCACAGGTTGTATAACATTCCAATGGACGAAAAGGAATTTAAAGAAGAATATTACATAAGAGACGCGGCAAGAGTTAATTGGTATGGCGCCGGTTTTATAGAAAAGATTCTGCAAACTTTAAAATAAAAAGTTGGAAGAAAACTTTGACAACGCTCTGTGCAGAAAACGAAACATTAGCCCAAAGAATTAGTGTGCCATTATTATAGCTGGATAGTTCAAGCAATAACAAACCAGATAGGAAATCTCCTGAAGCCACACAAAATTAAATTAACAACCAGTAGCAGAACTTTGAACAGCTTATTGAGCAAATATAAAGATAAGGAAGACCTTTCAGAAAAAGCAGGAATATATATTTCTATCAAATATGCTGTCAAAATTGCCGTGATAGATACATTGGACAAACATCACGTAAGTTTTCAAGCAGATTCAATGAGCATTGCACAGCAGCAAAAAATAAGCACATCACCAAATCCAGTGTAGCAATTCATATGGCAGACAACCCAACACACAAAGTAGATCCGTTGAATTCAAAAGTTATCAAAACCGTTAGAAGAAGCTGGCATCTAGACGCGTACGAGTCATTATTCATTGAAAAATTTAAACCCAACATCATGAATAGCGAAGACAGGCAAAATTTTATTTTTTCAAACCTTTTCAAAATTACTAAAAACCTACCTTAAAACTTAACCTAATTGTATTTGTCACTGGGTTTTTCTAAGTAGTTATTAAGTAAACACCCCCTTTCTTTAAACAATTTTTGTTTTATACTTATAGTGTATTCTTTTCGGCTGTACCGAACAAATTTCAGTACAGTTCCAACACCGAATTATTTTTTTTGTATTGAAATTAATTCCAAAAGAATACAAAATTCGATAATTCGGTGGTGGAACTTGTTCGGTACAGCCGAAAAGAATACACTATTAGATAAACATTGTTTCTCACTCATTTCTTTTTCCTTTTTCTTTTTGTTACAATTTTTGTAATTAGCTTTAAGATTTAATTTCTGTTATTTTTAATCCCTAAAGTTAGCTTAGTTTTTTGTTGTATGTTAAGGTTAGTTTTCTTGGTCAGTAACTTTTGATTTAGATTTTAGTTGCAAAAAATTTTCTTTCTGAAGATGATCCTAGATCGAAACTAGTAAAAGAAATTTTTTAGATTTTGTATATAGTTCAGTAAATTTTTATAATAAATAAATTAAAATCAGACAAGTGTGTTTTTCCAATTTGTGAATAGTGAAAAGGCACTGGAGTATTTGGCAAAATCCACTGTGTGAAATCAAAAAGGCAATTTTGCAACAATAAAATTAAATTATTTGATTTTAAGATTTCACTGCACTCCGAACCAAAAATTAAAATTGAATATGATCTAGTTTTGTAGTTGTGTTTGTAAACTGTCATTCAATATTTTTGTAATTAATTTTATTTAATTAGTTAGTTTGTTATTAATTTTTAATTTAAAACTGGATTTAAACAATACTTTTATTTAAAAAGTAACTATTTCACTATACAAAAATATAATAGTAAATTGCGTTTGGTTTGTTTACTAATTTTGGCAGATTTTTTAAATGTATTTGTATTCTTTATTGTATTTTATGTTTGCTCTAGCTAAAAATCTAGATTCAAAAAAATATTTTTAGGGCAAAAAAAATCAATTTTTTTGGTTAAATAAAACACATATAGTGTATTCTTTTCGGCTGTACTGAACAAGTTCCAACACCGAATTATCGAATTTTGTATTCTTTTGGAATGAATTTCGATACAAAAAAAATAATTCGGTGTTGGAACTGTACTGAAATTTGTTCGGTACAGCCGAAAAGAATACACTAATAATGTAAAAAAATGATCTCAGATCAAAAAGGGGCGTGTTAGAGCAATTTTTTTGGCAAAAAGAATTCGACATTAAAATAATTGTGACAACACAAAATATTTATACTCTTTACACAGAATTTATGTTAAAATTTATAAAATTCACCAGTTTCTCATGAAACTATCCACAAATAATAAATTCAAAAAATTACTTCAAGCTTGTTCTTGTGTGTGTGTTTGTTAAACGAGTCAAGCAGCGATAAAAGCGTTGAATAGCGCTATTCTTTTACAGTGTTTATGTTGGAGCTTCGAGAATTTTGATAAAATTTACATTTACAATAAACTTAAAATTAATTAATTTAATAATCGATTTTCAGTAAACTTCAAAAATTTAAATTAATTAAAACTAATATTTTTATTTTTATGTATTTTTTATAAAATAAATAAAATGGGCATCGATCAGATCAGAGCTTCGATAGTAGCGTCGAAAAAGAACAAATCGTTTATCGACGCTTGACTCGATGCTTTACTCTTATCGATGCTTCAACATGCTTCACTCCTATTTGAAAGCATGTATTAATTTTCTTCGCTTGAATCACATCGATGGTCGACGCTATTATCGAAGCTCCAACATAAATGCACCATTAAAATTGGATGGAAAACAAATTTATCAAAAAATCTCAATTTCTTAAAATTGATTTACATAAAAAAAACATTAAAATTTTTGGCTGAAAGAACGAGCACAATTGATTTACATCAAATTTTTGTGATGTACATCACCTTTTTTGGCTGAAAGAACTTTACAATAAAAGAGGGGGGAATGATTTTTATTTTACAAAAGTCAAAAATTAACTATAATAACAGAAACCGAAACAGTCAAAGTATCGTTTTTCTAATTAAGATTAGCTCCTGCAGTGATTTTTGTGATTAAAACAATAGCTTTAAAATAATACTCACCCATCCTATCCACATTGACTAACTCAAACTATTTGCCGATTGTTTTTCAGAAACGATTTTTTATAATCTAAAAATATATTAACGATTAAGTTTATTACGATCGAGTGAAAGAGGGGAGATTCAGATTGTCGGGATAATGAATAATTATATTGCAGATAAATCAGTATTTTTGGATTTATATTTTTATATATTAGCCTTCGAAACAGTGAGTAAAACTTTTTGCAAATAAGACATCATTTGTTGTTTGATTACATCGTTTTGGCAAGACCAATCTTAATTAAAAATATCACTTATCTAAGATCTTGGAAGAACATACCAGGCTGAGCTTCTGTGACGTGCATCGGCTAGTTTTTGTTGGAATATTTTTTTAGTTTTTCGTTATGAGGAGTTTTCCACGTGGTGATCCGATACGGTTAAATTTAATGAATTAGATTAAATCCCAGCTTCAAACTATTTGTGAGGTTTGTATGATAGGTTCAAATACTCGGCTCATACTGAAACTTAAACCGTTCGCAATTTTAAATAGTTATAGTTAGTTACCTTATGTAACTATAAAATGTAATTTAAATTAACTTAAAACAGCATAACAAAGCTTACATCCTAATCGACATTCAATTTAATTTAGCCATAAATAGAGATCACATAATTTTTGATCAGTTTTTCAACCCTATTTCTGGAGATACGGGAGATTAGAAAGGGAGACGGGATATTATTAAATAATTAAAATCTTGTACATTACCATACTTTGCGATCCAATTTTAGAAAATTTAAGTAATCTAAATTTATCTGCTCCTATTAGGTGATAGGTTGTTCATCTTGTACAGTTGAAGTACCGCTCTTAAGATAATGTGGAAGTTTCTGTACTCCATTACCAAAAAGAATTATATTATAAAAGATCAATAATAAAAAGGCGATAGAACCAAAGCATTGTCCATGTTTTAACAGTTACGTAGCGTCTTATTCTGCTTAAACAGCCTATTTTCTTTGCTATTTTTTACAGACAAATTCACCTTTCTTATCCAATTTTAATTTTTCGTGCAACCAAACTCCTAAATATGCTACTACATTTTTGAACCTTTCATTATCAATTTTAAAAATAATCAGTCTACTTATATTACTTTTCATGCACTTCGTTTTTGCTATATTCAATTTTTAAGTTTTACTATACTATCAAGGTCCTCCTGTATATTTTTTTAAGTGTAAGATTATACGACTGCGATATATGCTAAAATCGCTGAAGATATCCATCAAATACTTCAACTAATGGCTAGCTATTGTTAAATATTTCGCGTAGTTCTGATTATAAAAAACATGTGCTCCGAAGGCTCCAACACTTTGCCCATTATCGCTCAGAAGCTTATCAGTTCCTTCTAATATATCTCAGATCGTTCTCCCAACAAACTTTAAAAATAAATGGAGAAAAATCAGCAGTTGTATGGTGGGGCCCTCACCACTTTGGTCGATGTGTTGATCATTATCTTCTCACACCCATTAAAACTTTTTTCATAAGCTTCATCATTATCACTTGTTTCATCATAATCATTATTGTAGGCTGTAGTGTTAATAACGACAATGGAAAAAGTAAAAAATTGTAACAAAAAACATATTTACCGATAGTGAAAAAACGGAAGTTGGCTTGCAGAACTGTTGGAAACCATACTAAATCCTTATGTACCAAGTTTCATCCAATTCGATTTTCAGGCAAAGATGTTATTGAGCTTTCAAAAAACCAGATACTCGGAGACCCCTCACCACTTTGTTAAAGATCGCTAAAAAACTAATCAGCTCCTTGTTATACATAGTGGCATCTTCAAAGTGTCATCAAAATTGAGAAAATCACCTGTTGTATGGTAGATCCCCCAACTAGGGATTGCAATCCCGGGATTTTTTACTTAACGAATCCCAGGATTCCGGAATTCGTGAAGCAAAATATCCCGGGATTGCAATCCCTACAACCTGTAACAGGTTCAAAAATAGAACTTATGTATTTTAATATACTCAATATTGTTATCGGAGTGACGTGAGTAAGACATTATATATTCGGATGGGTAGAGTTGTCACACCAAAATTTTACCACTTATAAACTATATAAAAAAAACTTTACAGAATTTTTTATAAATTTAATTTTTATTTTTCAATACCAATTAGTTTCAGACTTCAAAAGTCCATCGACACGGGTTTTTAACAACTGAAGTTGTTAACAACTGAAGTTGTTAAAAACCCGTGTCGATGGACTTTTGAAGTCCGAAACTAGTTGGTATTGAAAAATAAAAATTAAATTTATAAAATTCTCTTAAGTTTTTTTTTCATGTAGTTTATAAGTGAGTAAAATTTTGGTGTGACAACTCTACCCATTCGAATATACTATATGTATTTTAATTAATGGGTTAAGTTAAACTTGTTTGATTTGTTTTTTACAACCCATATATAATTAAGGTATATAGAAACAGTTCAATTGAGATATAATCATTTGTAATTTTGATTTGAGATTATTATTCAGTTTTTAGAATTATTATTATTGATTTCTTTTCTAATTATTTGATGTTGTAAACGAATTTATATTCATATTTTGATTTAATTTTTTTGGAGTTGAGTTTGTTATGCTTTGCCATTGTTATTTTGTTCCTCTTTATTAATATTTGTATTGCCTAGTCTATTTGAGCAATTTCACGAAGATTCAACATCGTTTTGACTTGACCCCTTTTAATTTTGATTATTTTTTTGTTTATAGATAGTCTTTGATAAATAAAAAATACAAGTTCTCTTAGAATTTTTTTTTTCGACCAGGGGTCTTCACAGGGTGCCCCTCAATTTTTGTTATTTTGTGATGTGAGTACATTTTGACGAGCGATTGTAGAAAAACTACTCAATCGATTTTCATAAATGATATGTCGTTGAATAGGTATTAGAACAAAGTTTTTAAAAATGTACACTGTTAATTTTTTGAAATAATTTTTAACGGTGTAACATAAGAAAAAAATGGTGTAATTGAAAAAAAGATGGCACTAACTTTTTTTTTTTTTTTTTTTTTTTTTTTTTTTAAACTAAATTGAAGCTTATTTTATATCTAACAACTTGTGAAAGTTTAGGACTAGTATCATTTTTTGTTTTAGAGATAAAATTCGTTGTGCATATGACTGTCGGGAATCAGTTTTTTTTGTTCTGAAGAAAAATTATAAAAATGGTGATTTTTAGATTCAGATTTTATTTTTATGTTAAATATCAAATATTTTATTATTAAATGAACTTTTTAAAAAGCAATTTCAGTCAAGTTCAGCAAAATTTTGCGACATTTTGTCTCGACCCTTTTTAATTTGGTCTATTTTGGTCTATATTTAAAAAAATTCTACTTGAAGCCGTATTTTTCATTTATCAAAGGCTATCTATAAACCGAATATAGACCTATTCAACGAAAAAAAAAAAAAAAAAAAAAAACCGAATATAGACCTATTCTAATACCTATTCAACGACATATCATTTATGAAAATCGATTGAGTAGTTTTTCTACAATCGCTCGTCAAAATGTACTCACATCACAAAATAACAAAAATTGAGGGGCACCCTGTGAAGACCCCTGGTCGAAAAAAAAAATTCTAAGAGAACTTGTATTTTTTATTTATCAAAGACTATCTATAAACAAAAAATAATCAAAATTAAAAGGGGTCAAGTCAAAACGATGTTGAATCTTCGTGAAATTGCTCATTTACAAATTAATTTAAAAATAAAGAACAGTTATTATTCAATTATAAGTTGTTTGTGATAGTTGAAAGTTTGGTGAAATATACCGCAAAAAGGAAAACACAGTGACTAGTTTGTATTTTAATAATATCAAAGATAAAACAAGTAACGATTTTAAAGAGAATATGCAGTATTTTATTGATGAAAAAATCTCCAAGGTACATGCATCGACAAGTAATAAATTGGATCAAGAATTGAGAAATAATAAGAGAAATTGTGAATATAATATTTGGTGAAAATTTGGATATATGAACACTGGACAAGATCTTCCGTTACAAACCCTTTATCCAATGTACCCTCCTTCTCCTCTTATTGAAAGAAAGATACATATCATTGACCAAAAAGAAAAGGTTAATCTGTTGGGTAATTATTTCACTAAAAATTCCACGCTAGAAGAACCCAATTTTCAACCTAGACCAATTCCGCCAGAGTACCTTATAAAATGGGGCGCATTATTTTTCGTAGGAATGTTGAAATGAAATTTCGGAAAATGCTTCTAAAATTAAATACTAATAAGGCATCTGGACCTGATCGTATACCTCCAATCATTCTTAAAATATATGCTAAGGAGTTAGCAACGATCCTCACTAAAATCTGTTATTTGTCATATAAAAAAGGAATTTTCCCCGAAATTGGTCCACCCTTTGTTTTTTTTTTAGTTTTTTTTTTCTTTTTTTCCTTATTTTTATTTATTATTTATTTATATTTTATCACACACTAAAATTTTGAAATTTCAAAAAAATACCTTGGTCCCCCCTTTGAGTTTTTAGAAGTAACTTGATTTGATTTTTTTGACTCGCTTCTGCACACTCGCCCCGTCCCCCCCTTTGTTTTTTAGAAGTAACTTGATTTGATTTTTTTTTTTGACTCGCTTCTGCGACCCTGCACAACTTCGATCAAAAATCCCGCTCCCCCTCCGCGGCCCCTGCGCCACCCGCTTTCTTTTATTGGGAACTTTTGGGGCGTTTGGGTGACGCGGGGGGGGGGGGGGTGCTATTTTTGATCGAAGTTGTGCTGGGTCGCAGAAGCGAGTCAAAAAAAATCAAATCAAGTTACTTCTAAAAAACAAAGGGGGGACCAAGGTAAAATTGAATTGAATTTGAATTTTTTTTTCATAATTAGGATGCAGAGGACCTAATCTTTCTATTTATCTGAAAAAAAACGCTAATTTATTTGGGGGGATAAACTAGGAATGTTCCACAAAAACTGTCATCTTTTGGTTTGGAAATAATCTGGTCGCCTTAAGTAAAGTGAAGGAAAAAATAAGTTAATCACATATGCATATTTTGTTATTTACGGTTTGTAGGTCAAACGTTAAACATAATAAAAAATTAAATCGGTCCATATTTGTTTCAGTTTGTGTCTAAATTTTCGATTTTGGTTATGTATTTTTTAAATATCAAAATATTTCTGTTTCTGTTGTTTTGGCTCTATGTTTGATGATTTACTGAATATTAGACCAATTGGCTGCAATCTTAGAGTATATATAAATATAGAGAGAACATAACTTTAAAATTGTATGAAGAGAGACATAAGAAATCGTGTTTGCTAATATGTCATATTCAATTTCTCATTTCGCCATTTGCATTTCTGTTTATTTACAACAACCAACTATTGTATTAAATTATAAATTAAAAACAATTAAATAATTTAAAACGAAACAAAAAGTACAATCTATTATTTTTAGTTGTGCTAATTTTTATAAAATGAATAAAAATAATTACGAGAGTATTTTACATTTATTGTGTTATTTCCAGTGATTTTATAATAGTGAACATTTTATTATTTTATAATGCAAATGTGCAAATATTTAAGGTATGTATACATCCTGAAAGTATATTATGAAAACTAGCTGGCGACCAACTTTTCATTATTGTGTAGTTTATTTTTAATAGATAAAAGATTAAAATTTATATATTTGGTTAGAATCAAATCCTAATCTGTCATTTTTCTTATTTCTTTTTATATAGTAGCAGTGAGGGAGAAACTATTATTTTTTTGTGGTAGGTTTTTTTCTTATAGATTTAAAAGAAACTCGCAATTGACCTTTTTACTTAAACGTCAAAATAAAATATTAAAAATACATACTAATATCCGGGGGCCAATAGTGAATTTATGTTAATACAAAATCTTCAGTTTTTGTATGAAAAGTGTTAAAAACTAATTTAAAAATGTAACTAGGAATTGTTAATAACATTTATAAAAATATTATGTATAAACTGGTTAAAAATATTCAATAAATTTGTGTTAAATCAATGTTTTTGGTTGCCAGTAGTGATGTTTAGTTACTGGAAAATCTTCAGTTTTGTGTATGAAAAAAATAAAAAAACAGTTTAAACTAGTTAAATAATAAACTAAAGTACAAGTTAATAATAGTATTAATACAAGGGTATATATAAATTTGTAAAATATATTCAATAAATTTATGCTAAAGTCAATGTTTTTGTTTATAGTACACCTTTTTTCCCGAAAAAAACTTGACATATGTGATCAGCTGACTTGTATTTCGAAAACCTTAAATAATTGTTAGTTCTTGCAAATCAAGATCATTTTGCGTTGTATTTAAATTGTTTTTAATATATTTGCATTATTATTGGTTTTGCAGTAAATTTTAATACATAATTATAGCGACGTAACGACAGATTACATACAGAAATATAACGAAGTAACGACAGATTACATACAGCAATATAACATTGATTTTAACATAAATTTATTGAATATATTTCACAAATTTATACACACCACTTGTATTAATATTATTATTAATTTGTAGTTTAGTTTATTATTTAACTATTTTAAATCATTTTTGGGCATTTTTCATAAATAAAACTGAAGATTTTCCAGTAACTAAACAACACTGCGGGCAACCAAAAACATCTATTTCACATAAATTTATGATATATTTTTAGCCAGTTTATACTTACTACTTGTTTAAATGTAATTAACAATTCCTAGATAAATTTTTAGTTTATTTTTTAACACTTTTCATACAAAAACTGACGATTTTGTATTAACAAAAATTCACTTTTGGTCCCCGGCTTTAAAATCAACTATTTTATCTGTCAAAATATTTTAAGGAAAATATTCAATAATTGTACAATTTTGAATCAAATGAAAAATTTATGCACGTCTTTGGGAAGACAAACCGGTTTCTCTCTCAGAGAAATAAAGGAAAACAAACAAACAAAAAAACGATTTGACAGAAGGATTTCGTTCGGAAACACCAAATCGCTTGCTTATTTTCTAAAATAGGCAACTGTCATTCCAAGGGGCGTGGCTATCAGTTCTTCAACAAGAACAAGAATTGGCATTTTGTTTCCGAACGACCAGTTGGCTAAATATATATATGAAGTATTAAAAATTAATAATTATGTATTAAAACTTATCACAATAATAATAATAATTTAACAACAGGAAAAACAAACTAAAACACAACACAAAACATGTTTGGTTTGTGTGAAAAAATAATTATTTGCAGATTTCAAATTATGAAAAATAAAAACAAATGATTTAAATTTTGAATATTTATTTGATTAATTTCTGTTTAAAAAAATAGATGCAGATTTAAAAAAAAACAATTTTCATATTTCTAGTAAATAAATGAGACACACAAAATAAAATATTAAATTTATATTTCTAATAATGATATTGTATTTATTTTGATTAAAATCAAATAAAAACCGTAAATGTCACTTTTAAATCTCAGTTCTTATTTAAGATCTCAAAAACAGAAATGGAGTTTCCGAACAACTTTATCTGTCAAATCGCTTGCTTAAATAGGCAAGAAATAGTTTAAGAACGACCATTTCCAGCCACAAACGTCAAAATAGGAAAATAAGCAAGCGATTTGGTGTTTACGAACGAACCCAAGATCAATCACGATTAATATTAGTTATGGTGGTCGGTTGGCTACAATCAATTCACTCGATTGGAAAGCGGGTAACGATTAAAATACTATTAAAAGTCAGAATTATTACAATAAATTAAATAATGTTTGTAAGATGTTTGCTGCATCAACAAAGCGATGGGCATTCAAGAAAATATTTAAAAATTAATCTGCAGGAAATTAATTTGATGGAAACTTGATGGAAATATCGCATTAAAAGTATAAAAGCCTTGAAATACCAGACTAAAGAAATTAATCTTGCGCGTGATGAACTTAAGAATATGGTGTCTGCACAGCGTCCCCAACACTTACAGCATGGCGCTGCCTCCTAAGTTTGTTCCTCCAGTAAGAAACAAAAATTACAAGAGAGAGTGAACGATGCCAAAAGTTTGCCATTGCAAAACATTTAGAATATACTAAAAGATCACCGTATTGTTACCGTTAAAGTGTAAAATAAAGTAAAGGTGGTGAAGGAACACATAAGCTATGCAAAATGAAAGAGTAGAAATTGCGTTAAAAAACAGTTCCTCCTCAATCGTGGATACTCAGTTTCATTATCTAACGCTCAGTTCTGCTCTACCGAATGCCCAGCAACTTACCGGGAAACCCATTAACTTCTCGATATGGATTGGTTTCTTGAGGTGATCGAAATCACATGTCAAGTAAGCCAAGGACACGAACTCGCTTTCCGCAAACCAATCTATTCACATCTAATCAAAAGATTTGATACGGCTTCTTCACCAAATATCTATGGCACAAGCGTACTTAATACTTCTGGAAACTCGATGAGCTATCCTCACATTGATAACTTGAGGATGTTTTCTGAATCAAATGGAGAAAGCGATAATAGTGAGATCAATCCGTTAAAATGATATGATTAAAAATAGTACAAATAAACTTTTAGCACTTCGTTTCGGTGGCAAAGGCAAACCCATGTAAATTCAGTATCCCGGCTCCAAACGTTCAACTATAGTCTTTTACGAAAAAATTAAATTAAATCATCTACACTATCTCCAACAAATTGTGTTTATATGCGACTTATTTTCAAGTTTGAGGCATTCTATTGATGATCGACCCAAAAGCAGCTTATTTGTTTCAATGGAACGCATGCATTATAAGTAAAATTAAAAATATCATTACCTTTTATATATAATTAGCATCACAGTTTTAATAGAGTTGAATTTTAAAGATGTATGTTGATTGTGCATGTAATAACCAAAATCTTAAAGATGTTAGTAGAATTTTTTTGCCAGCGAACACGAAATTTGTTTGTTATGCGCATATTCAAAGAAGTCAAAAATTCGCTGGCAAAAAAATTCTACATGTTGATAGAAGTTGTAATTTGAAATATGTATCTTCAAATAAAATTTTATCCAATTTCAGAAACTTGTTGCATAAAATTAAAAATTGCTAATTTCAAATATTGAATGATCTCTGAAAATTGAATCTCAAACTGAACACAAATTTAATTTTTTGTGAATATATATATATATATATATATATTGATATTATTGCTGAATCCAAATACCTGCCTGACTTTAAAATTTTAGTTCCTGAAATGTTAACATTTACAAAAAAAAGATAATTACCAAACCGTCGACCAATTCCTTTTTGTTGAGGGTCGTCTTTACCGCGACTGTTTTGTTTTGGATTTTTTGATGATGTTGTTTGAAGAAGTTTGTGTCTAAAATAACTGTAATGAGTATACATATATATAATGATAAAAACAAACATACTTTTCATAAACCTCATCGTCAGAAGAGCTTCTACTGCTTGATCGGTTTTTATGTTTATATCGATCGTAAATTGTTTTGTCTGTAAAATCAGTCTTAGAAGTATTAAAATTAAGTTTAGGCATATTTACAATATGGTTTCAGAATTTCCAATTTTGTTTGCATTTCTAACATATTTTATACAACCACAAAAATATAGTAATTATAGAAGGTTTTGTCAACAATACTTTTAGACGAAAAAGAAAATCGAAAGCTGTCAAAATAGAAAATAAGATTTGCCATAAGACGTTTCAGTTTATTGATTGGATGGATTGTAATATTTATAATATCAAAACCCCCAATATATCATAGCCCTACCCATTCACGCCATTTGCAATAAACAATGAACATTGCCATATGCAAAAAATTGGATTAGTGTTTTTGATTAAATATTTTTGAATTTTTTTTATATGGAGTTTTATTTTTCCAGATGGCGTTATGAGCGTTATGGCGATTTTTTGATTTTTTTTATGTCGTGTCGCCTTTGGCAAAAAAAAATTGATGAGATCAAAAAATTTAGCTGTCAGATCAAATTAGCTGTCAGTTTGTGTTCTTTGGCAAAAAAAGATTGATTTATTTTTTGATCTAGATCAAGTTTTAAAAATCTAGATTTTTTGGTAGATTTTACAAATACATTGAAATATTATTTTTAACTGTCAAATTTATGTAAACAAAAATAAACCCGCCATTTTAATTATTATTATTATTTTGTTTAAAAATAATTTATTATTATTTAAATTACTAATTAATAATAAAGTTATTACAAATAAAATGATAAAACGTAGAATCTATCATTTTCAAATGTAAACATAACCAAACATATCAACTGATAGAACAAAAAGTCAAAACAATTTACTACTACATATGCAAAAGTAGATTGATTTACTTTATGCTGTTCGTTGGCAAACAAATAAATCAATTTTTGTTTCGATCAAGCCAAAGAACACGACATTACATTGAGTTTTAATTTCAAAATGGCGCTACAAGTTCACGATTTTTACTGTGCTAAAAAATGAAGAAGGCTTCCATATCGGGAGTTTTGATCATATGCATACAACCAATGAACTTAAAAATGATGATGAAAATTTGCATTTATGCGAATACTAGCCGACATCGAGTATGTATTTATTACCATTTACCGTTAACGAAAGAACGATGAATCACGAAAACGACATTAAGTCCCGCTATACACTTGAGCTAAACTATGCGAACTATGTTTTTAAAAAAATAATGTTTTAACGCGAATAATATTTTTTAAACAAAATGTAATGCATGTAATATTCCTTTTTTATTTTCTCTTTTTAAATGTTTTGTTTCCGTAATGTTTTTTTGTATAATTACGTTGTATACAAAAAACCTATGTAGTTCGCATAGTTTAGCTCAAGTGTATAGCGGGCCTAACAATCGTGAAATATATATCCTATGATTGTAACGTTTTAACGTTTCATTAATTCGTTTAAATTATTTTTTCTTATCAAAATTTTACTCCCTTTT
Source organism: Diogma glabrata (assembly GCA_963693315.1). Lineage (NCBI taxonomy): Eukaryota > Metazoa > Arthropoda > Insecta > Diptera > Cylindrotomidae > Diogma > Diogma glabrata. Next base: position 66,491,277 of record OY856188.1, on the reverse strand, counting down.
CCAAATTTCCCAAATTATTCTCATGTTGACTATCACAAATCTAAGTCCCGTGTATCAAACTTCGATGTCAACTAATTTTGTAATAATTTGATTCCTTTTCCATTTGTCTGGGAAAAGACAAATGTTTTCGTCATGATTTACAAATCATTTAAAATTTTCCTTCTACTTTTAGTATATATGAGTGAAATATATATTACATTACTTTTCCTAGTTAATTTGAATCGTTTCTCACAGTTAATTTTTTCGTAAAAAATAATATAAAAAATAAAAATTCATTTTCTTGTGATAACAAGAAAATACATTAATACTTTTATGCTGATTCAAATTTTCTAGACTGCGAAATTTTTCCATTATCCAAGTTCGAGGCAGTCAGTTTTTAGTTTTGGTTGGAAGAAGTGGTTTTTCTTTTGTGTTTGTGATGTGGAGTTGAGTTGTGGGGTCGATGAGTGATGTGAACTTGAGCTAGTGATAGCCGATCAGGCAGTTTAGATTTGAGTTTTGTGTTTTTCGTTGTTCGGTTATCTAGTTTTCCGAGTCAAAAATTATTATGTGGATTTTTAGTTGTTGGTACGGTTTTCCTGGGGTGCTATTTTCAAAACTTAAAGTATACTTTATAATCGAAATTGTATACAATTACAAAAAATTGGTATTTTGGGTAACACGAACACGACTACTTTTTAATCGTTTTATAACTACTGGGTAAAAACCAATCGTAATGAAAAAAGTATACGTTTAGCTGTCAGTTTTAAAATATTAACTAGAATTTTGGATGAAAATAAACATATTTTGAACTCTTGTCACCTAAAAACTGCAAACAAATTATTTTAAATCAAAACTACATTCTTTTCTTTTAAAAAAAACAATTTATTTTATTTACATCAACAAAATATTTTTCTTAAAATTTTTTGACATTGTTGTAGTCATCAACAAAGAACATTTCAAAAATATGCCGTTTGTAAACGACAAATTATGAATTAAATAAATAATTGTTTTTATAAACAAATTTTATAGTTTTCAAACTAAAGTCATTTTATATCTAATATTTTATGACAAATTAAATTCAACATACTCTGGAGTTGAGTATAAATAATCACCACACTATCTTTTAACGAAGACTCCTGAAAATACCATTTTTGTAACCCTTCGCTAAAAACCATTCGTTATTTGTAGTCGTAATTATAAAGTATACGTGTGATTACGATCGGATTTGAAAAGAGGACCCCTGGTTGTTTTGTCGGCGTTGTGCTGTCATGCGATTGAAATTGGATTGTTGCATAGTTCAAAATAAAAAAATATATAATAAATAAATAAATAAAAAGAAATATTTTGTGCTTTTTAAATTATATGAATTAGTTTATAAATTCATTTGAAACTATATACTATTGAAATAAAAGTTATATTGTTGTTTATAAGTAAATAGATTCAAAAATGGTTGGAATCGATCAGTATGTTTGCAAATTAATGAACACCAGAGAATCAAGTGAATAAAATAACAAATTTTATTTTTTATTGTAATTACACAATTTGGATTTTAATTTTATAATAAGAAATCCTATTAAAAAAGCTGGTGGAAATAAGATAAACTATATTATATATAATTAAACGAAATTTGTGAAGAAAACTAAAAATAAGTCAATAAATCAATCAATTAAATTACCAATTGTGTTGTGACTTGTTAATGCTGTTTTGGAGTAGAATATATAATTTGATGGTAACCCAAAAGTAACGAAGAATGATTTCGAATATCCAGCAGTCAAGATAATTATAAATTCGAGGACTGGTATAACAACGCCGTCAACCATGCTATAGGGATGGCTGGTTAAATGGACGAATGGATTGTAGTAATGTAAGTTTTGTCTTTATAGCTATGTATTAGTTTAACTAATTTATAGCTATGTATTAGTTTAACGTACGTCACGGAGGAGTACAAAACATACATGTGGTAGAAATAGAAATCTTTATTGTTTGGTTTGTGATTCTTGACGGGAATTCAAGATCTAGACACGCTCTGACACTTCACTCACTCCCATCCTCTGGGTTCTAGTTGGCCTTAGATACCCGTCGTCAGAGCCAATGTCTAGATAATACATTTTTGTTAAATGCTGACTTCTAGGCACTACAAGCAGGATTTACAAGATGTGCATCTTTATATTTTTGGATTTTGAAGCATATGCAGAAAACTAAAACCGATATGAAACTCTTTGATTGAACTTGTAGCAGCTCAACGTATGAATTTTCAGCGTTGATATATTTCGGATGATTCAGTGGTGGTATCACGAACGCCCGTTGGCTTACGGCTATGAACGTCTTAAACTATTTCAAGCTTGTATTAAAAAACACTGTCACTATTTAAAATTTCCAAAATTGGTTCGATTTTATTTGTCGACTACATAGTATGCGATGATGAAGATTAAAACGACAAAAATCCAGTGTGATTCAGGATGTTCGTCCTTTCTAATATTTTACTCATTAGGCTTAGTTTGGCTACGCATTATTGGTCGGAATAGCGATGTTCCACCGTACGTGCAGAGAGATTATATACAAATACGGTAAATGCTGGTCTCAAACAAGCGTGTCGAACGTTTGCTATAATATTATACCCCTATCATGCGTATTTTTATTATAGTAAACGTTCGACGCGCTTGTTTGAGACCAACATTTACACAATTCTAGAGAATCGTGAATTACCGATATCTTGTTAATTTTTTCAGTCGGCCACTGCATGATTTGACTTTTCAAGATTTTCGTTATTATAACAGACACAAACATACAATCGCGATTATCTCTGATCGCGATCTCAATTATTGTAATCGCGATTTGAAAAACTTAATGACAGACATAAACACGAATTGTATCGAATCGTATCTATGGGTGCTTTCCAAACGACTTATCTGTGGAACGTAACTTATTCTAAACTTATTCAAATAAGTTAGGTGACTTATTTTGTATTTCTTTTTCCGATATGTCAAATCTTTTTCTGATATGTCAAATATACTTTTTATTTTATCTAGTTAATATCTGTCACTAATTTGATCAAACGTTTTCATAAATCAGATATTCTCTCTCTCTCTCTCTCTCTCTCTCTCTCTCTCTCTCTCTCTCTCTCTCTCTCTCTCTCTCTCTCTCTCTCTCTCTCTCTCTCTCTCTCTCTCTCTCTCTCTCTCTCTCTCTCTCTCTCTCTCTCTCTCTCTCTCTCTCTCTCTCTTTCTCTCTCTGGCGTTTATATCCCATGAAGGGATTTTGCCGTCTGTGCAATAAGCTTCCAATCATCTCGTTCCATGACCAGTTGACCCCAGTCTCGACATCCTATATCACGCCATCGCCAGCGTTGTCTAGGTCTTCCTCTGCGACGAACACCAGCTGGTTGTTGTTGGGACGCTTTTTTTATCATTCTATCTAATGGAGCCCTTTCTACATGACCAAACCATCTAATCCGGTTGGATTTAATGAATCCGATTACATCGCAGTCTCCAAGAAGCTGTCTGATTTCGTGATTCATTCGGATTCTATACTGATTTTCAGCAACTTTACATGGACCATAAATTGTTCGTATGACCTTCCTCTCGAATGTTGATAAAATTCTACAATCGGAGGAAGTCAGTGTCCAGCTTTCACTTCCAAATGTAAGCACAGGTCGAATTAATGCTTTGAAAAGTGTGAGTTTACACGACCGCGAAAGATGTTTTGATCGCAGGAGTTTTGAGTATGCGTAGAAAACTCTGTAAGCGGCAGAGACACGGGCTTTGATATCTGCCAACAGGTTATTACAGACCCAAGGTATTTGAACTTTTCCACGCGTTTCACTTCGTATAGGCGCCAGTATCCAGATTTCCGGGAGGTATATTCTTAGATGTTGTTAACACTTTAGTTTTGCCGGTGTTGATGCATAATCCAAGTCGTTTAGCATTTCTTTCAAGCTGAGAGAGACTATCTTAAATATCGCTCGTTCTACGTCTGAGAAGCACAATATCATCTGCGTAGCCAAGAACTTGACTAGATTTGTTATATATGCAGTTTTGCGTCTCAATTCGGCTTTTTCTTATCGCGTACTCAAGCGCCAAATTAAACAGTACGGGCGCGAGTGCATCACCTTGTCGAACACCTGATGTTATATCGAAAGGATCAGAAACTGACCCTTCAATTACTATTCTACAATTTGATCCCGATGTTGTGAGTTTGCACAGAGAAACAAGTTTCTCTGGGATACCAAGGCATACGAGTGCGGACCAGAGGTTGTCGCGGATGATACTATCATATGCTTGCTTGAAATCAACGTAGAGCTGGTGAATGCTGATATTGTACTCCCAACATTTTTCCCGAATCATCCTTAATGTAAAACATTGATATGTGGTTGAGCGGTTGGGACGAAAACCACACTGACAGTCACCGATGATAGATTCGGCGAACGGGATGAGTCGAGCAAGTACGATATTAGCTAGTTTTTTTTATGCAGTGTTCAACAGTTCGATGCCACGATAATTTACACACTACAGACGGTCACCTTTCTTATGTAGCGGAACAATGAGAGCTGTTTTCCATTCAGCAGGTAGTTCTTCTTGGTCCAAGACTGCAAGAATCAGATCGTATATACGTGAGACCAGAGCTGCTCCTCCATTTTTCAAAAGTTCTGCGGGGATTCTATCGAATCTTGGTGATTTACCATTTTTCATTTTTTAATGGCAGCTTTCACTTCTTCTATTGCTGGGTAAGGGACAAAAATCTCCTCAGTTGATGGAGCAATTGCTCGAATAGGATGAACTTCATTCGTCCTATTTAGTAGAACTTGAAAGTAGGATCGCCACACTGCCAACACATCACGTTCACTTGTTGTAAGTTCATTATTTCATTTTTGATGGCTGTAGATCTTGGGTGGAAATCTTTTGTCAGATTTCGTGCACTGGCAAAGCACTCTTTTGAATTTCCGTTAGCCGCATGTTGGTTGATGTTTTCGATGCAGCTCTTCATGTGTTCGCGTTTCTTTTTACGTAGAAATTTTGCTGAGGCTTTCCTGGCGCATAGATAATCAGCTTGGGAGCTTCGGGTGTTCCTTGTTAACCATTTTCCTCGCAGTTTTTGTTTATGTTCAGCGGATTGACGGCACTCGTCGTCAAACCATTCGTTTTCCCGATTTAGTTTGTGCTGCGGCTATAATGGTTGATTGAAGCGTTTGCCATTTTCTTGTATGTTTAATGGCATCTTGAATTCAAGGTAAAAACCAAGGTATTTACCCTTGAAAATCACAAAAACGTCGTCACCCCCTCTACGTCAGAAACCACCGAACTACTTCCCACAACTAATCTGTATCTGGGATCGAGTAACCCACAGTCACTGGCGTCAAGACCGATGACCCGTTCCAACACTCATGAAGTCCTTAGGAACTTCACTGAGTATTAAGACCGACCATCTATCCGAACGTCAACACTATGGACACCTCGATACAACCAGTAAGTATGACACGGGAGGTGTGAACCCCAGAGACAACAACCAGACAGAGGAACAACCCTACCTAACGAAAAGACATCATTCCCTGATGTCTTTCGCGTGATGGACTCCAAGATTCTTACCGCTCATATCTGTGCACTCGTAGAGTACATTTCCAATCTTAGTCTTAATCATTGCAGGTAAGAACTTTGGAGCCAATTTTGCCGAGAATTTTTTTGTAGCGTCACTCAAATGATGTTGCCGTACAAACACACGTTGTTGTGGTTGAAAAGTCCGTAGTTTAGATCGCTGGTTATACTGATGTTGCGATTCTTGAAAGCTGCTTTTAAATTTTCCTGAAACCGGTTCCTGAGCAGAGTCAAATGATCAGAGCGTTCTAATTCCTCACCAGCATCTTCACCAAGCTGGTGTAGTGATCTCAACAATTGATAAGTATTTCCATCCGATATTGGATGTTGTAGTAAATAGTACGGTGAGTACTTGGTAGCTGAATGTACTGCTGCCCGCAGTGCATACGCGATTTCACCAATTTGTGAATCCCACTTGGTATGTTGACCTTTTATGAACGCTCGAATTGCTGCTAGAACTGACCTATTGACCCGCTCTGACGCGTTGCTTTGAGGACTATAGACACCGGTCCTAATGTGTTTAATGCCGAAATCTAACAAAAGACTTTGAAAGTTCCTACTAGTGAACTGTTTACCATTGTCACTGTGTAGAAACTCTGGTACCCCATATGTAAGAAATACTTCATTCCTTAGAAAATCATTCACCTTCGGTGAAGTTGCGTTTCTAAGTGGTTTCAGTAGTACAAACTTCGTAGCATGATCCAGAACTATCAATAACACCGTATTCCCAAGTGTAGAACGAGGGTACGGTCCCAAAAAATCTATATAGACTCTCTGCCATGGACGTGCTGTTTCGAATTGATATTGCATCGGAGGACGCATTATCTGATTCGTGGCTTTTGTTTGTTTACATGTGCCGCAGGACACAACATAGTTGTGTACCTGTGACGCCATGCCCGGCCAATAATAAAGACGTCGAAGTACAGTAATCCCTCCAACTGCGCGTGTTTTAACTGCGCGATTTCCACTGCGCGAGATGAGTTTTCAATACTAATTTTCGCACTGCGCGATTAAAATTTCACCCTGCGCTACGTTTAAAAATTTTTTTTAGAATATGTAGGTGAATTTCGTACAATTAAAATGAAAAAAAAAAATTACATTTGCCATATGGGTCATTTTTGTACAAATCGAACAGATTTGAACAAAATCACGCATTTGTGATTTGGCTTAAAAAATTTTTAATATTGAAAAAAGTATACGTGTTCGAGGATCTTTTTTTTGGAAAATAGAGTCGATCTAAATTTCGAGAATTTCGTGATTTTTGGCTTGACGGTTTATTTTCAAAAATTCATAACTTCGGTTCTATTAATGATAGAAGCTTTTGTTTTATTTTATTTTAAAGTTGAGAGATGGAATTTTAATAAAAAAATATATTCAATAAAAATAATTAGCAAATTCCGATTGTTATAAACAAATAAAATGTTAAAATCGATTTTTAGTGCTTGCCCTACAAAAATAAAGAGTATTTGATATAACCATCGTATTCTACGTTCAATGGAGAAAATAGTTTTACTGTTAGAAATAAATTAATTTATCCAGCGCGTGACAACAAAAATTTATGGAATTTTTTGTCTTTCCGCGCTCGATAAATTAATTTATTTCTAATGCTACTCGTACACGAGAGAGCAAAATTGCAGGTGTCAGAGAGAAAGTGTCTGTCTTATTGCTAAACTGTTTACACATTGGAATTTGTTAATAATTTTTGTAGATAACAATTTTTTTTTAAAGTTCATCTTATATAGCTTTGAAATAAAACAGAAAAAATTTCTATCATTACCAGAACTGAAGTTATGAATCTTTGCAAATAAATCTTCCAGCAAAAAATCACGAAATCCTCGAAATTTAGAACCGCTTTATTTTCGAAAAAAAAAAATTCTCGAGCACTTATATCTTTTTTTCTTGGGAAATGGGAATTTGGGAATTTTCCTATAAAAGCCCTAAAAAAATTTCAGCCAAATCAAAAATGTGTTCGGTTTGTAAAAGAATGACCCATATATGTAGCAATTTGCATTAGGAATTCAGTTTATTTTTAACTGTGTGACTGGAACATTCAATATAGATCAAATTCAATTTCAAGCCAGTAAGAATATTCTAAACAAATTCATATTATTGATATTAGTTTTTTAAATTGGAGTTGTTTTTTGAAATGTTATTTATGTTAATTTATCTGTTAACTTATGAAGAACTTTTTTTTTTGAATTTTTTTCAAAATTTGGAACCGAACCCCCCATTTTCATACAAAATAGGGTTCACATTGCGCGGTTTTGTATTGCGCGCTGTTTTTCTGGAACGGAACTACCGCGCAGTCGGAGGGATTACTGTAATTCTAAAGTCTTTTTAACATCTCCATGAGCAGCAGTACTATCATCATGATGTTTCTGAATCATGTTGGAAGTCATCGGTTTTGGTACCCAGAGTTTCCACACAGGAACATCGTTAGGTATTGCATCAGGTCTTGGCTCAATACGTATGTATAGCTTATCATCCACGACTTTAACTGATGGAAAGTCCTTAGGAGATGATTGAACTTTAGCTATCATATCCGTATATTCCTTGTGCCGATAACCTTCATTGTCGATTTTAATTTCATTAATGTGATGTACTAATGCTTCCGTCAATTCTTCGTGTGTATCGTCATAAAGACGAGATAGAGCATCAGGGACTATATTTTGGGTACCTTTCTGGTGGACAATGGTAAAATCCATATGTTGGAGTTTTAGGCTCCACCTAGCCAGACGACCACTCAAGTCTTTCTGTGACATAAGCCACTTCAGACTTGAGTGATCAGTCACAATTGTGAATCGGTGACCTTCAACATAGCCCCTGAATTTCTTCACACTAAGAATTGCCGCAAGACATTCCAACTCAGAAACCGAATAGTTCCTTTGAGCTCTATTTAGTTTCTTCGACATGAAGGCTATCGGACACTCTTGTCCGTCAGTATCAACCTGATACAACACACTACCTACCCCTGTCAGACTTGCATCGCATCTAATAAAGAACTCTTTATTATAGTCAGGGTTTACTAATACTGGTGCTGTAGTCAGCAATCGTTTTAAATTTTCGAAAGCAGCTTGCGCTTCCAATGTCCATTTCAATTTCCCAGAACTTTTCTTTAATAAATCCGTAATCGGTGATACCACGCTTGCATAATTTGGTATGAAACGTTGGTACCAACCGGCCATTCCTAGTAAACGTCGTATTTGTTTAACTGTAGATGGAGCTGGGTACTCTGCTACAGCTCTTACCTTGTCAGGGTCTGTTCGAAGACCATCTTCACCGACCAAAAATCCCAAGTATTTCACCTCTCTCAGAACAAATTTACTTTTCTTGAGGTTTATTGTTAACCCAGCCCCTCTTAACAACGAAGAGACTTTGGACTGCAATTCCATATGTTCCTGGAACGTGGAAGAGACTACCAATAGATCATCTAAATAAACAAAGACATTTTCGTGATATTGATGTGGTATCACTTTGTGCATTAGCCGACACATTGTCTGGGGAGCATTGCACAATCCAAAGGGCATAACCCGGAATTGATACAATGGACGACCAGGCACTGTGAAGGCTGTCTTGTCTCTAGATGCTTCTGCCAGAGGAATCTGCCAGAAAGCATCTTTGAGATCAATACTTGAAATGTACTTTGTGCTATTTAGACGACCTAGTAAGCCATCAATCAAGGGAAGTGGGTAAGCGTCCTTTTTAGTTAGTGAATTGACACGACGGCTATCAATACATAATCTGTTTTTACCAGATTCTTTTTGTACCAAAACCACTGGCGAGCACCAGGAACTGTTACTCTCTTCGATCACGCCCATTTGAAGCATTCGGTCGAGTTCGGCATAAACCTTTAGTTGAACAGCTGGCGATGTGGGATAATGTCTCTGTTTAACAGGTGCACTATCACCAACATCGATGACATGTTCAACCAAAGAAGTCTTTCCGAGTCCAGACACTTCAAATGACGGGAAAGAATCCTTGATCATATCCAGTTCTCGTTGCTGGTCAGTGGTGAGGTTATGTATATTTAAATTTTGTGGCTCTGTACGAGTCAGTTCACTAACAAAAGAAGGAACAATACCAAATTTCCCCCAGAAATCTATGCCCAGGTAGAGCTCTTCTCGTAACCCAGGGACTATATGGAACCGCATTGGTTTAGTGGAGCCATTCACAGTTATTGGAATTTCAATGTAACCTAAAATTTTACTCGCAGTACCATCTGCCGTACGAATACACGAAGTGTACTTACGGTAGGTTGTACCTGATGATTCCAATAATTCCAAGGAATTTCTTCCAAGTATTGTGATTGACGCTCCACTATCCAATAGTCCTGAAATATGTTTGTCCAAAATCCTAATTGTTAGTCGCGGCCGAGGATCCTTTGTTTCTGAAAGGATAGATGAAATACAAGCCTTACGAAATAATTTCCTCATCCTCCAATATCTAATGTTGCGTTCAAGACGTCTAAAATACGTTCGATGTAATGATGGGAAATTAAATGTGTTTGATGATTTTATTCTGGTTTCCTGAGTGGTGATCGATCGTCCTGCGTTGCTACATCTCTCGTCGTTTTCTTCGGGCTCATTGGATGTTGAACCGAGGGTACCATCCCCGAAGCATGTACTCTCGGACGATAGTTTAACGACGGGTGACAATATGAACAATTTGCGTAAATAACATCCGGTTTGTTACATTTCCAGCAATACAATTTTATCCGATTCTTAGAGCAATCAGGAGCTCGATGACCGTTTACTCCACATCTGAAACACACTATTGGTTGTCTGGATATTGATGGACCAGGTTGAATGTTATCCGATGCTATGCCAGGTCGCTGCAATATCCGTCTCTGTGTTGAATCCACCGCTTCAATATGTAGTAAAACCAATTACATAGTTTTACTACAACAATTCCCCAAACTATATTCGCAATATCTTCCAAATTCCTATCAATAAATATAAAAACAATTGACCCAAAACTCTATTAAAATTAAAAACAAATATTTCATAAATTTCCTTAACTGGGTTATTTCCAAATATTTTGTCAATATCTTTTAATTTAAATAAAACCAATTCGCGACATTGGCAATAAAATTCAATTAAAAACAAAGTCAGTGTGTCAATTGTTTTAATATCAATTAACCAACAATAATAAATTCCCAGCGCGTAATCATTTTTTAATTATAAAAATAATATTTCGATCAATAATTACACAGTTCTTTTACACTAAATCAGTTAAACAGTCGTTTTAAAATTAAAATCAAGTCAGTGGTTTTTTAAATAAATAATCAGTCAGTCAGTCTCTTTTCAGTCATTTAATTTAAAAAAACCAATCGTTTCCAAAAAAGTTATTTAGTGAGTAACAATTATTCAGTCAACAAGTGGAGCATTAAATAAAAGTAGATATTAAACAGTGAACAATTTAGGTCGAAAATAAAGTTATACTATTTTACATATCTAAAATAAGGAAAGTTTTGTATTCTTTGTATTTAAGTGAAATTCTAATTATAAATAAAATAATTATTAGTTAAAATAAAGTTCTCTCCAATTAAACTTACGAGTGACCGTAATCTAAGTGAACACATATAATTAAATTTAATATTACTAAATAAAGTTACACATACTAACTCCTGTGTGTATTAATGTGTTCATAAACAATCGAAGTGAAGTGACAATAACAACAGTAAATCGCTGGTCTAATACTACCACCATTAACCTAACGGTGTGTCAATTAAGTTACACCACAAACTTCTATATAAGTATTCGATCGAGAATCAATTACACTACATCATTACAAAGTAGTGTTAAGAGGAACCCCATTTTGGCACTACAATTTAATTAACATAGTAGTGTACGTTAATATTTTTGCACTACATCTTTATCATATAGTAGTGTCCTAAACAATTTGGCACTACATTTTGGCGCAGCCGGTTATCCTTACCGACAAAAGGAGAAGGAATTTAAAGGAGTAAACGAACAGCAAACCCATTTATTACAATTGGATACGAACAACGAGCTGTGTTCCAGCCCCAATAGAATTTAAAAAAAACTGGAATATCCGTAATAAAAGGAAGGATCACCATCATCAACTTCACCAACATAAATAAACTTCGTGTTCAAATAATTTGGTAAGATTTTTCAAACATAATTAGTAGTAAGTTAGTTCAGTCATACTGCATAATACGTTAACAGTTGTAAAACAGATCAGAAAATTTTTTTTTTTTTATCTAAATTCGATTTAACTCTTAACTTAAGTTTTATCCCAGTTCGAAATTTGGTTATAATTTGTTTTATATTCAATCCGTATTTCTCTGTAATCAACCCGATAATTATTTTTCCTGTATTCAATCCTATAAACCTGTCCACATAATAATAAATACTTTTCTCTCAAAATGCTAGATTCTATGGTAGTCTATATCGACCACCTATTCGGTATTGTTAACAAATTTGACATGAACAATATCGAAAAAATAGACACTTTTGTTATGCAAGCCAAAAATGTCATATGTCTATTAAACAACCTAGAACAGGAAATGTTTGCCAAAATTCTATACTCACGTATAACAGTCATGTTAAATAAACTATTCGAACCATTCCCAGACATAGAGTCAACTTTACGTATATATTTTGTATTATCCTTCAGAGAAGCTAGTTCTCCTCAACTCGACACAACTCAACATAACACAAACTCTCCTCAATTTCACTACACATCTTCAGATACAACATACATTCCTTCACAAAATATAACAAACACACAAACAACATTTAGAAAATCTCCTCCACTGACATTACCAAACAGTATGATCCCACAACACCAAAACGAAAATCGAATTACTCCACGGCCCCCATCATCCGATATATCATCTCTTCCATCGTTTTCTGCTGTTCAGACTACATCAAATATTCTTAAACCAAACCTATCTAATCCTACGCAACATCTAACATTTCCTTCAGTATCAGACTACCATGAAAAACTACAATCCCATTTACCCTCTTATTCATATTTACAGCCACAAGTAGAAAATATGCCTAATCCTTATAGTACAACTGACAGTAACTCCAGTAGTTCACCACACGTTCCACCTCATATGATGGATCAACATTTCTCATATTCCTCACAGCCACATTCCAGAAAACCTTGTAACCAATCAGAAAACAATACAAACAATACAAATTTTCAAACAGAACGACCTAATTTAAATACAAATATTATATCAAAATCAAATTTCAATATAAACTCTGAAGCCCCGACACCATTTTCAAACTGTTTACAAAATACAAAACTAAATTTATTGGTCAATTCTGACATAGAGCCTGCATCAGTAACCGCACAAAAAAAGGCTGCATCTACATTACATTTTAATCCGTCTAGTGTTTCCTTGCCAAATAATTTCCCTGTTACCGATACGTATGCAGATATTCCGTCTTTGAACATTAACACTGACGACCTAAATTATTTAAATCCCGAAAATATTCCATCAAGTCTACCGCCAACTTTTCCACATGGTTCTGCTGATAATACTTCACGTTCACAGAATTCTGAATCAAATGTTTCTGCAAGATCACATCAGTCTGATGTGAGATCAGATGCGATGTCACAAAGTTTAAATTCAAGTCCATTTTTAATGGCATCACCATCTACCATACAATCTCAAGATATTAGTCATTCAATGGCACATCAACCCATATCATCGAAGAGAACCAGGGACACTCCACTTGAGCACTCGGAAACGGAAAACACGAAACTTTCACCCACTAAAGAAATTAAAACAAACGGAAATATACTTAGTTATGCAACTAAAGACAATATCATACCAGCTGGACCAAAGAAAATAATACAGATAAACGACTGGAACATCCCGAATGAAGCGACAATTACCATGGCTAAAGAAGTAAGTCCTGGCGTGTTGATAGCAAATACACTATCCAAATCAGTCATCCAAAGTATCCAGAAAACTCCGACTGGCCCAACTCCAGATATCGAAAAATCTTCGACTGACAGAACTAGGTCAAATACGCCCGACAATAACTCAGACAAATCACAAATTAAATCAAAAATTATTTCAACGCCAATTCTGTATTCCGAAGTTCTAAAACAAAACATGTCCCGAAACTTAATGCATATTCCTATAAAAATTTCGAACACAAAGCAAATTTCATCAATACCAACCAAATTAAAAAATACTAAAAATTATACACACCATAGACTACAAACTCCCACTTTGAAATGCCAAACTAATTCTAATCGACACAAAAACAAAATCCAGAAATCAGAAAACCCAACCAAGAAAAATCAATATTTGCCCTCAACTATGGTAGTGGAAAAGAAATCGTCAAACAAAAAACCAAATATCAAATTACACAGCCGCCGAAGTATATCTAAAACGATTAACACAAATATGAAATTTCGAAAAAACAAAACCGATCAACATACGATTAAGCTCCAACCAAGCAGTCCCTATCACTCTGACACCAAAAATATTAAAACGACGAACCAATCTGTTACGATAAACGACAATGACCCTACTAACAAAATAACTGTAAACAAACGTGACCAAAAGATTTATCAAAACCAGAAACGTTTTCGTACAACCCCACCCAGACGTATTGCAAATCGAATACACTGTCCATTACTACTTTCCAAACTGTGGAAATCAATTCTACTATATCTTAGCCTTTCGTGTATTCATGTCAAGAAAACTACTGCCTTACAACTTACACTTCCGATTATAACCAATATAATACAATTTCATTCGTATTCGTCTAATTCAGTTAATTGGCTTGAAAATCTGTTCCAGAAATTTCGTGTCTGTTTTTACAATAATTTACTACCAGCATCTCGTAAAATCTTATTCGAAAAAGGAGAAGTTTTCAACTTCATTGCAAAAATTTACATAACCGTTGTTCAGGACAATACATATTTATTAATCAAACACATAAATCAAATTGGAAATAACTTTCCTTCAAAATTACTTTCTAACGATAAAATTTCCACATTTTTAAAAACAACAGCTTTCTAAAAAAATATCAAATTCCGTTTAAACCAACCTAAAACATAGGTAAACCAAATCATTTTATCCTAAACATAATACTAATCTAAACCACAAGTTAATCAAACAAACCTAATACTAACTTAAACCATAACCCAATCAACAAACCTATCCTAAACCCAATATTAACTTAAACCATAAGCCAATCGTACCAACTTATCCTAAACCTAATACTAGCCTTAAGCATAAGTCAAATCTAAACAATTTATACTTACAATTTATACAATATGCAAGAAACATAATAATAGAAAAACAATAATCTTATTACCAATACTGATTCCGATCAATAATCAATACAATCAATAAAAATAATAATTTTAAAATCATTAAGCATATGTATATATTAAGACAATAATTGTAAGATACGCGAGATAATCAAAACAACGTAATTTTTTTTTATTCAAACAGAAACAAATAATTTACTACAATTTTTAGTTTACCACAACTAAGTAAGTTGATCACAATAATTCATACTATTAATACAATCAATCAATCAATAACCAATACGATTCAACTATCGATACAACCAATAAAAATAATAAGTTTACTAAAATTAGTCATAAGCAATCACTAGCATAATATAAGCAATCACTAGTATACATATTGAATTAAAACAATTATTTTAAGCAATCAAAACGTAACGAAAATTTTAATGGAAACAAATAATTTACCATATATCGTTCATTCTTAACATAATTATACAGAAACAAGCAATTTAACTTGACGGCCCAAAACAATTGTAAACCGTTTAAATTTATTAAATATTTATAGTACATAGCATGGATTAAACAAAATTAAATTAATATAAATACATATTATTATAATACAAATTATAATTATAAGGATTAAGGGCCACTTTCAATTTTATTACGACGATAAAAACATAATTTATTCAATATTTATAAGATAAGACTAAGATAACGTTACTCACTTTTTTTTTTTTTTTTCTCTCTCTTCCCTTTTTCTCAAAAACATACATAATTTGGTAAAATTTTGTGTTCATCGTTAACTAACTAACGATGAAAACAAAATTTTTTGTTCCGTGGGGGAGGAATGTAGTAAAACCAATTACATAGTTTTACTACAACAATTCCCCAAACTATATTCGCAATATCTTCCAAATTCCTATCAATAAATATAAAAACAATTGACCCAAAACTCTATTAAAATTAAAAACAAATATTTCATAAATTTCCTTAACTGGGTTATTTCCAAATATTTTGTCAATATCTTTTAATTTAAATAAAACCAATTCGCGACATTGGCAATAAAATTCAATTAAAAACAAAGTCAGTGTGTCAATTGTTTTAATATCAATTAACCAACAATAATAAATTCCCAGCGCGTAATCATTTTTTAATTATAAAAATAATATTTCGATCAATAATTACACAGTTCTTTTACACTAAATCAGTTAAACAGTCGTTTTAAAATTAAAATCAAGTCAGTGGTTTTTTAAATAAATAATCAGTCAGTCAGTCTCTTTTCAGTCATTTAATTTAAAAAAACCAATCGTTTCCAAAAAAGTTATTTAGTGAGTAACAATTATTCAGTCAACAAGTGGAGCATTAAATAAAAGTAGATATTAAACAGTGAACAATTTAGGTCGAAAATAAAGTTATACTATTTTACATATCTAAAATAAGGAAAGTTTTGTATTCTTTGTATTTAAGTGAAATTCTAATTATAAATAAAATAATTATTAGTTAAAATAAAGTTCTCTCCAATTAAACTTACGAGTGACCGTAATCTAAGTGAACACATATAATTAAATTTAATATTACTAAATAAAGTTACACATACTAACTCCTGTGTGTATTAATGTGTTCATAAACAATCGAAGTGAAGTGACAATAACAACAGTAAATCGCTGGTCTAATACTACCACCATTAACCTAACGGTGTGTCAATTAAGTTACACCACAAACTTCTATATAAGTATTCGATCGAGAATCAATTACACTACATCATTACAAAGTACTCCACATCTGAAACACACTATTGGTTGTCTGGATATTGATGGACCAGGTTGAATGTTATCCGATGCTATGCCAGGTCGCTGCAATATCCGTCTCTGTGTTGAATCCACCGCTTCAATATATCCATGTCGTTCTGGTTCAGCATCCACTTCATAATCATCCATCTGCTGTAGCTCGCTAATTCTTAAATTTGATGTTCTGGTCGGAACTGGTGCGGACCACAAACGTTCAAACTTCTGACATAAAGTCCGAAGTTCATCCATTGAATGTATTGTTGCTGCTAATGTAGCATTTTTGAGCTCCACACTCAGTCCCTCCCGAGCAATCTCTAGCATTTCACGGTCAGCAAATGGACGTGCTAAGCGACGGTTTAACGAGCCAATCTCCACCAGATACTCGTACACGCTCTCCTTTGACTTTTTTTTGCGGTTCAGAAGAACGCGCAAGATCGCCTTATCATCAGTGAGCGTACCGAAGGTTTGTAGGAGTCCCTCCCTTAACACTGGATAGGTCACCACCTCATATTCATGAGTTAAGTTCAAATAGTATCTGTCGGCAGCCCCCTTGAGATACCGTGGAACGATAGACCTAAGGTCGTCCCAATTCACACGGTCCCTCCTGGCAGCCGCCTCAACTCTGTGAACAAACTCATGAACATCAGGAGAGTGACCATCTCCTGTGAAGGTTGGAACCCAATTTGAGTCATAACGACTCAAATTGTTCCCACGAACCCCTCGGTACTCCACTGGTGCTAACGCTGGAGCCGCGTCACGCCATACCTGAGGAGGTTGGTTGTATGGTGGTGGTGCTGTAAGTGGAGCTTGTGGATATACTGGAAGTGGTTGTACCTGTGGCACTGATGGATAATTTAATTGTAGTTGCGGTTGTGCTAATGCTGGACTATTGTGTATGTGTTCAGCTTGGAAAGATGGACCCAATTGTGGTATTGCAAGGTCCTCAGCTCTCAAACCCGATTGCTGAAAATAAGCCGGTGGTAATTGTTCCGACCGTCTCTGTTGTTGATGATTTGTACGATTCAGACTATTTATTGTCTCAGTTATTGGCTGTACTGGGATCGGTGTGGATCTCTCACCTGGTCGAAAAGCAGGTGAAGCAGATGGAGCAGATGATACTCCTGGTTTACTCTGCAATATTGGACGTGTTGACAACGATCCTATTATATTCCAAGCGCGTGACAATTGTGAGATGGTGTAGGTGCGGGCTTCTTGCAAGTCATTGCGAGGACCCAACCTATTCATCCTACCTGTGTAATGCAACACTCGATTCGCCAAACCATCTAAGAAGGTCTGATTAATCGGTGACTGAAGTCGACGTACTTGAGCTAAAACAAGTTGTGCTGCCTGCACCACCATTTGAGATTCCTCTATCAAATCTCTCGCATGAGATACTGTTACGGGAACTGACCCATGGTCTGCATGGTTTCGCAGTTCCTCTGCCCAATTGACCCCCCTAAAGTCCACACCCCGAACCAAACATTCGACTTGCAGCTCGGTGGTTTCCAGACCATAGAACGGATGGTCAACGTCTAGTTGGCTTGACATTTCGATGGTAAAATTTATAAAGTCCAGAATTCGCAAAAAACACGTCAATAACAATAACAAAACCAATTCCAACAAAAAAAATGTAGCTAGTACGCTGTAAATGTGAAAATAATGAAAAACGCAAAACGAAAAAACAACGAACGCCCAATTCAAAAACACAAAAAAAAATTTTTTGTAAAAACAAACTTGTAAAGGAACAAAAAAAACCACTGTCGCCGCTAATCTTTGCTTCACCTTTCACAAAAATTCCTAAAATATTGTATATCAAAATGTAATTTATTTATTTAATTTCAGATATACTGAAATATATATATATACCTAAAATTAGTTATTGACGATAGCACCCCTAAAATATATTTATTTATTTTTAAAAAAAAATTGAAAAATAAAAAATATTCAGAAAGGATGTTTATTTATTGGATGCACCGTCCTAGCTCAAAATATTGATTTATTTTTTCAAAAAAAATAAAAAATATTTATTTATATCTTGATGTATTGCGTATTTAAAAAAAATTTATTTATTTAGTTACCTAAAATTAACTTAAATTTAAAAAAATTATTTATTTAATAAAAATTTTATTTAATTAATTTTCAAAAAATTTGTTTTATTTATTTTATCTTTATTTAATAATATAAGAGATTCCCAAAGTCAAGATTCGTCTGGAGACAATTGTAAAAAGTAAGTATGGTTACAATATGCATTTTGTTTAAATTTAAAATATCGCGTTCGCGAGCCCACTCCAACAATGCATGTGAGAACTGACTAGAAAAGCCCCTAACGACCAGATTCTACAGAACAGTTTCTCCCCAACCTAATAAAACAATCACAACTGTCACGATTAGACACTAGGTCCATTTCTACTGACCCAGTTGTGCTTGTTTAACCTAAAAATAAATTACAACTAAACCTAATGCGAAAGTTGAAGAACGCTCCCGAGCACCAGACTTCAAAACCTAAACTCCATGAAAAATTGTTTTATTGTAAAAGCTAAGTGGAAAAGTGGAAAAGTTTTTGAATTTGTTTGAGGTGAAGCCTCTGATCCTGAAAGCAGAAGTATAATTGGTTCTTCTCTTCATTACACCGAAGAAGCCTCTGAGCAAAGAATGGTACTACTGGTTTGCACCTAAGTACAAACACAGCAACACCACTCCTCGTCCCTGAGAACTCCCTCGCTGAATGAAGAGAAGAAACCAATGTTCTTCGATCGCATAACCCCAATGGCCATAGGCGATCTAAGAACGACACCAATGTTAAAGAGTGAAGCTCTATGGATGGCTTTTTAGGCCTACCGCTGAGAGAAATATTAGTTAAACCCTAATACACAAAAAATAAAAAAAATATTTACAAACATATTTTCAGACAAATATTTACAACACATGGTAGTAGAAAAACCAATCTCTAAAAAAACTACTACCCCCAAAACGGTTTTTTTCAAATTAAAAAACAATTAGTATTACTAAAATTCGAATGACAGCACAAAAAAAACAATCTCCAAAAAAAAATTGCTGTCCCAAAACGGTTTTTTTTTCAAACAAGCAAACACTTAACTAATGATACAGTGAGGGACAGGGGCCTCCTGTGGACCAGACCACTCCTCTTCCTGTCGCGTGATCGGTGAGATGGGAACCACCTCAACCAGCTCCTCTATTTGAGTACTTTTGGTCGAGGAAGCTCCCAGCTCCACGACCAAGCGACTCTCCTTCTCCTTCTTCCTCTTCTCCTTTCTCTTCAGGTGTGAGCTCCTGTTTCTCTTAACCCGTCTCCTCTCACGCCAGCCCACATTCACTTCCTCAGTCACTTCATCCATCTCATCCGCTTCCTCATTCACCCCATTCAACTCCTCATTCACTATTTCACGAATCAGATCATCCAATAACTCATCATATCGTTCTCCATAAATATAATCCATAATTTCCAGATATATCCCATTTTTCACCTCATTCAAAACCACATTTATTATCCCATCCACCACATTCCTCGCCTCAACCATTCTCTCCTTTCTCTCCACATTCGCTCTCTCATCCACCTCATTCATCCACGGCTCAAACCCCCCTGGTCGACTCCTACTTATCCCCCCTGAAACCTCCTGATTGAGTTGTACATTTCCAAAAATAAAAATTTATTCGTTTCAAACGAAATATTTAAAATATTTCTCACAAAGAAATTAAAAAAACGAAACCAATAACTGGTTTTATACCAAAAATTTATATTTGTTCTAAAAAAAGAATATTCCAAAAAATTTTTCCAAAAAAAAACGGTTTGCCAACGCCCAAACCACAAATCCGGTTTATGTCGACAGTAAAAAAAATTAAATTTGCGCCGAAAATATCCCATATACACATATACACATACATATACTTATATATATATACATATATATATATATATATATATATATATATATATATATATATATATATATATATATATACATATATATAAAAAAAAAAATACAAAACCAGCCTCCCCCCCCAAGGTCCCTGTTTCGGCGCCACGTTTTGTTATTTCTGCTTTTCCCACCACTCCCTGTGGGTTCAGGACTTTTAAACACTAATAAAAAAACAATGTATATCTATATGCAATTAAATTAAATGCCACCGGGAACGAAATTGTTCCCAAACGAACCAAAATTTGGGAATCTCTTAAATTTTTTTTTTCAATTAGCCTATCATTCTAACACCTTATTTAGATCACATAAAAGATAAAAAGAAAATTTAGACAAATACCTTATTTTAAATTGTTGATTGGTGAACACTTCCAGCGTTGTTTTTCCAAAAGATTTATTTTGTTTTGTATAGAATGTGCAATCCGCTCCTATTTTCCTTTTTAGTTAAGTTTGATTTGTATATTTATATTGAACAACACACACGTGTTAGATGTATTATCACCCAAACATTCCTGGATTCCACCAAAAATTACTGTAACCATCTTTTTCTTTATGAAATCACACAACAACAAATTATTTTGTTTTATAATATTTATTTCTCCAGTTTCTTTAAATTAAGTTTACTCCAAAATTACAAAACTTAATTCTGGTTTGACCAAAAAACATAATAAATATGTTTAAAAATTTATTACAAAAACCATATCGTAATTAAAATCCACAAATAAAAATATACATGATTTTGCATTTTTTCTTTTAATTTTATCAAAGGTTCAATTTAATTCGATATTCAGTTTCGTTTTTATTAAAGACCAAAAATAGAATGAATGATTTATGTCAAATTTAAACATCCAATCTTGATTAAACCAAAAAATGTGATTTTTCTTTGACATCTTCCAATGTCATCGTGTAATACTAAAGATTCAGCAAAAATTAGTAACGACATCTGTTCGTTAGAATTGGAAATAAAATTGAGTACGTTCGTTTGTTTTTTATAGTATATTCGAAATTTAACTAGCCGTTAAGTATTAGAAAATTTTAAAATGATTATTAATGAAAAAAAATGAACTGAAACTAATGAAATAAATTTTTATTGAATTAGAAAAAGAAGATGAATTGGTTTTATTGTTGTTTAGGCGAATATAGCGGACGTTACAATCTCAGAAGAGATGTCATGCTCTTCTATGTTTTGTGTTATTATTTGCTGATATCTGTTCAGCGTTTCCGGATGTTTAAATGCATCGACATTCAAGCGCACGGTCTTTTTTGTTTGCCTATTAAATGTAGATGATAATTTGCCCTTGTTCTTAAAGATGACAAGCATATGATCGGTGTCCATATCAGCACCTCTGTATGATCGAACGTCAGTTACACTTGTAGAGTGTCTCTTAGAGATCATGACGTGATCGATTTGATTTTCCGTTCTTCCGTCATTTGATTTCCACGTTGCCTTGTGAATTCTTTTGTGAGGGAAGAAAGTGCTGGAAATTACTAGATCATACATCATAGCCAGCTCGGCTGCGCGGAAACCGTTATTGTTGCTGGTATGATGCAGGCTGTTGGGGCCAATATGTGTTTTAAGTTCTGCAATCCTATCAATTTGAGCATTAAAGTCACCTACCACGATTTTTATATCGTGCCGCGGGATGTTATTGATGACTTCTTTGAGTTCTAGGAAGAACAGGTCTTTAAGAAAGACTGCTTTATCTTCAGTAGGTGCATGAACATTGACAATCGTTACCTTGAATTTTTGCATGCGGATTCTCAATGTGCATAACCGCATATTAATTGGGCTGAAGTCGATAACATGCTGATTCACGCGACGGTGTATAAGGAAGCCAACTCCAAATTCTCCTCCGTTTTGGTGACCGCAATAATACAGAGTGTATCCTTTCGCTGTTCCATGGATTCCACTACCTGGCCATCTTAGTTCTAGTAATGCCACTATATCCAGTATGTAGCTCTCGACTTGTGTGAGTCTTAGGAGATCTCCTGGTCTTCTAAGGCTTAGCACGTTCCAGGTTCCCATTTTCAAATCGTAGTCCGGGTACAGTTTTCGAGGTTGTTGTAATAATGAATCCGAGATATTCCGAAGCCTGTGTACAGAATTCATGACAATAATTTTTTACGGAAATGGGGTGTTAGCTCTTCGCTCAACCCAAATTTTCGTGAATGGGTTCGTTCTGCATCTTAAGGTCACCAGAAACAATCTTTTTACACATTTATATAGCGAGCCGCTTGATCCAAGACAGACGCTCACTGCAAGCCGCCTCTAACATGGAGAACAGACGCTTTCTACACATTTATATAGCGAGCCGCTTGATCCAAGACAGACGCCCGCTCCAAGCCGCCCCTAACATGGAGAACAGACGCCATGGTGCAGAATCATTGAGTATAAGCAGTATTTACTCTGCTTCTCAACTACACGAACCTAGTTCTATTAGCGTTACCCAGTTAGCACGGCGTGGACGTTGAATTTCGGATTTTTGCTACCCAAATCAGATATTAAACTGTCATAATTATAGACATTGGTAGTGCTCGGTCGTGCAATATCATAATAAATATCACGATATTTTACGTCAAATTTTTTTCTTCTAACTTCACTTCGTTGAATACTATGTCGAACCGGACCGAACAGTCAAAAGATAAAAAGATGGATTTATACGTCAACCGTTATAGGTCACTTTTATTTCAATTAATTTTAACACAAAAGATAAATTTAGCTCGAAAACCACAAATCAATTTTATCAAGAATAGTTATTACAAAAATGTAAGCATAAAATAAAATATTTTTATTGTCACCTAAATTCAAAACATTTTAACTTTTAAAACCAGCAAAAATCTGATTTTTTTCGTGATAAATGGCTGCGTATAGTACTTCGAAAAATCATGATTTTTTTATCACGTTGTCTCGACTGAACACTAGGATTAGGCCCGCTATACACTTGAGCTAAACTATACGAACTATGCGAAATATGTTTTTAAAAAAATAATGTTTTAACGCGAATAATAATTTTTAAACAAAATGTAATGCATGTAATGTTTCCTTTTTTATTTTCTTTTTTTAAATGTTTTGTTTCCGTAATGTTTTTTTGTATAATTACGTTGTATACACAAAACTTAGTTCGCATAGTTCACATAGTTTAGCTCAAGTGTATAGCGGGCCTTATTGTCTTGGATGATTTTTTTGGCATTTTTAATATGGCGGTAAATAAGTAATAAGTATCAAACAAAGAATTAAGAGAATAGAGGAAGTGAAATTGATTTTAAAAGTTGAAGCAATTTTTGCACACCAATAAATTGTTACTAACACACTTGCGTTTTAGTAGAGGCGCCGTAAATGTTTCTATAATTGCATTGAATTCCAAATTTAAGCGTATTTTTGCCCCCAAAATTAATATAAAAAAAAGAGACGCCATTACATAGAAAAGAAAAACAACAAATAGAAAAACAACATAAAAAAATTTTGACAACGTAGACCCGAAGCATTCTATTATTGTTTACATTGATTTTAGATTACATTTTTTTCTCGAAAATGTTTAAAAAACTTAACCCTTATTAATCGAAAAGTAAATTATAATATTAATATTATTACTTATGATAAGAAATCCCATCCTGTATGTGTTTTTGGTAATTTTTACACGTCATTATCACAATCTTCATATTTAATGTTTCATTCAAAATTTCAACTTAACATATTTAATTTTTCTGTAAAATTATTTTTAAATTATAATAAAATCACTAGTATTTCTTATATTATATTTCTCATATTATATTCGTCAAAATATCACCACGATAAATATTAAAAACAATTTTATTAAAACCAAATTATAACCAAGCTAAGTAATGTTTACAAATTTTGTTTTTGACAACTTAGACCAACTTATTGAAGATAAAAAGAGAGGAGAAAAGAGAAAAACGGCTTCAAATATTTTTGTGTATATATACAATAAATTCAATGAATTATTTGTTATATTACATCACTCCGATGGAAATAATCCCATCATGAATAATAAGACTGAATCTAACAAAATATGGTGTGCAATTTATGAAAATTTTTTTGCTATCCACACAATTGTCGATCGATCTAGTTTCGAACCGATAAGAACTTTTTATTACACTTTAATTTTTCAAAAAGTCAGTTGCTATCAGCTAACTTTTCTTGTAGTTTTTATATCTATCTCGCGCACGCTATTATGATTTTAATATGAAAATCAATTAATGTGATAATCGGTTTTAAACCGGTTGAATTTGCAGATGAAATCATCTGACAATTTTCTAGCAGTTAATTAGTAAACCAAATAATTTTTCAAAAAGTCAGTTGCTATCAGCTAACTTTTCTTGTAGTTTTTATATCTATCTCGCGCATGCTATCCCTCTTTTTCTCATACAAAACATTTTTCATCAACTTTTCAGATTATGGTTACTGGAAAATTGATTATGGGAGCTGAATTTAATTTGTTTGTAATAGCACCATTAGGCTGCTTTTTAAACGACGACTTATTTGATACCAAAGAATTAAGAGACTAAGGAAATGAAACTATTGTATATAAGACTGAATCTAACAAAATATCGTGTGCAATTTATGAAAATTCTTTTGCTATCCACAAAATTATCGACCGATCTAGTTTCGAACCGATAAGAACTTTTTATTACACTTTAAAAAAGTATATCATTCTCATCAGGGCTAGCCGACTAGATACACTACCAAAAAAATTTTTCGCTATATAAACCTAAAATAGGTCACTACTCTAGCGAAGTATAAGAAACCAAAAAACTTTCATAAACATATGTTTATTAGATTCAGGTTTAGTCAATTTGTTTCTCTAGTTGATCACTATTGTTGTTATACTCTAACCAAGTTAGAATTGGTTAACAAACTTGTATCGGTGAGAAGAAGATGACCATCTTCACTTGTGTCTATCGACACATTATCTACAATTAATTCAATGAATTATTTGTGATATTACATCACTCCGATGGAAATATGGTGTGCAATTTATGAAAATTTTTTTGCTATCCACAAAACCTGAATCTAATAAACATATGTAATACTAAATAACTAATGATTTTTTTAGAAATTGTTTGTTGATTTTTAGGAATTGTTGTTTAAAAATTATTATTAATTCGTAAAATTATTTGTATTTTCTTGCAGTTTTTGATCTTTTCGCCATCTACAGTCAAAAATAATAAATACTATCATCTGAAAAGTTGATGGTAGCAACTTTTCAGATGATAGTATTTAATCATATATCATATTTAATCATAATAAATACTATCAACTTTTCAGATGATAGTATTTATTATTTTTGACTGTAGATGGCGAAAAGATCAAAAACTGCAAGAAAGTACAAATAACTTTACGAAGTAATAATTATTTTTAAACAACAATTTCTTAAAAAACCATTAGTTATTTAGTATTAATATTATATTATATAATCGATTATATCTAAATTAGTGGTATATAAATTGTAAATAAATTATTTACTGTAAAGGTAAATGTAATGACAAAATGGCGACAGCACATTATAGAGCAGTTGTTGTAGCTTGTACAAGAAGAAAATGCGCTAAGATTTGAAAAAAAAAAATGTGAATCGAAAATACGGAAAGAAAACGAAAAATTTTGACATTAAAATCTTGAAAATATGTATTTAATCATTTTATACTTAATATAATATAATTTTTATTATGATTTTAATATGAAAATCAATTAATGTGATAATCGGTTTTAAACCGGTTGAATTTGCAGATGAAATCATATGACAATTTTCTAGCAGTTAATTAGTAAACCAAATAATTTTTCAAAAAGTCAGTTGCTATCATCTAACTTTTCTTGCAGTTTTTATATCTATCTCGCGCATGCTATCCCTCTTTTTCTCATACAAAATATTTTTCATCAACTTTTCAGATTATGGTAACTGCAAAATTGATTATGGGAGCTGATTTTAATTTGTGTGTAATAGCACCATTTAATTTAGATATAATCGATTACATAATATAATATTGAAACTAAATAACTAATGATTTTTTTATAAATTGTTGTTTAAAAATTATTATTACTTCGTAAAATTTTTGTATTTTCTTGCAGTTTTTGATCTTTTCGCCATCTACAGTCAAAAATAATAAATACTATCATCTGAAAAGTTGATGATAGCAACTGAATTTAATTTGTGTGTAATAGCACCATAATAGCACCATTATGGTGCTATTACACACAAATTAAATTCAGTTGCTATCATCAACTTTTCAGATGATAGTATTTATTATTTTTGAGTGTAGATGGCGAAATGATCAAAAACTGCAAGAAAATTTACGAGGTAATAATAATTTTTAAACAACAATTTCTAAAAAAACCATTAGCTATTTAGGGCCATATCGACAGACGCAACTACAACTTTTAGTTGTAGTCACAGTTTTTTCGAAATTGATGTTCAAAACTGGTATTTTTAAACCACATTGAAACTACGAATTTAGTTGAGATTTTGATGGTATTTTTAAACGTAATTTAAAACTATAATTTTTCGAACACAGCAATAATTAGAAATCAGTAATTATGTATTAAAATTTATTGCAATATTAATAATAATGTAACTATAGTAAAAAAAACTTAAATACAACACAAAACAATATTGATTTGCAAGATTAACAATTATTTAGAGTTTTCAATTATTTAGAATTTTTATAAAGAACACAATTGAAATACATATTTATGTTAATGCTTCAAAATATTTTATTATAAAGTATTATTTGACAACGTATTGATTTAAAAAATCTATCATCGAATTTTAACCGTCAATTGTAAGTGTAAATTTAATCACCGATATCCACGACTAAATCTGCAACTACAACTTTAATCTACATTTAAAACTGATGATTTAATGTGGTTTAAAAATACCAAAACTGACACTTTAGTTGTAGTTGCGATTTTAGTTGGGTTTGTCGATATGGCCCTTAGTATTAATATTATATTATGTGATCGATTATATCTGAATTAGTGGTATATAAATTGTAAATAAATTATATACTGTAAAAGTAAATGATACGGAAAAATGGCGACAACACATTATAGAGCAATTGTTGTAGCTTGTACAATAAGAAAATGCGCTAAGATTTGAAAAAAAAAATGTGAATCGAAAATATGTAAAGAAAACGTAAAATTTTCACATTAAAATCTTGGAAATATGTATTTAATCATTTTATACCTAATTATTATTATGATTTTAATATGAAAATCAATTAATGTGATAATCGGTTTTAAACCGGTTGAATTTGCAGGTGAAATCATCTGACCTGAAATCATCTGACGCTGACCCATCATCTTCTAGCAGTTAATTAGTAAACCAAATAATTTTTCAAAAAGTCAGTTGCTATCAGCTAACTTTTCTTGTAGTTTTTATATCTATCTCGCGCACGCTATTATGATTTTAATATGAAAATCAATTAATGTGATAATCGGTTTTAAACCGGTTGAATTTGCAGATGAAATCATCTGGGGTGCGTTTCGAAATTAACTATGGTTAACCGTGGTTAACTTTACTCTACCAAATGTCGTTCCATAATTAACCGCAAAATAAAAAATTTACTGGATGACAGATGTACTATCGTTCCAAAACTATAAAAATTAGTTGTTATAGTAAATTGTGACGTCACTACTTTAACTCTGTTACTCAAGTCTAGAGTAGAGTTTGTTGAGGTTCTAATGTCAAAACATATAAATATTTAAAACGACATGTCAACCGATTTATAAAACACAATATAATTTTTTATAATAAAAGAGAATTGTAATTGTTGTGGAAAAAAAAGTTAGAAATTATATTGTTTTGTGAATATATCGTACATTTAATTATTATATACATACTAAGTATTTAATAATTTTTAGTGAAATGTGTTATTTTTATTATTTTTATTTGATACTGAAGACTGAAAAATAAATTATAGAAATAAAAAACATACACTACATTTTTAGTTTTATTTATCGTAATTAGAATATTAGTTTTTATTTATTTTGAATTTTTAGCGGTCTTTTATAATTTAACTTTGACAGCTTTACTATGGTAATTTGAATTTAATATTTGACGTCACTATTTTGACTATGACATTAGTGACATTATTACCTTATGGTTAACCGTGGTTAATTTCGAAACGCACCCCTGACAATTTTCTAGCAGTTAAATATAAACCAAATAATTTTTCAAAAAGTCAGTTGCTATCAGCTAACTTTTCTTGTAGTTTTTATATCTATCTCGCGCATGCTATCCCTCTTTTTCTCATACAAAATATTTTTCATCAACTTTTCAGATTATGGTAACTGCAAAATTGACTATGGGAGCCCAAGTATCACTACTTCCAGTTTTTTTTCAATTTTTTGGAACTTAATCCGTAACTAAGATCCAACTTGAGTTAATAAGTTGTATTAAATTTGTCGCCAAAATCTGGAACTCATTTGTACAATGAATTTAGACACACATTGAGTTCCAACTTAAGTTAAGAAGTTGTATTAAATTTGTCGCCAAAATCTGGAACTCATTTGTACAATGAAGTTGACACACATTGAGTTCCAACTTAAGTTACTAATACTAAGTTTACACCAGGATCTAATAGGTACATACTATACTTATTAGGTCAACTATGGTCGATGTAAACAGTTATCAAAAAAGTACGTACCAAATATTTGGTAGGATGATTTGCTAAGTATCAAATTAGGTACGTAGCAAATAGGTATTATTTTTACGGTGTGAACACTAAAATTAGGTATGACATTTAAAATAAAAATAAATCAACTTATTTTATAAATATATATTTATGTTTGATGTGATTTTTTTGCTGAAATTAAAAGTAAAATAAATTTTAGCATTAATATAATAAATGTTTTCAGTTTTTTATAAAAAATATATATGGAAATTATTTTTTCCTAACCAAAAAATTAACAATGAAAAGGACGCGCTAAAAATTAATATGTCATACCTAATTAATAAGAGTTTACATCACCGTATCAAATTTAAAAAGTATGATGGTGAAAATGGCTAGCAAATTTGATACGTAGCAAATTAGATACTGGTGTAAACTTAGTATAAGTTGTATTAAAAAAAATGGAACTCAAATTTGAGTTCCATCTTGTTATACTTGGGATGAATTTAATTTGTGTGTAATAGCACCATTATGGTGCTATTACACACAAATTAAATTCAGTTGCTATCATCAACTTTTCAGATGATAGTATTTATTATTTTTGACTGTAGATGGCGAAAAGATCATAAACTGCAAGAAAGTACAAATAACTTTACGAAGTAATAATAATTTTTAAACAACAATTTCTTAAAAAATCATTAGTTATTTAGTATTAATATTATATTATATAATCGATTATATCTAAATTAGTGGTATAGAAATTGTAAATAAATTATATTCTGTAAAAGCAAATGAAATGTCAAGATGGCGACACCACATTATAGAGCAATTGTTGTAGCTTGTACAATAAGAAAATGCGCTAAGATTTGAAAAAAAAATGTGAATCGAAAATACGTTAAGAAAACGTAAAATTTTAACATTAAAATCTTGAAAATATGTATTCAATCATTTTATACCTAATATAATATAATTTTTATTATGATTTTAATATGAAAATCAATTAATGTGATAATCGGTTTTAAACCGGTTGAATTTGCAGATGAAATCATCTGACGATTTTCTAGCAGTAATTGGTAAACCAAATAATTTTTCAAAAAGTCAGTTGCTATCAGCTAACTTTTCTTGCAGTTTTTATATCTATCTCGCGCATGCTATCCCTCTTTTTCTCATACAAAATATTTTTCATCAACTTTTCAGATTATGGTAACTGCAAAATTGATTATGGCAGCTGAATTTAATTTGTGTGTAATAGCACCATTACACACAAATTAAATTCAGCTACCATAATCAATTTTGCAGTTACCCTTTGAATAAATATCTAAGGAAGAGTAACTAGACATTTTGAGTGAAGCATCTAATTTTTAGTATTGGTCATGGTAAAATGAAAATAAGGTATTCTCACTAGAGTGACAGCGATGCCATTTTGATTTTGATTGACGTCATTCAGAGTTTTATATAATACGTTTGTTGTTATTATCAATGAGAAAAGCTATTGTTTTTAAATTAAAAATATATTTAGTATGATTTATAAGTTAATTTATTAGTTAATGAAATGATTGAAATTAATTCATTTATTAATTAATGAACTTTAGTATTTGTTTTACTATTAAAACATATACAAATTTAAATGCCAAACTACGTTAAAACCAGCAAAAGTTTTCAACAAATGTGAAACATCATACTCAAAACATAAGGTTTTTTAATTTCCAGAAAAATAAATCAATTTGTAGTGGATAGAATCATGTGGAAAAAGAAAATGTTCGTATTTATTATAAGATAGTTTGTTCCTTACACTTCACTGAAAATGATTGGACTTTAAAAGACAAGTTTTTAAATACTCTAATGAGTAAAAGATCATTGAATTGATCGTTGAAAGTGGAACCTAATCTTAGAACATACAAGGAAGTGGTTACTTCCAATATTTGCACATCTAAAGGAACGCACATCCAAATCGCTCGAAAAGAAACGTGCTATTGCTAGTACTTGATCAATTTGACTTCAAGAGTTTCCATTCGGTTTAAAAACATAAGTCTGCTGATGAATCGATCGATGCGAAAAGAAAGTACTGGCAATTCTCAAATTATTTGATAATGCAAACGCAGTCATTCTCTCTTGATGGTCTTAACTTCAGTAGGTGCATGCAAGGCAATAAGAGAAATATTGTTTTATGTACCGCGTACCCCTAAGTAGCAAATCCTCTCATTGACCAGGATGAATTTCAACACGGCTTCTTGTATGCGTGCACCAACAAGGAAATCAGTACTAAATTCATTTCGAGAAGAATGACTACTACTGCCTTAAGAGTGACTATTCGAGTTTTGTTTTTCCGGTTATTGGCTGTCTAATTTCTTGCAGAGAAATGATATCTATCCTATGCCTCTCAGCCTCTGTCTCTAGGCTTATTAAAGCATCATGAGCGATCAGGCTGCACACGTTCACGTTCCGATTCGGTAGTCTGGTTCTTTCTCACGTCCAGGTAAAACTTCTGTTGTTTTGTTAGTGTCTGGTATTCTTGTTTTCGTTATCAAATTTAACAAAGCTTTTTTTTCGGAGTGATGGTATTAACCTCAGTCCCAACCCAAATTTTCGTTAATGGTTCTGTTATGATGTTAATGTTATAAGAAGTTTTAAGGCGCCAATTCGACGTGATATAGCGTAATAGACTAAGCAGTTTTTCTCTGCTTGTCTCCGATACACCAACCTAGTTCTGTCTGCATTCCCCCTGCAGCATGGCGTGGACGTCGAATTTCCTACCCTGTAAAATGTTCTTTAGAGTTAGAAAACCTAATAAACAAATTATTAATGAAAAAAATAAGGAAAACCATAACGTAAAAATTATGTTTTCTTAATTTTCAAATTAAAACATTTTTTGTTTCTTTATATTTACGCCGGATGACGTCACACAAAATTTTCGATTAGCTGTCAAGAATACCTTATATTCGTTATACCATGGTATTGGTGAAGTTTGATAGTGTTTGCACTCTAGCGGGGTGGTACTGTTTACAATTTGCATATTTATATTTTCAAAACAAATAAAAGAAATAAATGTTACATATAAATTTAAAAGCCTAATATGTTTGAATAAAATATTTCCTTATATTTCCAAATATAAATAGTTTTAATTGTCCATACGACACAAATTTTAATCATATTGAATTACTTTAAGAACACCTTATATTCGGCTGTGATTACGTTTGAAATATGGTTTGACAACGATGGATTAAGAAAAATTACATTTATGTAGGGTAATAAAATATAATATTAAACTAGAAAATAACAGTTTTTGTAAAGCAAATACTTTATGTTTTTGTTAAAACATCATTCTAAACCCTTTTTATGCGTAGTATTAGTCAAAATATTCTAATCATTGATATGAAATTCGATGATCAAATTTCAGTGTATTTAAGGTTATTTGTACATATTTTAATGCAACACTTCATTTTTATGAATAAACTACTGCACAAATACTAATAATTGTTTTGTAAAACATTAATTTAAACTTTAATTTTTATAAATTTTGTTTAATTTGAATATCTTAAAGTAGAATTTTGGATAAAAGCTATCATTTTATTTTAAAATACATAACGAAATATGTCAAATGTCATGGATGAAGAACGCACAGATATACAAATTACATACAGTAATCCCTCCGACTGCGCGGGTTTTAACTGCGCGATTTCCACTGCGCGAGATGAGTTTTCAATACTAATTTTCGCACTGCGCGATTAAAATTTCACACTGCGCGACGTTTAAATTTTTTTTTTAGAATATGTAGGTGAATTTCGTAAAATGAAAAAAAATTAAATTTCCCACATGGGTCATTCTTTTACAAATCGAACAGATTTGAACAAAATCTGACCGACGGATTTGTGATTTGGCTTAAAAATTTTTTACTGGTATGATATCGAAAAAAATATACGTGTTCGAGGATTTTTTTTTTGGAAAATAGAGGCGATTTAAATTTCGTGATTTTTGGTTTGACGACTTATTTTCAAAAATTCATTACATCGGTTCTATTAATGATAGTAAGCTTTTGTTTTATTTTATTTTAAAGTTAAGAGATGGAATTTTAATAAAAAAATATAGTCAATAAAAGTTATTAGCAAATTTCTATTGTTATAAACAAATAAAATGTTAAAATCGATTTTTAGTGATTGCCCTACGTATTCTATATTCAATTTTCAAGAAAAACGTGTTTTTAACTAAGGGAGAAATTAGTTTTACTGTTAGAAATATATTAATTTATCCAGCGCGGGACAACAAAAATTTATGAATTATCTTTTTTATCTTATTTTTATCTTTCCGCGCTCGATAAATTGATTTATTTCTAATGCTACTCGTACACGAGAGAGCAAAATTGCAGATGTCAGAGAGAAAGTGTCTGACTTATTGCTAAACTGTTTACACATAGGAATTTGTTAATAAATTTGTAGATAACAATTTTTTTTAAAGTTCATCTTTTAGCTTTAAAATAAAACAGAAAAAAATGTCTATCATTACCAGAACCGAAGTTATGAATCTTTGAAAATAAGTCTTCAAGCCAAAAATCACGAAATCCTCAAAATTTAGAACCGCTTCATTTTCCAACCCAAAAAAATTCTCGAGCACGTATATCTTTCTTTTCTTGGGAAATGAGAATTTGGAAATTTTTCTATATAAAAGCCCTAAAATTTCAGCCAAATCAAATATGTGTCGGTCAGAAAGATGTTCGGTTTGTAAAAGAATGACCCATATATGTAGCAATTTGCATTACATATTCAGTTTATTTTTAACTGTGTGGCTGGAACGTTCAATATAGATCAAATTCAATTTCAAGCCAGTAAGGGTAGAATATTCTAAACAAATTCAGATTATTGATATAATTTTTGTAAATTTAAGTTGTTTTTTGAAATGTTATTTATGTTAATTTATCTGTTAACTTATGAAGTGTTTTCTTTTTTAAGAGTTGTTGAATTAATACATGTTTTTCAGGCTGTATATATTCATTTTGATTTAATTGTAGCTTTAAATTAATTTTCTTTTTCAATTTTTTTCAAAATTTGGAACCGAACCCCCCATTTTCATACAAAATAGGGCTCACATTGCGCGGTTTTGTATTGCGCGCTGTTTTTCTGGAACGGAACTACCGCGCAGTCGGAGGGATTACTGTACTTCAAAAAATATTCGTGTACCCACACGTAATTATTCTTCCTTATATATTTATTCAATGCAGTTACCATAATCTGAAAAGTTGATGAAAAATATTTTGAATGAAAAAAAAGGGGAATAGCATGCGCGAGATAGATATAAAAACTGCAAGAAAAGTTAGCTGATAGCAACTGACTTTTTGAAAAATTATTTGGTTTACTAACTGCTAGAAAATTGTCAGATGACTTCATCTGCAAATTCAACCGGTTTAAAACCGATTATCACATTAATTGATTTTCATATTAAAATCATAATAATAATTATATTATATTAGGTATAAAATGATTAAATATATATTTCCAAGATTTTAATGTCAAAACTTTACGTTTTCTTTACGTATTTTCGATTCACATTTTTTTTTTCAAATCTTAGCGCATTTTCTTATTGTACAAGCTACAACAATTGCTCTATAATTGGTGTCGCCATTTTGACGTATCATTTGCTTTTCCAGTATATAATTTATTTACAATTTATATACCACCAATTAGTATATAAACGATTATATAATATAATATTAATACTAAATAACCAATGATTTTTTTTAGAAATTGTTGTTTAAAAATTATTATTACTTCGTAAAGTTATTTGTATTTTCTTGCAGTTTTTGATCTTTTCGTTAGTTTGTGTGTAATAGCACCATAATAGCAGAGCACCATTGGCTGACTTCTTCACTCAATAAAATATTCTTTAATAATTTCTGTTTGCTAGCAAACTTCATTTCGCTTTTGGACTTTGGTATTTGAATAATACAAAAAAATTATTTTGGAAATTAATTATTATAAAATAGAATAATAAGATATTAATAAAACTTAAATCAATAAAACACGTTTTCTTTTTTCGCATTTCACAATTAACGGGTTTGCAAAACAAGATTACTATATAATCTATACAGTTATGAAACACGATACAATCCTGCATTCTGCAAGCAGTCTAATCGTGTAGTGACAGACAAACAATAACAAGATAATCGAGAATTTGTGATTATATGTAGTTTGTGTCTATCATGGGTATTAAGATTAATCCGATATCAAATACATACGTTTGTTCTAATTCAGTTGAGAAATTAAACGCCGTTACGGTATTTGAAAAAAAAATTACCCCTGGGCAAACCAACGTCAATGGAAAATAATTGACTTTATACTCATTTAACACAAATTCATTTACAAAAACGTTACAGAATCAAAATATCTCTCCGCTCTTTTAGTGCAAGAAAATTACAAAAACTGAAAATCACACTATAGCGTAGTGTCAGTGTTTTGTAGTCGTCAAATCTAATTGGAAGTTTCAATAAGTGGACCAATTAAGATAATTCTAATCAAATCACAATTTAAAAACTTAAATTAGAATTTTATATAAAAATGTCTGTCGGTCGTGTTTTAATTTACGGAGGACGTGGTGCATTAGGTGCTGAAGTTGTTTCACATTTTAAAACAAATAATTTTGTAAGTTGATTTTTATGTAGTTTATAAATTTTTAGATTGTGCAAAAAGAAAAACCAAACAACTTGTTACATATATTACCAGAAATAATGGAAAAGTCCTTGATAAAAATTTGCATTAAGCTATTTTTTGTTCCGCTTCAATTCAAATTACGTTATAGGAAAATAGTCTATTTATTTATTCTTATTATTTGAGAAAGTAATCAAAACCTGTTATGAATAAAAAAAATTAAGATTGTTAAACGAAGAAATACTTAAATAAAAAATACCGATTTTCTAAGAATACTTCAACAAATGGATTTTTTATATGAATCATTTTATAATTTTAGTGGGTTGGAAGTATTGATTTAAGTCCTAATGACCAAGCAGATTTTAATTTAATTGTTGAACGTGATGCGAATTGGATTGATCAAGAAACTTCTGTTCTATCCCAAGTTGGTTCCGCATTGAATGGCCAACAGTTGGATGCTGTAATTTGTGTGGCCGGTGGATGGGCTGGAGGTAATGCACAAAAAGATTTAGCGAAAAACTCTGATCTGATGTGGAAACAAAGTGTATGGTCATCAACGATTGCTGCTGCTGTAGGAGCACAATATTTAAAAAGTGGTGGATTTTTAGCTTTAACAGGAGCCAAAGCAGCGTTAGATGGTGGAACTTCGGGTATGATTGGGTATGGGATGGCAAAAGCTGCAGTTCATCATTTAACAAAATCTTTAGCGGCTGAAAATTCTGGACTACCAGAAAATTCGTTGGTGGTATCTATTTTACCTATTACACTTGATACACCAATGAATCGTAAATGGATGGCAAATGCTGATTTTTCAACATGGACACCACTTGAATTTATTGCTGAGTAAGTATCTTAGTAATGCGTGTATTTGTGCTTTATCAGTTTGGTCAATAGTTCATCACGTTGAAAATGTTGCCCTTTCAATTCTAATCTAAAAAAATAGACAAACTGTTTACATATTTGTTTGAGACATACGCACGATTGAAGGTGTGTCAATATTATTTCTAAAAATGTGCTAAAATTTTCTTCATCTTGTACTATACGTACTGTACTTCAGTTGTACTATAGAAAGATAGTTCGAAGGTCTGGCGTAACATCTTCACACCAGCATTGAGTCGACAAACTCCAACTGGTTGTTTTTGGGACAGTTATTAAGTATGATGATTTCGTGCTACATTCGAGGACGATACCGATTTTCTAGAATTTATATTTGAACCATTGTTCAGCACATAATGACCATGCTAATGCTATTTAAAGTATTAGTATACACGACCACGATGCAGAATTTGATATCTGAGGAGTCAAGCAAGTACGACATTGGCAAATATCTTTAGCCACTAGCCGTATATTTGCAGTAGTCTGAACTTCGCTACTATTAAAAGGGGTTTAAAACGCTTTCCAAGCATCCCAGAGCTTCCTTTTATTATATTTTTTCAAATTATTTTTTGGACAAAATATGAGTAAACAAGCAAGGAAAATAGTTTAGTGCCTATGTTTTTAAAATTCAAAAATATGAGTTTTCACAAATGTTGGTGAATAACGTATATACGGTGATGCCAAAACATGTACAAGAGTGCCTACATATTTTGTGGACATTTTCGTTTTCCTTTTAGCATATTTTTTTAAATTTTATTTGGACAAAAACTTGTCGAATAGTTAAGGGTTTAACCTAACAAATACGAAATTGGTGAATATCAAGCGACTGCTTCCAAACCTGATTTAACTCCATATCTGGTTTACAATAATGTAAATAAATCTATTTCAGTTTATTCTACAAATGGACCAAAGGAGAAGAACGGCCCAAGAATGGAAGTCTTGTCCAACTCGTAACAAAAGACTCTACTACTCATTTAGTAATTAATTGATAAGTTTTTGGTGTAATTCTTTTTTTGAGAATTTCAAAAGTATTTATTTACACAATTTATTGTTATCAATTAAATATATTATGAACTTTACATCAATAAAGTATATGTAAGATGTTGAACAATTTTTGTGTTTTTCTAAAATATTTCTACGATTCTTATAGAACCGTTTGATTTGTCAACATTTGAGTTAAAATCATAACGTACTACAACTTGTCTCCTTGGCCTATCCCATTAACAAATAAAACAAGTAAATTAAACTCCTCACAACAATATCTCAATTTTTTAGAACGAAATTGTCACATATATCATTGTTTTCATATTTTATTAGTTTTATTTGTTTCATAATATTTATTTTTTACATAAAAAACTAAATTAACTTAGTTTTCTAAAAGAATTCATAATAAATAATAACAGTGAGAGAATCTTAATGATGTAAAGGTGCATTTTAGAGTATATAGATACATATTTTTATGATTTTGAAAAGCTTGTAGATTAATTTAATTTTATTATTTAATCAATTTTTCATAACACTATAATTTTAATTATTTTCCAACAACATAACTAAAAGTCAATTAACGACAGATAGATAGGAGGAGGTGGAAATTGTTTGATAATTTTAGAAAATAGAATCAAGAAAAATCAAAAAAATTATTTTGATTTGATCAATAAAAAATGTTCTTTCGATTTGTTTACTTATAACATGAAAGATTGGTATAGAGTCGAACACTCACAAAGAGAAATATATCTAAAATTTATTTAATAACAAACTAAAAATTTTAACCAAAGCATAAATATAATATTTTAAATTAATTCAAGGCGTTTCATTTCTTTTGCTAGTTCTTTTCCCATTAGTGCAGGACTTCTAGTTACAATAACTCCAGCTTTTTCTAATGCTTTAATTTTTTCTGGGGCAGTTCCTTTACCACCTGAAATAATAGCACCAGCATGTCCCATGCGACGACCGGGTGGAGCTGTTGTTCCAGCAATAAATGAAACAACAGGTTTAGCTTTTATTCCCTAAAAAAAAAATTAACATATTCAAGTTATCTTTATGTCTTACGAAGGAACTGAACTAATAAAACTTACCGAATTTTTCTCAATTAAGAATTCAGATGCATTTTCTTCAGCAACTCCACCAATTTCTCCAATAAGAATAATTGCTTTACAATTTGGATCTTTTAAGAAAATGTCTAAACAATCGATAAAATCTGTTCCATTAAATGGATCACCACCAATTCCAATACATAATGTTTGACCAAGTCCTTCAACTGTTGTTTGATTTACAGCTTCATATGTTAATGTACCTGATCTAGAAACAACTCCTACTTTGCCAAGTTTATGGATGGCAGCAGGCATAATACCTATTTTACACTAAAAAACAGACATAAGTAATTACTTCTGCATCTTTTTAAATATTGTTATTTAAAAATTGTTTTATTTTTACGAAAGTAATAGTTTTAGCCAGAGTGAAAAATACAATAAAAATGAATGAGTGGTTTAAAAAAGTTATGACTATGTAGCGACCCTAACACGCATACAGACCTTAGATTCGCTACATTGTACCAAACACCAAAGACCTAAACCTGCTCAAACCGGGACCATTTCCAAACCTGGAACACGTGTAGCTTGAACACTTTTATTACAAAACATCCGTTAAAACAGACCATTAACTTTCCCAGACAAACATTAAGCTTGAATATCAAATCCAATTATAATCTCAATTTTTATTGAAACAAGCAAGTGTTTCACATTTTTCACATAAAAGCATTTTTCAATTATAAAACTAATTAAAATACTTTCTCACCAAAATTGTTATTATCAAGCCAATAAAAATATGTAATCCTAAACTTCCAGACATTTTTCCACAAAAATCACATAAAACATATGAATGGAAATACTATTAAAAGTCAAACTTTTGCTAATGAAATAAAAATCTACAGCTAATTATAGTTATTTGTTTAACTAGGCAGCAAAGTAGTAGATTGACTGCCGCGGCCGATAGTTCATAGCCGAGCGCAGCGAGGCTAGGAATTCAGCCAAGGCAGTCAATCTACCTTGCTGCCGAATTGAACATATAATTTTTTCTCCGATTAATTACAATGATATGTAATTTAATAATTATTACTTTAAAAATAAAGCAAAATTTTAAAAATGAAAAAAAAAATCGCAATTGTTGGAAGATTTAGTTGTTATGGAAATGTAATAATAATTATAGTTTGACAAATTAAAAAATTTCTGCCAGATTCGTGGAAAAATATCTGTTTATTTCTATGAAGTCTAATTATTTTGCTGCCTAGGCAGCAAAGTACTTGCTTTGCTGCCTAGGCAGCAAAAGTGCCACTTTGCTGACTGAAATAAGTCTGCAAAATTTATATTTGCTGTCTATCGGAGAAAAAAATATTTTCTCACCAAAATTATTATAGAACAATTTTTGACCCAGTTATTCAATCTAATCCATATTGTTGTTGTAAAAACAATTTCAATTAAAATTAAACCAATTAAAATATGAAATCCTAAACTCCCAGACAATTTTCCATAAAAATCACATAAAATAAATGAATGAAAAAAACTATTCAAAGTCATACTTTTGTTAATGAAATAAAACTACAGACGAAATATGATAAAACAAATTATAAATGAAAAACTATTAAAATAAAACAAACGATGCATTTTCCGATATCACAATTTAAGTGAGAGAAAAAATATTTTAGATATTTTTTATTGTTTTTTCACAAACATTTTATGATGCAAATTTTTGATTGGTTGAAGCCAACTCAAAAATTTGTAATAAATAACGGTAACATTACGAGAAAAAGTTAGTCTATATCGCGTTATTACTGAGGGTCAAACGGTACCCAAGTCTCGAGTGGTGTAGTGAGTGTCAACTTCGATAAGTGATAAGAGTATAGTGAAACGGAGATAATCTCCAGCAAAATCAGTTTTTCCAAATAAAACAAATATTGAATCTATAAAATAAATAGTAACTAAATAAATATAAAATAAATAGATGAGTGTACCCAGAATTTAAGGTACCATTTTCTTAAATTAATAACAAGTTACGTGTCTTGAATAAATAACTAGTGTAATCAAAACCAACCTAGCGTTTTTATTGGAATGAAAGTTCCGAAGCCGAGATAAAAACTACACATCAAATCAAGTAAGTCAACATTTGATTTTTTATAAAGTGGAAGAGTGGAAGGGTGACAATAGAGCCCAAAGAGGACCCTACAACTACAATTTACAAAAGTAATTTGCGCGACAGTTTGTGTTTTGAACCGGAAGAATATTTTTAATTTGGGTGGAGCTCGAATTTTCCACAATGAACTGGTAGAATTTATGAAACAAAAGTGAATTGATGATAGTGTGACTTCGAGAAGCTTTGGAGATCGATAGAGAATGTGTAGATAGTACGGTTCAATAGCGAACATTTTTTTTAATATACAAATCATTTATACGTTCTTGCATTAAATACTGTAAAAATGATTAGCAACTCAGCTCTTATTAATGAGTTTGATACCTTGCATCACAGAAGAAAATTTCCTGATTATTCCTGATTTTCCTGATTATGTATGAACGAACGTCCACAGAGATCCAATCCATTTTACCTAAACTAGCAAACCTATCGCGTTACACCAGAGCAACTGTTGTGTTCCTTTTACGGTTGCCTTAAAAAAGCTGTCGCCTTTCAACGTGATTTTTTCTCTCATCTCTGGAATGTCTTACCTTAATTTTCCCAGATAGTCTAATCTTCAAAATGTTGATTATAATTAACACAAAACATGCCTACTTTGAATAAAAAAAATGGTCTAGAAACGGGTACATATTTATTGGATAATTTC
Organism: Diogma glabrata; assembly: GCA_963693315.1. Lineage (NCBI taxonomy): Eukaryota > Metazoa > Arthropoda > Insecta > Diptera > Cylindrotomidae > Diogma > Diogma glabrata. The sequence continues at coordinate 66,449,769 of OY856188.1, read as the reverse complement.
GTTTTTCATGGAAAACTTGTGTAACGAAAATCCGTAATTCTACGTCCACGCTGTGCTACCTGGGTAACGCTAACAGAATTAGGTTGGTGTAGTTGAGAGGGGCGGAGTAAATACTGCTTATACTCAATGATTCTGCACCAAGGCGAGTCATTGGCGCCATAAAACCAATGCAACTCAAGCGTCTGTTCTCCGTGTTAGGGGCGGCTTGGAGCGGGCGTCTGTCTTGGATCAAGCGGCTTGCTATTTAAAAGTGTAGAAAGCGTCTGTTCTTCATGTTAGATGCGGCTTTCAGCGGGCGTCTGTCTTGGATCAAGCGGCACGCTATATAAACGTGTAAAAAGGTTGTTTCTGGTGACCTTAAGATGCAGAACGAACCCTTTCACGAAAATTTGGGTTGGGCGAAGGCCTAACACCCCATTTCCGTAAAAAATTATTGTCATGAATTCTGTACACAGGCCTCGGAATATCTCGGATTCATTATTGGAACGACCTCGAAAACTGTACCCGGACTACGATATAAAAATGGGAACCTGGAACGTACTAAGCCTCAGAAGACCAGGAGATCTCCTAAAACTCACTCAACAAGTCGAGAGCTACACACTGGATATAGTTGCATTACAAGAACTAAGATGGCCAGGCTGTGGAATCCATGAAACAGCGAAAGGATACACTCTGTATTATTGCGGTCATCAAAACGGAGGCGAATTTGGAGTTGGCTTTCTTATACACCGTCGCGTGAACCAGCATGTTATCGACTTCTGCCCAATTAATATGCGGTTATGCACACTGAGAAACCGCACGCAAAAATTCAATGTAACGATTCAATGTTCGTCAATGTTCATGCACCTACTGATGATAAAGCAGGTGATATTAAAGACCTGTTATTCCTAGAACTCGAACATGTCATCAATAACATATAAAAATCGTGGTAGGTGTAGGAGAAACTTGTTTCTCTGTGCAAACTCACAACATCGGGATCAAATTGTAGAATAGTAATTGAAGGGTCAGTTTCTGATCCTTTCGATATAACATCAGGTGTTCGACAAGGTGATGCACTCGCGCCCGTACCATTTGAATTGAGACACAAAACTGCATATATAACAAATCTAGTCAAGTTCTTGGCTACGCAGATGATATTGTGCTTCTCGGACGTAGAACAAGCGATATTAGAGATAGTCTCTCTCAGCTTGAAAGAAATGCTAAACGGCTTGGAGTATGCATCAACACCGGCAAAACTAAAGTGTTAACAACCTCTAAGAACAAACCTGCCACATACAGAGTTTTCTACGCATACTCAAAACTTCTGCGATCAAAACATCTTTCGCGGTCGTGTAAACTCACACTTTTCAAAGCATTAATCCGTCCTGTGCTTAAATTTGGAAGTGAAAACTGGACACTGACTTCCTCCGATTGTAGAATTTTTTCAACATTCGAGAGGAAGGTCATACGAACAATTTATGGTTCATGTAAAGTTGCTGAAAATCAGTATAGAATCCGAATGAATCATGAAATCAGACAGCTTCTTGGAGGCTGCGATGTAATCGGATTCATTAAATCCAACCGGATTAGATGGCTTGGTCATGTAGAAAGGGCACCATTGGATAGAATGATAAAAAAGCGTCCCAACAACAACCAGCTAGTGTTCGTCGAAGAGGCAAACCTGGACAACGCTGGCGTGATGACTTCATCCAAGACCTTCGTGATATAGGATGTCGAAACTGGGGTCAACTGGTCATGGAACGAGATGATTGGAAGCTGGTTGCACAGACGGCAAAATCCCTCCATGGGATGTAAACTCCAGAGAGAGAGAAAATGGAAAACTTGTGATGCCTAGAGTTTTGTCGACTATGGCCAGTTTGAAATAGTAACGGTTTTATTTTTATTACATGCACATCTAGATCTTCCTTCTAGCATGTTCTCTCAAATTGTATTTTGGTGAAAAATATCGACAAAATATTGCAAAACACCAAAGGGAGTTAACCGATGCTTTTAAAATCCAGAAATATGATGTGTCACAAGACGATCAAAACATGCAATGTGTTGAAGTCTGAGCTTAATCGAACAACGGATCTCGGCATGGCATATTTAATAGATTTTGTTGTTGTAGCGGCGTGTGCAGTGCTAATTGTCTGGTTCAGTAACTCTTTCTGCCCTTGGGTGATACTACAAATCTTCCTTCCTCAGTTAGGTTGAGTTTTCTGGACAAGTGAATAGATGGTTTATATTATGTGGCGTGCCCTCACATGCGGGACATTTGTCCATGGTTCGCATTGAGAACTAATTTGCGCGACAGTTTGTGTTTTGAACCGGAAGAATATTTTTAATTTGGGTGGAGCTCGAATTTTCCACAATGAACTGGTAGAATTTATGAAACAAAAGTGAATTGATGCTAGTGTGACTTCGAGAAGCTTTGGAGATCGATAGAGAATGTGTAGATAGTACGGTTCAATAGCGAACATTTTTTTTAATATACAAATCATTTATACGTTCTTGCATTAAATACTGTAAAAATGATTAGCAACTCAGCTCTTATTAATGAGTTTGATACCTTGCATCACAGAAGAAAATTTCCTGATTATTCCTGATTTTCCTGATTATGTATGAACGAACGTCCACAGAGATCCAATCCATTTTACCTAAACTAGCAAACCTATCGCGTTACACCAGAGCAACTGTTGTGTTCCTTTTACGGTTGCCTTAAAAAAGCTGTCGCCTTTCAACGTGATTTTTTCTCTCATCTCTGGAATGTCTTACCTTAATTTTCCCAGATAGTCTAATCTTCAAAATGTTGATTATAATTAACACAAAACATGCCTACTTTGAATAAAAAAAATGGTCTAGAAACGGGTACATATTTATTGGATAATTTCGTTTTTCATGGAAAACTTGTGTAACGAAAATCCGTAATTCTACGTCCACGCTGTGCTACCTGGGTAACGCTAACAGAATTAGGTTGGTGTAGTTGAGAGGGGCGGAGTAAATACTGCTTATACTCAATGATTCTGCACCAAGGCGAGTCATTGGCGCCATAAAACCAATGCAACTCAAGCGTCTGTTCTCCGTGTTAGGGGCGGCTTGGAGCGGGCGTCTGTCTTGGATCAAGCGGCTTGCTATTTAAAAGTGTAGAAAGCGTCTGTTCTTCATGTTAGATGCGGCTTTCAGCGGGCGTCTGTCTTGGATCAAGCGGCACGCTATATAAACGTGTAAAAAGGTTGTTTCTGGTGACCTTAAGATGCAGAACGAACCCTTTCACGAAAATTTGGGTTGGGCGAAGGCCTAACACCCCATTTCCGTAAAAAATTATTGTCATGAATTCTGTACACAGGCCTCGGAATATCTCGGATTCATTATTGGAACGACCTCGAAAACTGTACCCGGACTACGATATAAAAATGGGAACCTGGAACGTACTAAGCCTCAGAAGACCAGGAGATCTCCTAAAACTCACTCAACAAGTCGAGAGCTACACACTGGATATAGTTGCATTACAAGAACTAAGATGGCCAGGCTGTGGAATCCATGAAACAGCGAAAGGATACACTCTGTATTATTGCGGTCATCAAAACGGAGGCGAATTTGGAGTTGGCTTTCTTATACACCGTCGCGTGAACCAGCATGTTATCGACTTCTGCCCAATTAATATGCGGTTATGCACACTGAGAAACCGCACGCAAAAATTCAATGTAACGATTCAATGTTCGTCAATGTTCATGCACCTACTGATGATAAAGCAGGTGATATTAAAGACCTGTTATTCCTAGAACTCGAACATGTCATCAATAACATATAAAAATCGTGGTAGGTGTAGGAGAAACTTGTTTCTCTGTGCAAACTCACAACATCGGGATCAAATTGTAGAATAGTAATTGAAGGGTCAGTTTCTGATCCTTTCGATATAACATCAGGTGTTCGACAAGGTGATGCACTCGCGCCCGTACCATTTGAATTGAGACACAAAACTGCATATATAACAAATCTAGTCAAGTTCTTGGCTACGCAGATGATATTGTGCTTCTCGGACGTAGAACAAGCGATATTAGAGATAGTCTCTCTCAGCTTGAAAGAAATGCTAAACGGCTTGGAGTATGCATCAACACCGGCAAAACTAAAGTGTTAACAACCTCTAAGAACAAACCTGCCACATACAGAGTTTTCTACGCATACTCAAAACTTCTGCGATCAAAACATCTTTCGCGGTCGTGTAAACTCACACTTTTCAAAGCATTAATCCGTCCTGTGCTTAAATTTGGAAGTGAAAACTGGACACTGACTTCCTCCGATTGTAGAATTTTTTCAACATTCGAGAGGAAGGTCATACGAACAATTTATGGTTCATGTAAAGTTGCTGAAAATCAGTATAGAATCCGAATGAATCATGAAATCAGACAGCTTCTTGGAGGCTGCGATGTAATCGGATTCATTAAATCCAACCGGATTAGATGGCTTGGTCATGTAGAAAGGGCACCATTGGATAGAATGATAAAAAAGCGTCCCAACAACAACCAGCTAGTGTTCGTCGAAGAGGAAAACCTGGACAACGCTGGCGTGATGACTTCATCCAAGACCTTCGTGATATAGGATGTCGAAACTGGGGTCAACTGGTCATGGAACGAGATGATTGGAAGCTGGTTGCACAGACGGCAAAATCCCTCCATGGGATGTAAACTCCAGAGAGAGAGAAAATGGAAAACTTGTGATGGCTAGAGTTTTGTCGACTATGGCCAGTTTGAAATAGTAACGGTTTTATTTTTATTACATGCACATCTAGATCTTCCTTCTAGCATGTTCTCTCAAATTGTATTTTGGTGAAAAATATCGACAAAATATTGCAAAACACCAAAGGGAGTTAACCGATGCTTTTAAAATCCAGAAATATGATGTGTCACAAGACGATCAAAACATGCAATGTGTTGAAGTCTGAGCTTAATCGAACAACGGATCTCGGCATGGCATATTTAATAGATTTTGTTGTTGTAGCGGCGTGTGCAGTGCTAATTGTCTGGTTCAGTAACTCTTTCTGCCCTTGGGCGATACTACAAATCTTCCTTCCTCAGTTAGGTTGAGTTTTCTGGACAAGTGAATAGATGGTTTATATTATGTGGCGTGCCCTCACATGCGGGACATTTGTCCATGGTTCGCATTGAGAACTAACTCGATTTGTGGCATAGTTACTTATTGTGCCTTCAACAACTTTGGTGTGAATACGCAAGCTCGTCGATGTTATCGGTGATTTGGTTATTGCAATAGACTAGGAATCGCCTAGTGGCCGAAATTTGGCCATTGTAAATAGACCTCCCAACCAAATAGCTACAACACAATATTTCAGAGTTTAATTAATTGATATAGATTGATTTTGAATTGTAAAACGAATAACTTGAAAAAAAAAACAAAATAACCGAACAAAAAACTCAAAAAACAAAACTATCACATTTTTGCCATTTTTTCTGAAAAAATTGTCAAAATTCAAAAACGTGTATTTTTCGGCACATCTACTACTCAAGACCTATCATACGATATACATATTGCCACACTTTTGATGGAGCAAATATTTTAAAATTGTACCGCAAAAATATTGCTTACGTATTTATATATAGATATAGATATTTTCGTTTTATATGGAAATTTTGCGATTCTTGGCATTTTGTCGATTCATAGCCAGTTTAATGTAGTAATGGTCTTATATTGACTAATTTTTATTGTATGGATCTCCAGAGCTGCTTGAGAGGGATGCAACGTACTGTTATCAGCAAATATTTGGATTGGCCGTACTTTAGAGATGAATAAATCATGTATGTATGAAAGTGTAAAACCTTGCGGAACGCCAGAAATCGTTGTGAAAATATTGAATTTAAATTTATATGAAATTGGCTACCTGTAAGAAAACTATGAGTCTATGAGATAGTAAAACCATCTGTCATAATATTTTGATTTGGCTATGAGATTTCTCTGCCACACATTACCAAATGCTTTAAAAATATCAAGTAGAATACTGAATGTTTCACCGTGGTTTCCCGAAGATTTGTTTCACCGATGTGTTACATAGGCTTACAAGTCACTTGGTGCATGTCTTTTCGAAAACCATACTGTTAATAGTCTTTTAGATTATAGCTAAAATATTTTTCATATATTTATCTAAACTATTTATTTTCCACTTCCCAATTCTACCATCTCAAACCCTAGAGTTTTTTTAATAAGGTCTACAACAAGTTTAATAGAACATAATTCCAATTAACGGCGGACAGACATTAAAGTATCAACATAATAGCAGAGCAAAATCGACTTTAACGGAGCGACAATGACGTCAACTATAAATTAACACTATTTGAATGAGATACCAAAATATTTATAAGGAAATCATACACAATAAAATCAAATAATAGCCGTATTAGATTTGAATGTAACTGAAACAAGTGAAAAATTGTATGCAATTGTTGTTGTTTCAGTCAAATCGAACGCACCTAAGTAATATAACAAGCATATTTCGACTATCATTACTAATACAAATACTATCATACTATGTTTGGACTTTGACAATTAGATAGATAAAGGTCCAGAGTAGCAGTTTTTAGAATTAATAAACAAACACGACTAAATAATAAAACCATCAAAACCTACCTGTTCTGGTGCAATAATACCAGGACAATTAGGGCCAAGTAATCTTGTTTTATCCTGCCTTGCTAGCATATGTTTTACTTTAACCATATCTTGTTGCGGTACACCTTCAGTAATACATACAACTAATGGAATTTCTGCCTCAATAGCTTCAATAATAGCTCCTGCAGCTCCTGGCGGTGGAACATAGATAATTGATGCATGTGGATTTAATGCAGCCTTTGCTTCTTTCACCTAAATATAAAAATATGTATGTTAACATTACTTTAAGAGATATCAGCTATAGACTTATTTACTGTATTAAAAACTGGTCGATCTAGATGTTGTTTTCCACCCTTTTTCGGTGAAACTCCACCAACAATTTTCGTTCCGTATTCAATTGCTTGTTTTGAATGAAATGTTGCTTGTTTTCCAGTAAATCCTTGTACCAGTACCTTTGTATCTTTATTTAAGATTAAGTTTTTTCTAGTACTTTCGTAGCTCATCAAACGGACACCAGAAATAAGAGTTTCTAAAATAAAGGAACATTTATATTAGTTTTGCAGAAATTGACATTCATTTTTCTATAAATAGGGATCGAAAGAATTTTTTTATTTGTGTTATTTATGATAAGCAAACATTTTTATTACAATTCAATTTGTTTCATTACTCTTTATAACCTTGATTCAATAACATTCAAATTCCAAAAGCCAGAAAATATTTTCGTAATTTATGAAAATTAGAAAAAAGTATTCCTTGATTTTTTTATTACATAAGTTTATAGGTTATATTAAAAATCATATAAGAATATTTTTCAATTTACCTCTTGCTTTGGAAAATATTCTTGCTGATGCTGCCATTATTAAAATTAAATTTTAATCAATTATTAACTATTATTAGCAAATATTATAGAATTTATAAAAATAAATTTTAAAACTAAAAAATATCTGACGGTACTACTTCACGCACACACATACAATACAGCTGAATGTCATATTCACAATAAATTTTTTCAATCATGCGAAGGTAGCTATGATTGAAATTCTGAAAAATTTAAACGGAATTTGATTCCGTTGTGAAAACATCCACCTAGCTAGATACTACCTTGCAAATCAAACAAATTGAATATTTTTGCGATATATATTCTCGTACGCTACATTTACACCCAAAATAAAACTTGTTCGAATTGACCAACCATTGTTTGGGCAGATTTTTGTTGTTTTGGTTTTTGTTGCAACATAACAAAACACCGTATTTTCTTACTTTGAATCTTGAATTTTTACAAGTTACTCTACCTAGCAGCGGATTTCAACACGTGCTTGCGAGGATGTTTTGTGTTGGTAAAGAACCGTACAAACTTTCTGGGTTTAGTGCCGTGCTTAATTCGGTGGTTGAGCAGACTAGTCATGCAGGCTGAAATGTATATGTTGATAAAACTTATGCATTTTAGCATAAAATGCATAAGTTTTGCATTATACATAAAATATGCATGCATAAAATGCATAAAATAAAACATATGCATTTTAGCATAATTGGGTGGTCACCAATTTGATCCAAGGAATTGATGATATGAAAGTAACACCAAAGTAACACCATCCAACATTTCTTAGTCTATATGGTTTGATTTGAATCGGTTTCCTAGCCAGTAATACGGTAAGTATATTACGTAATCGGTTTCCTAAACAGTAAAACTGTTATATATTTTGATGGTGTTTCATCGGATGTCTTTTCAACTAGTGGAGGAGTTAATCAGGGTTCTGCTTTATCACCAACTCTCTTTCTTATTTATATTAACGATTTGACTCCAACAAATCAATTAGTCCTGTCCAAAGTTTTGCTGATGATAACACGCTTCATGCGTCTCATGAAAACCCTAAATTATATTCACCTTTAGCGCTTAATAACTGTAGATCAAATTTGATAGATTCATTAAACCATGACCTTAAAACTATTTTAGATTGGGGGCTCGCTAATAGTGTTGAATTCAATACGAGCAAAACACAGGCTTGTCATTTTTCTAGATTATCCACCCCTAATCCGTGTCCATAAAAGTTCGACTCTAAAGATCTTGTAGAGACTTCTAGGACTTTTGTTAGACTTCTAGGAGTAGACGTTGAAAATAATTTGAAATGGAATTCTCATATTTTTAACATAGCTAAGAACGATTTCCAAAAATTGGGCTTTTTGGGACGATGTCGTAAGTTTTTTAGTAGCGAACAGATTCTATTAATTTACAAATTATTTATACGTCCCTGCATGTTCTCACATTTGGGGTGGAGCTTATTATAGTAAATTGAAGTGCCTTGATTCTGTTCAACGCAGAGCTACTAAACTGATTGGCAACTCAAATCTTACTAATGAGCTTGATTCTTTACAGCACAGACGAAATGTTACTGATCTGACAATTTTTTACAAATATATTATGGATGAACGAACATCTGCAGAGATTAATTCAATTTTACCTGAACTAGCAAACCTATCGCGTAACACCAGAGCAAATGTTGTAGCCCATCCTTTTACGGTTTATATAAAAAGGTGCAAAACTGTTGCTTTTCAAGTGATTTTTTCATGAGTCTCTCATCTCTGAAACGCCTTACCTTTCATGGGTTTTTCCTGATAGATTTATTCCTCAAAATTTTAAAGTTAACGTCCATAAATTTCTTAGAGAAACTTAAGTTATTCAAACTTAATCCTAATCCCTTAAGAGACGTTGATTAATAATTGATTACAATTAACACTAAGAATAAAATAAAAAAATATGTACGTTATTAGAATATTTCAAAAGAAATATTTAAATAAAACTCTTTATTAATTTTTGTAAATATAAAAATTACACATTTTTCTTCAGATTTATACTAAATTCAAATTTAAAAAATATAAGATTACGAAAAAACAAATTAAAATAATTCAAGCACTAAGAAAAACTACAAATAAATCCGAAATAACTTAACTTATATATAAATCGTGTCGAATTCGGATACCGAATATAATTTTAAATTAAATTCACTTAACACATAAACTTGAGTACACTCATTGCTCTTTTATTGATTTAAAATTAAACATTTTCTTTAATTAGTTAATCGATTTCAAAATGATTTTTTTTCATTTGTTTGTTAAAATGAATGTAGTTATACCACTTCATCATCATTATCCGTCAGTTCATCTGCGTATTCTGGTGGTGTTATTAGTTGAGGTTGTTCAACTTTTAGTTCGGTTACATCAAATCTTTCATATATCATAACATTTTTGCCGACCCGATCAGTAGCGATCTAAATTGACATTAAAAGTACATTAAAAAATATGTCCATTGGTTCGGTCGGTTTAGGAGGTATTAAAATTTATGCTCAAAACTCAAATAGCAGACTATTAAACATTTGCGAAATTTGACTTAAACCGCTTGATGTGAAACACTTGTACGATTCGGTAAAACTTTATGAAGAGGCGATCGATTTCTTTAGGTGAACGATTAAATTTAACGAATTCCGTAGAGTGAGTAACATGATGGGATTTTATCCGAAGCCTGTTATATGTGAAACACGAGTCGCATTTATCGGAGCATAGTAAAGTGAACATGTATGCTTTGTTATGGTTTCGGGTAATCTTCTTTCTTCAAAAGCAAACCCGAATGACTTTCAAACAATCTGGACATGTATAAAATTTATTATAATCTGTTGGATGTAAAACATGATTCTGATTGGATGATTTTATTTTCTTCAGAAGGAACATTCAACCCGAATGATTTTCAAACAATCTGGACATGTATAAAATTTATTATCTGTTGGATGTAAAACATGATTCGGATTGGATGATTTTATTTTCTTCAAAAGGAACATTCAACGGCTCAGGAATTTTTTTTGGAACTGGCATTTGTTAAATTTGCTAATTTTAATCTACTTTAGATTTAAATTGTGAAATTTTGCAATCTTGAAAAGGATTCACGACCATTAACAGCATTCTCAACAAATAAAGGACATTATCAATTTAAAAGTTTACTATTCGGCTTAAAGATATCAACCAATAGCTTTCAAAGAATGTTATCCATAGCACTAGCTGGTCTAGAAGCAGAAGCATTCCTATATGTCGATGATATAATTATATTCGGGTGTAGCTTGAAACACCACAATATGAACCTGATCAAAACCTTAGAAAGATTGAGAAAATCCAAGGAAATGCAATTGTTTAAAAACCGAAGTAACTTATTTGGGACACTTAATAACAAATCAACGAATAAAAACAGATTCGAAAAAATATGATATAGTTAAAGATTATCCTATACCGAAAAATGCTGATGAAGCTAAACAATTTACAGCATTTTATAACTACTATAGAAGATTTATACCGAAATTCGCAGAAATCGCAAAACCATTGAACAATTTAAACAAACAGAACACAACGTTCGAATGGACTAAAGAATGTGAAGAGGCATTCACAACATTAAAAAACAAGCTGATCAATGCACCAATATTAAAATACCCAAATTTTGAAGAGACATTCATAATAACAACAGATGCATCGAACTATGCATTGGGAGCTGTGTTATCACAGGGAGAAATAGGAAATAATTTGCCGATTTCCTACGCTAGCCGATCGTTAAATAAATACGAAATTAACAAGCCAATAATTGAAAAGGAACTGCTAAGTATACATTGGGCTATAAACTTTTTTAGACCGTACGTCTGTGGTAGAAAATTTACGGTGGTGACAGACTACAGGCCATTAGTGAGTCTGTTCACGCACAAAAATCCGTCATCAAAACTAACAAGAATCAGATTAGACTTATCTGATTATGATTTTCAAATCATTTATAAACAAGGAAAGATGAATGCAAACGCTGATGCATTATCTAGAATAGAAGTAAACTCAGACACGCTCAAAGCGATAATACCGACAGCCACGATAAACACAGTTAAAACGAGTGCTATGACAAGAAAAGAGAATAACAATACAGAGGAAAACACCGCAGAGTTAAAAACAGGGTGCACGCTGTATTCATGGAACTGCACCTCTATATCAGAGACAAGAAATATAATAATAAAGAAGAAATGTATTGATTGCAAAGAAAATAATGATAGTTGGCGAATAATTGAATTGAATAAAAAGAATAAAAGAGGAATTCTAGTAATATATAGTAAAAATCCAAGTATCGCCTTAGGGAATACACTGCAGAAGCTAATATTGATTATGAAAAGGGAAAAAATAGAGAATCTAGCGCTAGAGATTAATGATAGTATATTCACACATGTAGATATGAATGAATTTAAAAATGAATTCAATAAGCTGCAACAGAAAAATAATAAAAAAAAATATGCAAACGAATTTGAAGATAATAATTTATTTAGCACCTCAAAGAATTGATAGATAGAAACAAAATGGATAAATTAATAAGAGTTTACCACGATACACCAGACACTGAAGGACATTCAGGTGTTAAAAGAACAATTAACAAATTAAAACAAAGATACGTCTGGAAAAGTATGAGTAGAATGATAAAAAATTATGTAAAGAAATGTGAATCATGTGCTAAAAATAAACAAATTATGAAATATTAAGGAAAAATTAACCATAACTGATACACCGACCTGATTACATACCTGATATACCTGATATACCTGATTACAATAAGCTTTGAAACAATTTCAATGGACACAGTTGGACCATTGCGACTTACTGATAGCAATAGATATATATATATATATTCACGATTCAATGCGATTTGACGAAATACATTGAAGAGATAGAAAACAAAGAAGCAAAAAACAATAGCCAAAGCGTTCGTAGAAAAATTCATTCTAAAATACGGTAATTTTAAAAAATTAAAAACAGATTTAGGGACAGAATTCGTTAATGAAATAATGAGAAATGTATGTGCATTCTTTAAAATCTCCCATATAACCTCGACACCATATCACCATGAGACACTTGGTTCTATTGAGAGAAACATCGAGTGTTGACTTCTTTCATTCACGAGTGATTATAATTGGGAAGAATGGATTCCATATTTTGTGTTCTGTTACAAAACAACACCACATACAGACACCGGGTACACACCGTATGAGTTGATTTAGGGAAAACTAGCAAGTCTTCCATCGGGCGAAAAATTAATTAATAATGAACCAGTGTACAATTTTGATAATTACGCAGGTGAATTAAGATTTCGCTTACAGCAGGCTCATAGCAAAGCGAAAGAGCTTCTAATAATAGCAAAAATAAATCGAAAAAATATTTATGATAGAAACGCGAATCCGATAGACATAGAAAAAGGTGATTATGTTTGGTTAAAAGTAGGTGAAAGAAAAAAGTTAGACTCATAGAGGTCATAGAGTCATAGAAATAATTGAAAATAATGTTAAGATAAAAATGGGCAATAAAGATAAAATTGTACATAAAAACAGATTAAAGAAAAGTTAGAATTAGTTAAAATTGCCAAAATAATAGTTAAGTAACAAGAATTACTAAATATTAGATAATCAAAATAGAATAAACTTATAACCTCCAATAAACTTTGTAACAATATAAATATGTAACAAGATCTCCAATAATTAATTATAAATAATAACATGGTCAAAGTCATAATATCAATGAAAATTCATCTTCAATAAATTTTCACTTAGGTGTGGGGATGTAACATATGTATGACTAATCTTAATTAACATACAATAGATATGTTATTCTTCCCATCAAATTAACTTAAATAATTAAGCAAGTCATCAACCAAAACAAATAACAAATTATATAAAACAAACTAAGCTCAAATAACTAAATTCCCATAATAAAATATATTATAAATTTAACTTATATAAAATTATGTTAAATTTGATGACAGCTTAAAATATTACAAAATGAAAATATTATTAAATTTATAGAAATAAATATATTTTCCGCTGAATAAGGTAAATATATTTATTTCATATACGATTGACCGATATTACATGTATATAATAAATCGATCGTTAATTGGATAATCGATACATTTATTAAAATAATTGTAAACCTGGGAGGGGGTTTCTATAGAATATAATGGAGAAATTATATACCAATTGTACTATAAATTAAATGAAAATTGCAATCAAAAATCAATTAATAAACTTATCTTAAAGTGTAAACTTTAAAGTTTAGTTTTATTTAAACCTTTTACTGGAAGAAAGTCTGCCCAATAGGCCTTAGTCTACGGGTTTGCTTGGGGTTCCCCCAGCAGAAAGACTATATTTCCATCATATATTAAAGAGAAATCAAGTGGACATCACATCAAGGCAGCTCAACAAGATACCTCCACCATAACCTTTACCTAAGTAGTTTACCGGCACCACCGGAAACAATAACCATTACGTCCAATGCAACTCACTAATGTCCTAAATACCTACATTAACACCTTGAATAAATGGTTTAAAACCAAATAATTGAAACTATCCACAGAAAAGTCCACTTCCACACTCTTCACCACATGGACGAAGGAGGTAAATACAACACTTAACATCTGCATTGCATTGACAACGTACTAATTCCTACAGTCAAAAATCCAAAACTGATGTAGGTAACATTCGATCCACTACCATCCACTACTTAAATTCAACGATCATGCTCAACAAGTGAACCAAAACATAAAAACAGGAATAACGCACTGAAAGCTCTAGTGGGCAGTTCGTGGGGTAAGGATAAAAACACAATAATAACAGCATATAAAGCAATAGGAAGGCCTTTCATAAATTACGCTCCTCCCAGATGGGCACCCCAAGTCGCTGACACCCACTGGAATAAGTTACAATTCACACAGAACGCAGCCTTGCGTACAGCAACCGAATGTCATTTTGATAGTCCACCGAGATCACCTACACGGGGAATGTAACATATTGCCGGTCTGTGGACATAACGAAATGCTTACTAAACAATATCTTTGGGTCTGTCATAAAGAGCAACACCACTGCAATGACACCTTACTCACGCCAACACCACCTAGAGACGGACTGCGAAATGCTTTCTACAAGATGTTAAAAGCAATCAAGCCATCGGCAACATCGACGGGCCTACTTATAAGACGGGCTTAAAAAATATACACACCAAAGTCGTTGTAGACACAATAAGGAATCGCATCGAATCGAGTTCCTACGCAATCGAGTTCTTAATAGCAAGCCACCACAAGTCGCTGTCGAAGAGGTAAAACTGCCACGCAGCACCAGAGCCATCCTTAGTCGTTAAATTACTACATGAGTAGAATTGACCAGGAAATTGTTGACAAGTGTCCCACATGTGAGGGCGCGTCACGTGATGCTAACCACCTTTTCAAATGTCCAGAGAAATCAACCGACCTGACGAAGAAAGATATGTGGTACCGCCCAAAAGGAGTAGCAGAGTTCCTGAATCCGGAAAAATAGCACCATATCTCGTCGCTACAACAACAATTTTTCAAATATTTAAGACTATATACTTACATCTGAGTGAAATAGAGTAGTAATAGGTTTATAATTCGTCAAGAAACTTTCAATTCTTGGCACTAAATTATCAAATAAAACTAAATGAGTTGGTAACGCTGATCTAGGATATACAGGAAGATACTTATGAACCCAAGTACTTGGATCTAAAAAATACAATTATTAGTTTTTAATTAATTTTACAAAATTCATTATTTTGAAATACCTTTATAAAATTCATCAGCTTCATCTACGTAATCATTTGCTTTAGCAAAATTAGGATTACAAGTTAAAAATCTCATGGTTACGTTGGCATGAATATGACTGTAATATGGTGTTGAGTGACATGGCATGAGGTATAATATTTTAACAGGATTGACATTTTCGTTTTTATATTCATTAGCAATTCGTGCTAAATGTGACATTACATCAAGAGTTCCTTTTTGATGTACAGTAGAAATGTAAACAGCTGGAAAAATATTTCCAACAAATAGTAAAAATGCCACAACCCAAAGAAGTAAATTAGATGCTTTTCTACTCCAGCGTGTTAAATAATCTGACGTTATGTACAAACACATTGGAACTAATGGTAGGACGAAACGGAATTCTTTATGAGGTAGTAAACTCAGTACTACAAGAGTCAGAAAAATTGATGACAACAAGACATTTTGTTCAGGGAAAGTTTGTCGATTAGCGAATGCTTTGATCGCCGCCAATATAAATGGAAATACGGTAATTCCCAATGTTGTTGGTAGCCCAATTATGAAATACCAATTCCTGAAAAATTAAAGAAAATGAACTCTTATTCAATAGAGTTG
The DNA here is from genome assembly GCA_963693315.1 of Diogma glabrata. Lineage (NCBI taxonomy): Eukaryota > Metazoa > Arthropoda > Insecta > Diptera > Cylindrotomidae > Diogma > Diogma glabrata. The sequence continues at coordinate 66,433,955 of OY856188.1, read as the reverse complement.
GTATTAAATTTTTGACAAACCAAGAATGGATACCATAAAAACTTCCAATCTCATTAATAACGTTAACTTTGAAAAATTCAAAAGGTGTCACAATAAATGAACCATGAGCATAGCTATCTAAGGCTATAGTAAGTCCAGCAACTGTTATTCCAATAAGAAGATATCTTTTGAATAATAGTTGAAGAGCACCAGCTTTTGATTTCTTAACATGATAAATACATAACGGTATCCATGGAATAGCAGCTGTTGGTCGTATAAATGTAATCAATGAAACTATCCACAAAAATCCATTTGAATCTGTTTTCCATGGAAAGAAACTTAACGCAATTACAGTAAGAGACATCTCAAATGTATTTATAAGTGTTCTCGATCCAGTATAAAATATGAACCATGATGTTGTTAGCATAAAAATAGACCATTTTGTTTGTCCGCACCATTTATAAAAACGGTAATCACTGTAAGATGTAAATAGAGCTTGAGCTATTCTTGGAGCGAGAATCTGAGAAAAACATATAATCAATAAGATTGTAAAATTAAATTATATCATAATAACTCACCAAAATATTAACTTGATCCAATTTAAGAACTTCCAATACTTTATAAATAAGTACTATTATCATCGGATGTAAATAGCTTCGAATTCCTTTTGTCCATTCCCAAGTGAGATACCCATAACTAAAATTCATAAAATCAAATCAGAATTTCTGTGAAAAGGGTAGATAAATTTCCACCGCTTTTACAAAACAAACATAACCTTGAAATACTCCTCTTTCGCCTTATGCAACACAAATGTTTTTTATTTAGCATGTGTATTTCTATTTATATATTAATAAAAGGTAACTGCAGATTGCAGTATAGAAAACTTACCCAAATGTAAATTTATGTGCAACTTCTAAACTTTGCCAATATTCATCAGGTACAAACCATGTCTTAACAATAAATACTGACGATATTCTTAATATTAAAAAGAAAAAAAACACTTTATACCACGACATTTTTTAACCAAAAATATCTTTAATTATAAAATTAAAATTCGTTTCACTTTTTTCTATAAAAAATGAATTATTCATTCACATTTAATGCACAACAAGTTATCAAACATTTATCTATTTTATAAGTACATTTAATTAAAAATATATAAACTAAAATATATTATCAAATAGGTTGGTCTCCCACTTTGAAATCTTATTTTAAAAAATTATAGAAAAAAATTAAAATAGTTGTTACCGCGAAAAAATTAAGATAAAAATAAAAATATTGTAAAGATTAATTACACGTCATATATGACGTCCACTAACGCGTGATTATTGTTTTTTTTTGTTGTAGTTTTAACTATGAAAGCTAGATGTAGTTTATTTTTTATACTATTTAAGGGAATTATTTTATAGCAAAGACTTTTTAGCTAAGTTTTTTTTAAATTTGATTTTATTAATCAAAAATATTTTGTAATAATATTACTCGCTCTTCTGTTATAAATTGAATTAAAATTGTTTCTATATCTTCAATATTTCGGACAATTTGGTGCTTTATGATTTGTTTAAAATCTTCTTTAACTCCCTTATCAGCACCCCTAGTTCCAATTCTTCGCTGTCCGATTGTTGTTTGTGGTGTTGTAAATTCTAATTGTACACTTCCTCCATGAGGATACCACATGTTCATAAATTCTTCAACGAAATCAATTATTACTATATATTTTGAAAATAATAGATATGTGAATGAACCACGGGAACGAATAATTCCAAAAATTGTTTCAGCTAACGATGTTTCAAGCGGCCAATCTAATTGAAGAAGCACAAGCAAATTTCCTAGTATTAAATTGTCGCAGGCAGGATTTGTTAAAACTTTTGTTTTTAATGCGTTTATAAGAATTTTTATGCAATATTGTAAAATTACTTTTTTTGTTAAAGGAATCAGAACTAAATGTCTCGCATGAGTGGGTGTGATTGTTAGATTCTGAATTGGTGGACCTGTTACTTTTGGCAATTCTGAAATAATTGACGATATAACATCCATTGATTGAACCTGAAAAATAATGTTATTTAATTTAGGAAAAACAAATAAAACAAAATCTATCTACCGAAAAACTGCCTTGACATGTAAACAAGCTCAACAATCGTACATTTTTTTGTAAATTACTCATTCCACGTGGATTACTGTCCTTTAACAGTGCAATAGTTTCATCATTCCGCCCTAAATATATGGAAAAATCGAGTAAGAAACGATTTATCCAAGTGGATAATGGTAAATTTAATATAATTTGCGTAAAATCCATTTGTAATATATTATTCGAATGTAATAGTTGCCAACAATTAGCTGCTGTAATTAAACAACTTGATGTATCAACATTACATGGATAGTTAACAGAAATCTGTGCTGTATCAATTGTACCAACATCAATTTTTCGTTTTTTCGGTGTCTCCGATATAGGTGAATCAATAAAACCATCTACTAATATTAAATCGACGTTTGTATTGTTCACAACATAACTGGTAGAACTTATATAGTCTTGGAGGGAAAATACAAATAAGATTGTTGCACAAAATAATATTTGTTTATTTTCGGATGGTCGAGGTGGTCCTGAAGAGACAATTTGCAGTAACTTTTGCCAATAAACATCTTTATTCCAATTCTTATTGAACGGAAGAAATGGTTCCCATTTTAACATTTTCCCACATAATTCTAAGATATCGAAGATTTTTTTCCATGAATCATTGATTAATGTTTTACGATCTTCTACCTCTTCAAACATTAAATTAACATAATACTCAAAACATATGGCCATCAGTCGATTAACCGTTTGATTTCCCAAATCGGGTGGCCGTTGAATAATCAATGGTAGAACTTCTAAAACCAACATTTCACGAAATTGTCTTGGAGATTTGGACATTCCTTCGATTATTGTATCTAAAAGGCGAGGCTATAAATGAAGGAAATTTATACAATCAATTAACCAACTTGTTTTACTTGTACAAACCGCATGTGTTGGAATTGCTTGTGGAAATCTTTTTAATAGAATTAAAATTAATCGACAATGTCCTAAATTATTATCAGAATGATTTGCTGTTAATAGTAATATTTTATGTTGGACATCATATGTTATATGTTGGAACATTTTTACATAAAATTCTTGATCTGGCGTTGTTGCACCTTCAGGAACTCTAAGGGCAGTCGTTAGCAGTGCGATTTCATTCCATAGATCTATTGGTTGATTTTGAAATGTCATAACACTAAAACGACGATTGTTTGGTAAAAAAAAACTAACAGATTCACAATTTAATTTAAATATTTCTTACATATAACTAAAACACCGTGCTGCTTCTTCATAATTTTCGACATTTTTCTCTAATTGATAAGCTTCAAACTGTACACCAAAATCGTTTGGATATAAGGTTTTCGCCGTTATTATCCATGCTTTGGAAGCGCTTGGATCTGTTGAACGAGTTTGCTTTGCTTTTGCGATTAAATACTTTTCACCAGATAGTAAATCCATTTTATAAACATTTGTTTATTTAATTTTTGACGTTTGAAATATGCTATAAACATTTATGAATCGTATAATTATTGCGCAGTACTCGTAATAGACACGATAGCTACAGCGTGCCAGCTTTGTTAACTAGCCGCAGCCAGAACCAAATGAAAATACAATATAAAACCGTTACAATAAATTCTTTTATTAATAGAAAATTTGCAAACAAATCCAACTAAGAGACGGTTTCAGCATTTAATTTATTTTAATGTTTGTGACAAAAACGTTAAAATACCGACAGTTTTTGTGACTCTTTCATACCTTTTCTTGATTGTATAATTTATTATTAAGCTTGTTGTTGTTAAATATTTGTAAATTTGTGATTTTATCTATCTAAACAACATATGTTGTTTATAGAAGAAAAGTTGCCTGCAAACATATATATTATTATTTCAAAACTTTTGCTTTTTAATATATAGATTAACTGTGAAATTATAACCGTACAGTTGTTTTTATACTACAAGTTTTATCGAAATATTTTAAAATAATAAATTTGATTACACATTCAAAATAGGAACACATATTTAAATGCTTTATCAACAAACCGATATTTTATATTTATCGCATCGTAGAACAAATTTCAATCAAAGTGATAAAACTATTTTCATTCAAAGATGCAATTTAACGGACATAGGTTTAATTAGTGTAATGGTAACAAAATCGAATATCTCAGATAATATTTTTTAATGCTGTTGGTCCAGGTGGAGTTTTAATTTATTATTTTAGCTAATCCAGTTTATTTAGTAATCGATTTGTATTCGCTCAGTTTTGGTAATGGCACAAAGTTTTGGGATTATGCCAATATTTGGATTGGAACAGTTTTAGCTGGACTGGAACAGTTGGAACTGGATGGAACAGTTTTAGCAATATTTGTTATTACTGGTTGTTTGTTAGGTTTGGCAACCTTGCACTGTATCATACATTTACACATCCTCTTCACGTGACAAATATCATGCCAATGATATTGATAAAAATGCAACAGAAATATCAAAGATGGCTGTTGATATTAGGCGCGTTCCATTGAAAATCAAACTTACTCAAATTTGCTTTGATCTACTCTACCTCGTACAAGTTGTGTAGTTGAAAAGTAGTTTATTTTTCGATTTTATTTATATCGTTTATAAACTTGTTTTGGTATTTTTAATAATAAAATGGACCAGTCAGATCTAATCATCAGCCCAAAATAAAAGATTTTGAGAATAATAAAATTGTGTGGTTATATTTAAAAATTTTCCCAATTTTCGGCGTTCCATTGGTGATCTACTCAAAAGCTGCTTTGAGCAGCTATTTCGTTCCAAAGGAACGCATGTATTACAAAATATCATACTGATAGATTTTGACAGATATAAAACATCGTTTTTGTTTGTTTGCAAAACTCTAACTTCTCTTTTGTTTTCTTCCATAATTTTATTATAAGCATGTATTCAAAAAAATTCTACGAATTTTAAATATAAATAATATATAAAATTTGCTTTGAATTTTAAATGTTTGAAGATAAATCAAATCGCCATATTTTTTTTTGAATTATCATAAAATCATACTGATATTTATTTCTACAATTCTTGTAGAAAAAAATATCATGTAAAATGTTATGACATTGATAGAAGTAGTCTTCACGTGTGATTTCTTGTATAACTCGATTGTAGATGTTACGTGAAGACCCACAGTTAGGAATTAATGCTAACTGTGGGTCTTCACGTAACATCTACAATCGAGTTATACAAGAAATCACAAGTGAAGACTACTTCTATCAATTTCATAACATTTTTCATGATATTTTTTTCTACAAAAATTGTAGAAAAAAATATCAGTATGATTTTATCATAATTCAAAAAAAAAATGGCGATTTTGTTTATCTTCAAACAATCAAAAATTCAAAGCATATTTTATATATCATTTATATTTAAAATTCGTAGAATGTTTTTGAATGCATAGTTATAATAAAATTATGGAAGAAAACAAAAGAGGAGTTAAAGTTTCGCAAACAAACAAAAACGATGTTTTATACCTGTCAAAATATATCAGCATGATCTTTTGTAATACCAACAGCCATCTTTGATATTTCTGTTGCATTTTTATCAATATCATTGGCATTGGCATGATATTTGTCACGTGAAGAGGATGTGTAAGCTAATGTTGTTGGTGTTGTATTCCATTTGGCTTGTACACTTTCGTTGGCATTTTTTCTAATGTTGGAAATGGAAACTAATTATGACCTACTGGCATGAAAATGAAGAAGCATTTGTGAATAAACATTATATGATCGATAGATGAAGTCAAAAATTAGAATCGCAAGTATTGTTGTTGTCATGGCATTTAGTAAATATACCGTTATCTAGTATCTACCATTGAAAAATGCATATTCTAATTTAATTTTTAGCTGAAAATTTGCTTATTATTGAATCGAGTTTATACAACTATTATATTGAAACCAAATTTTGCAATAGAGTGTGAGTGGTTGATGGTTGGATGGTTGGTGGTCGGAGTAGTACTTTAATGTACATTTTTATGGTGTTTTAAAAGTAATCCCGTATCATTTTGTAACACCTTTTTTTTATGGTACAATTTAGTTTTTAATTTTAAGACGTATTAAACTATATATATTCCTTATTTTATACTTCATCAGCATTATATAAACTTTTCATTAACTTTTGCTTGGAATTATATATAGGTCGTCTTTTCACAATGCTTACAAGTATTGTCATCTCAACTATAGATTTGATGAACTAAATCATCGTTTAAGCTTGATGACCAAAAGAGTTCTACCTGAAGAGTTTTGGAACTTGTGGAATTTATTGATAATCATTTGCCTTCATTCATTCTAATTTCTACTTTCATGTACAAATAATTTATATTTAATTTGTTTTCAATTACTAAATATCTTTAAGTATAAGTTCAAATAGATAATGTTTAAAGGCGATAATGAATTTTAATTTTTTTAGCAAACTACCATCTCTAATAAATAAAATAAATTTTTGGTTTTCATTATTATGAAACCGCTTCAATACATGATGCAGCAAAAAATAATTAGTCACTATACGATCAATACCAAGTCAAGGCTGGTGCAAGTTCGAAGTGAATTGATAGCACTTTCCGGAAGTGATTTTTTTATATGATTAGAAAATTACTGTGAAAATTTTTTGCCTCAGTTTTATTTTAATTTAACCCAATGAAATTCTCTAAAATGTAATGACATCATTCAATTTCACCAATAAAATTTGGATTATACTAACAAAAATATTTATACGTCTGGCCAACTGGGATATTAAAAATTATCAGTCTAATTTTGAAATAATTAACTGAGATCATAGTAGGCCAACGTATAATTCATAAAAAATATATAAAGAAATGAAAAATGGTAAAAAATTTTCTAAACGAATTCCCCTCGTTCGTTGATAAATTCTCATATTTTTTTGGAAAATTCCTCAAGTAAGTGGTATTGATAAAAGCCCTTGGCTTACGGCCACGTGCTTTTATCAATATACTTGCTTTCGAAGTTTTTGGCAAAAAATTATTTCGAATTATCACCGCCCTTGGGAAATTAAAACTGAACATTTTTTGCCTTAGTTTTATTTTAATTTAACCCAATGAAATTCTCTAAAATGTAATGACATTATTCAATTTCACCAATAACATTTGAATTATACTAATAACAAATAGTTATACGTCTGGCTTACTGGGATATTAAAAATTATCAAATAATTTTTGAAATAATTAACTGATATACCAGTAGGCCAACATATAATTCATAAAAAATACATTCGTTCGTTGATAAATTCTCATAATTTTTAGGAAAATTCTTCAAGCAAGTGGTATTGATAATAGCAATATGGTATTACATTACATATGGTTAACATTTAACAGACAAGCAAAAAAGACCGTGCGCTGGAATGTCGAAGCATTTAAACATCCGGAAACGCTGAATAGATATCAGGAAATAATAACACAAACCATAGAAGAGCATGACATCTCTTCTGAGATGGCATTAAACATACAAGAAGAATGGCAAACGCTTCAATCAACCATTATAGCCGCAGCACAAACTACAATCGGAAAACGACCACCGAAATCACACAACGAATGGTTTGACGACGAGTGCCGCCAATCCGTTGAACATAAACAAAAACTGCGAGAAAAATGGTTAACAAGGAACACCCGAAGCTCCCAAGCTGCTTATCTATGTGCCAGGAAAGCCTCAGCAAAACTTCTACGTAAAAAGAAACGCGAACACATGAAGAGCTGCATCGAAAACATCAACCAACATGCGGCCAACGGAAATTTAAAAGAGTGCTTTGCCAATGCACGTAATCTGACAAAAGATTTCCACCCAAGATCTCCATCAAGCCATCAAAAATTAAAATAATGAACTTACAACAAGTGAACGTGATGTGCTGGCAGTATGGCGATCCCACTTTCAAGACCTACTGAATAGGACGAATGAAGTTCATCCTATTCGAGCAATTGCTCCATCAACGGAGGAGATTTTTGTCCCTTACCTAGCAATAGAAGAAGTGGAAGCTGCCATTAAAAAACTGAAAAATGGCAAATCACCAGGTTTCGATGGAATTCCCGCAGAACTTCTGAAAAATGGAAGAGCAGCTCTGGTCTCACGTATATACGATCTGATTCTTGCAATCTGGGACCAAGAAGAACTACCTGCTAACTGCTGAATGGGCTTCTCAAGATGGACGGGTCTACGTCCAAGAAGCACTCGGAACACAATTCCGACCAAGGACCATCACAACAATTTCGACGGAAGGTGCAAATCCGACGCTCCATTTTTTTGGTAAAGAAGCAGCTGTCACTGGCCTTACTGCTTCAAATACTCCTCGTCATTGCTAGTATTGAAACAAATCCAGGACCAACTAAAACATGGCACTGTACAATATGTAAAAACATCTTAAGAGCAAACACAACATCTATCCAGTGCAATACCTGCAAGGAATGGTGCCACCTCAAGAACGGCTCAGGTCTTGTCACACATAAGCAATGGACCAAGAGCTACATCGCGCCATGTTGTCAAGCATCAAATCAAAATTCCAACACGAGTCCACAACAAAACACATTACAAATGAACACGCTACCGGAAACTCCGAGTGATGTAAAAATTATGCAACTAAATTGCAACGGTCTCACGAATAAGATCGACAATATAATAAACTTTATGTGCAATAATAATATTCTAGTCACGTTTCTCCAAGAAACAAAATTAAATGTTAGATCTAAGATTAGTGATAGTATCTGTGATTATAAAATTATAAGGCTGGATAGAGGGAAAGACAAAGGTGGTGGTGGTGGTGGTCTTGCCTTTATCATTCACAGAAGTGTTATTTACCGTACAACCACACTACCTGCAGTACCGGGAACTGACAAACACCTAGAACAACAAGAAATTATAATAAAATCCGGCAATACGGAAATAACACTAGTCAATATTTATATTCCACCAGTAAGCAGCTGTAACATAGGTTATGAACTTGTTGTGGTCGAGGTGTTAAGGGTCAACATAATCAAAAAACTTTTGTTTATCAAATAATTACACTCAAATATTTATTATACGATATAAATTTTGGTATATTTTATTATTTTTATTTATATAAAACCCACTAATAATAGAATTTTTCGTCAAACTTTATAATATTAACTTATAAAAACAACTTAAGAACAACTCAACTTTTTATTTAAATTTATATTATATTCCTTATTTTTTAAAATTTTAAATTATTTAATTCGTTTAAATTTATATCTTAGCTTTTTCGACTCACTTTAAAATATTCATCTAACTTACGTTAGCTAACGTAACGTCATCTAACTTATTTCGAACTTATTTAAATAACTCTTTTCTTTTAATTTTTTAATACAATTATTCGGTTTAAGGTTATCAAAACGATTAACTTCTTAAAATATTTTTCCACAACTCAACTATTGAAGTTTCTTTATTTTATTTATATCATAATTATTGTACCAGTAATCATAATTCAAAATTGTCATGACCAATATAACAAATTTGTGTCAATTTTTGTAATCAACGAAAAATAGAACAAAACATTCAATTTCCTACATTGGTTTTTGTAACCCAGTTTAAATAATAATAATAATAAAAGTATTATTCAAACTGAATTTCCCAATATTGAAAATACAATATTTTGTTTATGTCGCGATTTATTATTATTAATATTATTTTGAATTTATTTTGAATTTGTTGAAATAATTTGTTTGCATAATAGAATTAAGTTTACTAATTATGTATTAGGGTCTTGTTATATTGCCTCATGACAAACCGTCCATAGGACATTTATTTTATACCAAAGACTGTCTAATTCTCGGAGATGTGAACGCGCACCATGATCTATGGCACTCACATCTAAACACTGATCCACGAGGTGAAAGCATTGCTGATCAAATTGACGGCTCCAATTTTGGAGTCCTCAACGAACCACAACCGACAAGGGTAACAAACAACTCATACTCTTCTCCAGATATCTGCCACTATGTCACTAATGCCAGTTGCAGAATGGAGAACTGAAATTGCACTGGGTTCAGACCACGTGTCCATCATAATCACCTTAAGTCGTTCCATAAATCAAATAAATTCCGAGAAAAAGACATATATTAATTTTAACAAAGCTGAATGGGAAAACATTACAAATTTTACGGAACTTGAATTCAGTAAGCAATTTTTACCACTTGACGCCCTCTCTCGGGAAAAACAATTCAGAGAAATTTTTAATAAAGCAAGAGCTCGCTACATACCAGCTGGCAGAATCCAAAAAATAAAACCAAAATTTCCACATGAAGCGTGTGTGCTTTCTAATAAAAGAGATGACATCCGTAAAGCAGATCCAGCCGACTCCAGAATTCCGGACCTGAACAAGCAAATTACCAAATTGGTCACTGACCATAAAAGAAACAAATGGAGAGAGTTAGTGAGAGAATCAAACCTGGGTACTAGTAAAAGTCTTTGGAAGGTCATTAAGGGCCTAACTCATCCTCGACAACCACAAAATAACTGCATGATCTCCTTCGACGATATCCCCATTGAAAACCACAGAAAATGCGCAAACAAATTTAACATTCAGTTTACAGAAAAGCAGCGTAAACACGAGAAAGAGACCAGATCAGTATTGAGACACATGCGCAAACTTAACACTGACAACTTGGAGGATATTATATTTTCCGAAGAAGAGGTGGAGAATGCAATAAGGAAAATTAAGCCATCAAAAGCTATAGGACCCGACGGCATCTCAGCCATCATGCTCAAACACATCGGACCCAAAGGTTTGAACTTCCTCACTACTACACTTAATACATCTCTAAATACTCTACAGATACCAAATATCTGGAAAACGGCCAGAATCAGCCCCATTTTGAAACCAGGAAAACCGGAAGAAAAGGGAGAGTCCTATAGACCAATATCCATTCTTTCATCGGTCGCAAAACTCATCGAAGCACTTCTGCTCCCTCAGCTGACAAGATCCTGTAATTTGGCGCACACCAACATGGCTTCCGGCGAGCACACAGTACAACCTCCGCGCTACACAGAATACAAAACCAGATCAGTAATAGTCTGAATCAAAAACAACCATGCGCTAGAACAATTTTAGTCGCACTTGACCTGTCAAAAGCATTCGACACAGTATCGCACGCTGCTCTATTGGATGATATCTTCAATACTAACTTGCCAGATTTAATGAAGCGCTGGTTGTGCAATTACCTCAGAGGTCGCCAAACATATGGTGAGTTCCGTAACAGCAAGTCCAAAGTGAGAGTGCTAAGACAAGGAGTTCCCCAAGGCGGAGTTCTCTCACCGTCATTGTTCAATCTCTACCTAAGCAGTTTGCCTACTCCACCAGAAGGAATAACTATCACGTCATATGCAGACGACTGCACAGTGCTTGCAACGGGAAATAACCTGCAGCAACTCACAAATATACTGAATACCTACCTTAATACTCTGAATGATTGGCTTAAAACTAGAAAACTAAAACTTTCCACTGAAAAGTCCACCTCTACACTTTTCACCACATGGACGAAGGAGGTAAATTCAACACTAAGCATCTGCATAGACAACATACTTATTCCTACAGTAAAAAATCCGAGACTGCTGGGTGTAACATTCGACCCACTGCTTAAATTTAATGCTCATGAACAACTAATAAACTCAAGTCTGAAAAACAGGAATAACGCATTGAAAGCACTAGCGGGTAGTTCATGAGGCAAAGATAACAACACGATTTTAACAACGTACAAAGCAATAGGAAGACCCATTATAAATTATGCTGCACCCATATGGACCCCTCAAGTTGACAACACTCACTGGAATAAGTTACAAACAACACAAAATGCTGCCTTGCGAACCGCAACCGGATGTCACCTGATGGCCCACCGTGATCACCTACACGAGGAAAGTAACATATTGCCGGTCCGTGAACATAATGAAATGCTATAACCAAACAATATCTGTCGGCCTGTCACAAAGAGCAACATCCTTGCAATGACATCTTAACTACAATAGAACCACCCAGAGACATAAGGAAGACAGCGAGATGCTTTCTGCAAGATATCAGAGAGAGAGCCAGGTTTCTGGTAACATCGACGAATCTACATATAGAACTGGCTTAAAAACACTCCACACCAAAACGGTCGAAAACGTAATAAAGAACTATATTCCAAATCGTGTTCTAAATAGAAAGCCATCAAAAGTCGCTGCCGAAAAGGTCCAATCCATCCTTGCTCAACTTAGATCCGGTTGGTCACGCATCCTAAACAACTACATGAGTAGAATTGATCCTGAAATTATTGACAAGTGTCCCGCATGTGAGGGCACGCCACACGATTTAGACCACCTATTTAATTGTCCTGAAAATGAAACAAACTTGACGGAGGAAGATTTGTGGTACCGCCCAAGGGCAGTAGCAGAGTTCCTGAACCTGGACATGGAGCCGGAGGATTACCACCAAAACTGTCGCTACAACAACAACAACCTGCTGAATGGAAAACAGCTCTCATTGTTCCGCTACATAAGAAAGGTGACCGTCTAAAGTGTGCAAATTATCGTGGCATCGCAGTGTTGAATACTGCATACAAAATACTAGCTAATGTCGTACTTGCTCGACTCATCCCGTTCGCCGAATCTATCATCGGTGACTATCAGTGTGGTTTTCGTCCCAACCGCTCAACCACAGATCAATGTTTTACATTAAGGATGATTCTGGAAAAATGTTGGGAGTACAAACTCCAGCATTCACCATCTCTACGTTGATTTCAGGCAAGCATATGATAGTATCATCCGCGACAACCTCTGGTCCGCACTCATATGCCTTGGTATCCCAGAGAAACTTGTTTCTCTGTGCAAACTCACAACATCGGGATCAAATTGTAGAATAGTAATCGAAGGGTCAGTCTCTGATCCTTTCGATATAACATCAGGTGTTCGACAAGGTGATGCACTCGCGCCCGTACTATTTAATTTGGCGCTAGAGTACGCGATAAGAAAAAGCCGAATTGAGACACAAAACTGCATATATAACAAATCTAGTCAAGTTCTTGGCTACGCAGATGATATTGTGCTTCTCGGACGTAGAACAAGCGATATTAAGGATAGTCTCTCTCAGCTTGAAAGAAATGCTAAACGGCTTGGATTATGCATCAACACCGGCAAAACTAAAGTGCTAACAACATCTAAGAACATACCTCCTGGAAATCTGGATACTGGCGACTATGAAGTGGAACGCGTGGAAAATTTCAAATACCTCGGGTCTGTAATAACATCGTCAAATGACATGCAAGCAGATATCAAAGCCCATGTCTCTGCCGCATACAGAGTTTTCTACGCATACTCAAAACTTTTGCGATCAAAATATCTTTCGCGGTCGTGTAAACTCACACTGTACAAAGCACTAATCCGACCTGTGCTTACATTTGGAAGTGAAAGCTGGACACTGGCTTCCTCCGATTGTAGAATTCTATCAACATTCGAGAGGAAGGTCATACGAACAATTTATGGTCCATGTAAAGTTGCTGAAAATCAGTATAGAATCCGAATGAATCATGAAATCAGACAGCTTCTTGGAGGCTGCGATGTAATCGGATTCATTTAATCCAACCGGATTAGATGGTTTGGTCATGTAGAAAGCCCTCCTTTGGATAGAATGATAAAAAAGCGTCCCAACAACAACCAGCTGGTGTTCGTCGAAGAGGAAGACCTAGACAACGCTGGCGTGATGACGTCATCCAAGACCTTCGTGATATAGGATGTCGAAACTGGGGTCAACTGGTCATGGAACGAGATGATTGGAAGCTGGTGGCACAGACGGAAAATCCCTCCGCGGGATTTAAACGCCAGAGAGAGAGAGAGAGAGAAATATGGTATTGGTAATATGATATTGCTATTGATAACAGCTCTACAATTATAAAACGATGAAGTTGAGACAATCACACGAAATATTTATGTGAAAATAAAATATAGTTAATTAATCTCAAATACTTAAATTTTAAAATGATATAAGGCCAAACAAAATTTTTTCAAGGAAATAGATTTTAATTTTATTCAACTACTATTATATTGGATATAACACTTTATATTTTAAATAAACGCCATTCTGTAGGAAAATGTTATCGTGTAATTGTCCCAATCACGGTGAAATTGTTTGCAAATAATTTTTCTTTGCATGAATAATAAACTGCCAACTTCGAGATGAGGTTGTCAGTACTTCCATTTTTTTTCGTGCAAGTATATTGATAATAGCACGATAATATCATCTTAATATCTTATATTGATAATAGCATCTTAAATAATTATATGAATAGAATTGACCATAACATTGTTGACAAGTGTCCCATATGTGAGGGCACGCCGCATGATGCAGACCACCTATTTAATTGTCCAGGAAAACCAACCAACTTGACGAAGGAAGATTTGTGGCACCGCCCGAGAACAGTAGCAGAGTTCCTGAATCTGGACATGGAGCTGAAGGAGTAGCACCGCACCGTCGCTACAACAACAACATAATAGCACGAGACCGTAGGTCGAGGGCTATTATCAATACCATTTGCTTAAAAATTTATGAGAATTTATCAACGAACGAGGGGAATTCGTTTAGAAAATTTTTTGCCATTTTCCATTTCTTTATATATTTTTTATGAATTATTATACGTTGGCCTACTGTGATATCAGTTAATTATTTCAAAATTAGGCTGATAATTTTTAATATCCCAGTAGGCCAGACGTATAACTATTTGTTATTAGCATAATTCAAATGTTATTGGTGAAATTGAATAATGTCATTACATTTTAGAGAATTTCATTGGGTTAAATTAAAAAAAAACTAAGGCGAAAATTTTTCAATATACTTGCTTTCGAAATTTTTGGCAAAAAATTATTTCGAATTATCACCGCCCTTGGGAAATTATAACTGATAATTGTTAAAATAAATTTCAAAGTTATGTTGTTAGGTTTTTAAAATTCAATAGATGGATGGGACAATCGTAACTTATGAGTTAGTGCTGCTTAAATTTAACCAAACTAGTACACCAAAGACATTATAGAGGTTTTTTACAAATGGCAAGTGGCGTAAGCTTCGTATACCATCGATTAATAAGGTAGAAAGTTAAAGATAGTTAAAAAAAATTTATAAATTAATTTGTAAATTATATTGACTGAATCAATCTAGGGTTTGCTGTTTGCGATAGGGGCAGACTCTGCATCTAAGACGTGGCAACGATTGTAAACTCTAATTAAATAAAAATATTCTATTAATCCACCAAAATATATTAGTGCTGATTATTTCACATACCAAAAAACTTATTTAAATAAACTAAAGTTGTGTGCATTTTAGACCAGGAGTATCAAAATCAGTATTGAAAGCTGATAAAATCTATTATGATTAAAACAGTAAACACATCATTTATTATTAATCATTTTATTTCGATCTAGACAAGATATGATGTTTATAGAAGAAAAAACTGCATGCAAACATGTGTTATTGTTTCAAGCAATTTGTTTTTTAATATATAGATTGGCTGTGAAATTATAACCGTACAGTTGTTTTTATAGTACAAGTTTTATCGAAATATTTTAATAAGATATATTATTTTAAAATAATAAATTTGATTCCAAATTCAAACTAAGAACATAATATATTCAAATGCTTTATCAACAAACTGATATTGTATATTTATCGCATCGTAAAAGAAACTTTAACCAAGGTGGTGAAAGCATTTTTATTCAAAGACGCGAAATAAGGGAAATAGGTCAAATTAGTGGGATGGTTAACAAATTGCATCAAAAGGGAAATGTTTCAGACAGTTTTTTTAATGCTATTGGACCAGGTATAGTTCTATAATTTATTATTTTAGTTATTCCAGTTTATTTAGTAATTAATTGTATCTTTCGTTCAGTTTTGGTAATGGCACAATGTTTTGGGATTATGCCAGTATCAAGAATTATAAACTCAAATGCAAATTTAGTTCGATTTCAATGGTGTTGTCTTAGAACACTTTTAGCAATATTTGTTATTTTAAGTGGTTGTTTGTTTGGTTTGGCAACCTTGCGCCACATCATACACTTAGGAATTAATGCTAAGAATGTTGTTGGTATTGTATTCTTTTTCGGTTGTACATTATCGTTCGTACTTTTTCTAATGTTAGCTAAGAAATGGAATCTAATCATGATCTATTGGCATGAAAAAGAAAAAGTATTTTTGGATAAACGTTATACGGTCAATGGATGGAGTTTGTCGTCGAAAATAAGAATCACAAGTGCTGTTGTTGTTATCATGGCATTCAGTAAATATTTAGCTACGCATTATCTATCCTTGATAAAAAACATTAATTCAAATTTCATTTACAGCTGAACATTTATTATATATTGCAGCGAGTTCATACAATTATTATATTGAAGCTAAATTTTGCAATAGAGTCGTTGATAATTGGTGGTCGGAGTATTTTAATGCTCAATTTTATGCTGTTTTAAAAGTAATCCCTTATCATTTTGTAACAACATTTTATTTAGAAGTGCGATTAATTTTAAATTTGACGAGTAAAAATTAATTTAATCCTTATTTTATTTCGCACAGTATATAAACTTTTCATTAACTTTTGGTTGGAACTATATGGATCTTTTCATAATGCTCATAAGTATTGGCATCTCAACCAGATTCAATCAACTAAATCATCGTTTAAGCTTGATGACCGATAAAGTTTTACCCGAAGAGATTTGGAGCGAAACAAGAAATGCTTACGTTTTACTGTGTGAACTTGTGGAATTTATTGATATTCATTTGTCCTCAATCATTCTTCTTTCATGTACAAATAATTTATATTTTATTTGTTTTCAATTATTAAACATCTTTAAGTAAGATCAAAATAGATTGAGGTTTAAAGTGGATAGTGAATTTTAATTTATTTTCAGCAAACTACCATATCTAATAAATAAAATATATTTTTGGTTTTCATTATTATATTTGATAATTCGAGCAATGGTTGTTTATTTATGTGCCGCTTCAATACATGATGCATCAAAAAAACCATTAGTCACTATACGATCAATACCAAGTCAAGGTTGGTGTATTGAATTAGAACGATTTACAGAGCAAGTTCGAAATGAATTGATAGCACTTTCCGGAAGTAATTTTTTTTATATGACTAGAAAATTACTATTTGGTGTATGTAGTGCTAATTGTTAAAAATAAATTTCGAAGTTATATTATTTTTTCTTTAAAACTCAATAGATGGCTGGAACAATCGTAACTTATGAGTTAGTGCTGCTTCAGTTTGATCAAACTAATAAATCGGTTGGAAATTACACTGTAAATTGTGGGGATCCTTAATAAGCTTAAAATTATTTTATACAACGATTATTTTGATATCTTGATTTTAATTATATGCGGCAGGGTACAGTGAAATGATAACGACAAAACACTTAGTTGAGTCATTAGATTTTCTAAAAGTTTATAATGATGTATATCAGATTTCATTTATTTTGGATTGTTGACATTGAAGTGGGAATCTAATAAATTACAAACATACTTTTACATTTATATATGCAGAAGGTTAATAGATGTATGATAATTCTAAATAAAACAAAATATATTTTTTTATTAAATTATAAAAAATCAAAAGTCATCTGTTTTATTTAATAATTTAAATTATGATACAATTATTTTTTCTACAACCAAACAACCAAAACTTAATCAAACATATTAAAACCACTAAGCTATGGTAAAACGGAATGTTTAATTAAACAAAATTATTCTACTAATCCACCAAAATATATTAGTGCTTTTTATTTCGTAACAAACAAACCTATTAAAATAAAGTTAACTTTTATGCATAGTAAGATGGAGGAACATCAACATCCGACAAAACAGCTAATTGATCTTCGGTTAATTTTAACTGTAATGTAGCCCAATTATCTTGATGTGTTCGTTTGAAATTCCCTACTGTTTTTCGTATTGTTGTCGGTATTGGTTGGGGATCGTTCAAATGGGCACCAAGTTGCTCAAAAGCTTTTGGTACAATTTCTGGGATGTCATACGGATAAGCGGATATAAACGCGCACAATCCTAAAACACCGATATGTCTTTCACGAATTGAATGAGCTTCACGTGTTTCAAGAGGGAAACTGTACAAAAACAAAATATGTAAAACATATAAAAACAAATAAAGTTTATATTTACCCATCGGTTACACTAACGAGATTACTAGAAGTTGCAACTTTCACACCTTTTGGACTTTTAATAATTTTTGTTTGACATTTTCTTTTAAATTGTTCTAATAGTTCATCAGACGCTGGTAAAAATGAACAATGGATTAAACCACCTAATACTTGTGCTGCCTTTTCTCTAACCTCAATAGAAGTATCTTCCAATAATCGTAATACTACCGATTTCACTAAGCTAACCCAATTTTTCTGACTCAATACAATTGGCATGTTATGAAAGATAATTGCTTGTAAAAATTCCAAAATTGATACTCTAGCCGACCAAAATGGCATCAATGAAACTTCATTAATTTTGTTTAATAAAAATTCCATTGTATCGATGTAGGTATGAGCAAGTGCCATCATTGCTAAAAGAGAAGTTGTTACTTCTGCTAATTCTGCGTCATCCTCAGAACGTTCCAGCCGACATGCCAAAGGTAATAATTCAAAAAATTCAATTCGATTTACATTTCCAGTCCTATTTAAAAAACCAGTAATGAATTGTGAAACTGGAATTCATAAAAAATAAAATCAAAAATTAGTTTGATTTAAAACTTTTCAATCTACCTGTTTTAAATATCCTAACTCCTTCTTCGTATTTTTCATCTCTTTCTGATTTTTTGTCAACCTGATTCTCATTTTTCATATCAACTAAACTTTTCTTTTTCGGTGGTTCTTCAAATAATATTTCTAATTTTGGTTTTAATTCATTGATTAAATCCTTAATTCTTGGACCTTCTGGTTCATTACTGCCCGGAAATTGAAAATCACTATCAAATAAATTAATTAATAAGCTTCCAATACGTTCACGAACATTTTGAAATGAATGTGATAAATATGGTTTAACATAGTTTAAAACACGATGTCCAGCTGAATTCATACGCCATATATGCTGAGCGAAAGATCCTTGAAAACAGTAAATTTTACTACAGCTAATGTAACTTGTAAGCTTATCGGAAAAGAAATCCTCCATTAGAACTTCATGCAACCAATGTTGGCGATTTGGATCCATGTGTTCGGTTGATGTTGCAAAACATGTTCCCCAAAAATTTTCACTTTCTGTCGTTATATTATTGAAAACTAAGCGTATTAAGGTTTGAAGTTTGATAAACAGTTTTTCTGTTTTCTGGTAATTCCAATGTTTCGCTCCTCTTATTATCCCAGCTAATATCTCACCCGCACAGCGATGATTACTTTCTGTATTGGTCTTACTTTCAATTAATACAGTTAA
This sequence comes from Diogma glabrata, assembly GCA_963693315.1. NCBI lineage: Eukaryota > Metazoa > Arthropoda > Insecta > Diptera > Cylindrotomidae > Diogma > Diogma glabrata. The sequence goes on along the minus strand of OY856188.1, from coordinate 66,414,497 downwards.
ATGTGTTAAAAAGTTATCTAATAACAAGTCTCCAAATTCATTGAATAGACACTGAAAGAAATGAAATGGCAATTATTGTTAGTCATTGCAAATGTTGTGTTTTTGTAGTCTATAAAATTTGCTACAAAGAATTTTCTCTTTTGATGGACATCATATTGTCGTGGGAAGGGGTGCGACTAGACTAAGTGATTTTTATTGGTTGATACTAAGTTTTTTCTCTTTTTTCACTTAGAATAGGGCGGAACGCTTGATTTCTAATGTTCAGAGAATTTCTTTTGAAACTGTTAGGTGGTGCTGACACTACTATGTATCATATTGAAATAAGTGAGGTATTAGCCTCATCTGACCAAATTGGTATTGCAGACGATGATGAAACTGGAAGATTCTGATTGAGAACTCTAAATACTCATACAGACAAACAAATTAAAGACAAAATGATATTTACTGATTCGGTAAATGTTTAGTGTAATAGCTCGGGCTAAAAAATAAGGCGGAAGTATAGTCATACAGGCAAGGAGCAAAATCGAAGTTTCACACATCCATTTACACCATAACATAATTTGGTCATATTATGTCATGGTTCACTTGCTTAAGAACCCTCGGCAGACGGATTGAGTGCCAAGAGCTATATCATGTACTGAGTGGTCAATTAAAGATCTCAAGAATAGATTTGAATGAAACTCAGATAGATTTTAACCATAATCCAATTACTTTTTGAAAAAAACCTTCAACAAAATGTTAAAAAATGTCAGATTAAAACTCAGCCCACATTGGAATAAAAACATAAACAAAACCACATAAAATATATATTAAAATTTGTAACAAAAAACCATCTTACCTTAATCATAACATAACGTGCACGATTGTATTTATCTTTTCCTTTTCTCTCTTCCAACGACCAAAAATAGACCAAACGCTCGATATTGGTTGGATTATCAAAAAACTTGTAAATTTCCAACGTCACATCATTTAATTCTTCAGTTTTTCGATCAATACTAGGTTGTTCGGCTGTCGGGCAATAAACTTCGAATTTTGAAGGCCAACCAAAAAATCCATTAGCCTTACATGCATATCGTGGTTCATCCCATTCTTTTTGATTTTTAGGCACAGTTTTTATATTATATTGTAAAAACTTGTTATCCGGACGAATTCCGATAGACAATTTTTTGTTTTTTGGTTTTTCGACTCCAGCAACCGTGAACGGATTTATAATACGTTTTTTATGTTCCCGTTTTTCATGTTTAAATATAAATATTAAAACTTGAATTGATAGTTTACGTTCATCAATAGAATCATGAATTAAATTTTCGAGGAAATATTTTGCGATTTGTCCATTATATTTTGTTTGTGGATGATCCATGTTATATAACATTGATGATCCTATAAAATGATATCTCCAATGTATATCATTTCGGTTAATAATGTCCAATATTGAATTCATTGTATTTTGAAAAGATTCATATCTTCGATTACTCTCGTCGAATAGCTCCAATTTCCCTTTTTCTATATCATCTAAACTTGGTTTTGTACTACTCTCAGTAATTAAATTTAATCCTAATACTTCAATTTCTTTTGAAATTTCTATTTTTAATGTAATCGTTGTCAGTTCTTGATTCATCAAATCTGTAAGATAATCAAGTAAAGCAACTATTGATGGTTTTTCGGATAAGTTTGTATTTAAAAATCCAATCCATATTCGATTTATGAAATCCCAATCATGTTTTAAAAATAATGGAGCTGTTCTTGGACCAGCAATTACATACAACGTTCCTTTAAAACTATCATGATGTTCATTGGGATCTAATTTTAAATTCTCAACTAATTGATCTGCAACAACACGATAGCTGTATGGATAAAATTTTAACAATCCAGATAACTTCAATTGCGATTGTATGCGAATTTCAGAATATCGTGATGTACTTAATTTTAATAAACTTAAAAATATTGTACGATGACTTTCAGTAAAATTCGGTCGATTACATTCTTCTCGTAAATCATGTTGTAGTAAAACTCGTGTAGCAACAACAGTTCTTATATCCCGTTTAAACCTGGTAAAAGGATAATCTTGAAAATTTTTTATATTGTGAAAATGTTTTAGCTGAGTATCATAATTATTAAAACTATGTCGTTGAATATGAACCTTATCCCAAATATTAATAATATGTTTAAACGATGATATATCGTCTTCACGAGTTTTTAATAATTTCTCTTGTAATTTACTTATTAGTTTTATTATGGTTATTCGAACATTTGCTCCATCCGGCATAGTTATCCATTTATCACCAAAACCGTTTGTAATTTTTGGTCGGTACAAAAAATATTTTGTATTGACTAAATTTAATGGTTTTTCATCATTTTCATTCCAATTTGGCAAGTAATTGCTACATTTTAATAAACTATTAATTATAGATAACATATGATTAAGATCATCTTTATCTAACTGAATTTCGTCACTAATAAATTGATTTAATTGAATTATGACAGGAAACAGGTATCGTTGAATAACATACTCACAAAATTCAAATGATTTTTGCTTGTTGAAATACCATTCAATACGATCGTTGGGTTTCATTTTTGCACCCCAATGACGTATTGGTAAAAATTCTTTTAACGATTTTTTATAACTATCTGGTATACTCTTAACATCTAACGTTTGAAGACATGAGACATTTATTAGATAATATGTTAATATATTATTTCCCAATTTCTGCGTCTGCTTGCATTTAAAATAAATTACTTTATCAATAATCGAAATTATTAGATCTTTGTATTCATTTTTAATCACTTCGTTTGGATCACCACCACGAGTAATACCAACAAGTAGGGTTAGGTAATATAAAAACTCATCACTTTGTTTTTCTAAAGTTGTGATATTGTTATTGTCATTGATAATTACTTCCAATTTCTCTACAATAAATGGTACTAAGGCATGTAAAGTTTTTTTAGCGGCAACTCTTGTAAATATTCTCATTAACGCTGTTACCAACATACCCGCTACTTTTGGTTCAAATAAGTTTGTTTGCACAAATGTAATGAATTTTTCAGAAGCTGAGTTTAAAATTTCATCAGAACATTGCCCTAATATAGCATGTATTGTTGAAGTTATCCATATTTCCGCAATCGATTCCATTTTTGATCGGACTAAATCTGTATCCGATTGTTCCATTCGAATATTTTGAACCGAACTGGCATTAATTAAATTAAATAGCTTTTCTAAAAATAACAGCACAAAATTTTCAAAATCTGCTGTATGACAACAAATAGTGTGTTCTTCTTCTGTTAAATCATCGCGTAGCGAACCTGCTTTACTACAATCAACAAGAGGTACAAAAAATGCGAATGATGTAAGAAATTGCAACGTTACGGTTGTTTTTCGAAAATCATTTGCATCGATACCAGGCAATGTTGAAAATAAAATTGGTATTGCACTTGTTTTTCCTGACGTATATCCTTTAGATCCAGATACCATTGCCCGTGATACACTAATTAAACATTGTAATGCAGCTGTCATTTTATGTGGTTCTGTTACACTTTCAAGCGTTGTTGTAACACGATCAAGAACATCATCTAATATTAAATGAGGTCGTAAATCAGCTAAAATTTTAAAGATTTTTCCAACATCATTCGTATTCATTCGAGAATACATAGCTTGAAGTGCAATAGGTTTCATACACTCAACAAATGCAGTAATACAATCCTCGGTTAATTTGTGAGAATCTAAAATACATAAAAATAATTTAATTTAGTTGATAAATTCAAAACGTTAACGTTATATATGAGCAATTTCACGAAGATTCAACGTTTTGACTTGACCCCTTTTAATTTTAATTATTTTTTGTTTATAGATAGTCTTTGATAAATAAAAAATACAAGTTTTCTTAGAATTTTTTTTTCGACCAGGGGTCTTCACAGGGTGCCCCTCAATTTTTTGTTATTTTGTGATGTGAGTGCATTTTGACGAGCGATTGTAGAAAAACTACTGATTTTCATAAATGATATGTCGTTGAATAGGTATTAAAACAAAGTTTTTAAAAATGTACACTGTTGTGTACATTTGTACAATTTTTAACGGTGTAACATAAGAAAAAAACGGTGTAATTGAAAAAAAGATAGCATAGCCTTTTTTTTTTTTTTTAAACTAAATTGAAGCTTATTTTATATCTAATCACTTGTGAAAGTTTGGGACTAGCGTTATTTTTCGTTTTAAAGATAAAATTCGTTGTGCATATGACTGTCGGGAATCAGTTTTTTTTGTTCTGAAGGAAAATTATAAAAATGGCGTTATAAACTAAGAGATTTTTTTTTTATGTTAAATATCAAATATTTTAATATTGGATGAACTTTTTAAAACATTATAAAAATTATATATGTAGTACAATAAATAAAATAAATACAATTGTTAAAAATGATTTACTTATTTTACAAACAGAAGTTTCTTTTGAATAGGAAAACAGTTCTGCAATTATTTTCTTTGTATTAGATGGCATAAAAAAATGAAATGTTTATTTGTCACTTTTATGTTGAGTTCTTTCAGGTTTTCGATGCACATCAATTTTTAACTTGTCTGAAAGAACGGACAAACCATATGATTTTCATTATTGTTGTATTGGTAACAAAACAAAACATTTTCGATTTAAATTTACATTAAAATAATTGTGTAAACATAAAATATTTATTCACTTTACGTAGAATTTATGTTTAATTTTATAAAATTCACCTAAAAATCACAAAAAACTATCCACAAATAGTAAATTCAAAAAATGGCGTCACGTTTGTTATTGTTTTTATACGTGTGTGTTTGTATTAGTTTTTGCTGGAAGACGAATTTATCAAAAAATCTCAATTTCATAAAATTGATGTACATCAGAAAAAACATCAAAAATTTGGTCTGAAAGAACACGACCCATTGATTTACATCAATTTTTTTGGTCTGAAAGAACTCCACATTAGTAATCACTTGTCACTCTTATAAAAAATAATTTGACAGTCTCAACTGCAAACAAAAAAACCGTATAAATAACAAAATCTATTTAGGAACTTTTGACTGGAGAAGTATTATGTTCGTATTATGTTATTATGGTCATAAAGTAAAAGATTGTATTTTAACATTAAATTACAAATATTTTATTATTGAATAAACTTTTTAAAGTATCATACAAATTATATATGTAGGTTAAAGAAAATAAATTATTAAAGTTATTAAAAATTATTTACTTATTTTACATTTAAAAGTTTCTTTTGAGTTGGAAAACATTTTTGCATTTATTGTCTTAGTATTTAATGGTACAAAAGAATGAAATTTTTGAGTTCCACTTATAGTAATCGCATTTTTATATCGATTTTGTAATTTTTTTTTTTTAGTTGATTTTTGGGGGACTTTTGGGAAAAATCCCCTTGAACGAAGCACTTCCTGCTTCTAATTTTTTTTTCCTCAATGAGATAGATTGCTGTTTTGCTATAAGGTTGTGTGGTATCAAAATTTGTAAACGGTAAATAAATTTTTTCAGAAATTCTTCTACAGTTTCTATTAAAGTATCTAAATTGCATCGATCAGTGGTATTCCATTGTTGATATTGGACTTGAAGGATTCCTTTAACGTCAAAATCATTTAGTAATTTTTCTTCCAGTTGTTGAAGTTTTTTTGAACATTCATTGCACTTCAAAGTATGACAATCTTCTGTTAATTCACCACATGAAACAAAGTCAATTAATGTTTTATAATTCTGGAAAGCAGCATCAGTAATTCAAGACATCTTAGAGTGTTGAATCATTAGTTTCATATTTTGATGTATGGTACACACGCACACATTATGAACTCCTTGGGATAATTTTATACATTCTTGTGGTCGAAGGGACGTGAATTTAGTAAATCCTATTTTCACATCAGGAAACTTATTTTTAAACTCCACATAAGCTTCATTTAATGTACATAGCAATAAGCGCTTTTGTGTTTTTATGCGCTCATCTCCTTTTTTAAAAGATATTGCATCTCGTTTGCCTGGCAATAATCTACTGATTTCATCACTTTTATAGAACTGCTCCACAACATTTATATCTGTTGTGGATACACCTCTTTTATCCGTCGCAGATGAATGCTGAAAATTATTTTTATGTAGAGTTTTACTTTTTTCAACCAAATGACGCGTAGCATTACTGTTGTTTGTTATTATAATTATATTGTTATTATAATTATATTATTATATTTAAAAATATAATAATTTATATTATTATATTTAAAAAAAATTCTACTTGAAGTCGTATTTTTCATTTATCAAAGGCTATCTATAAACTACAAATAAACCATATTAAAAAGGGTCGAGTCAAAATGTCGCAAAATTTTGCTGAACTTGACTAAAATTGCTTTTTAAAAAGTTCATTTAATAATAAAATATTTGATATTTAACATAAAAAAAAATCTGAATCTAAAAATCGCCATTTTTATAATTTTCCTTCAGAACAAAAAAACTGATTCCCGACAGTCATATGCACAACGAATTTTATCTTTAAAAAAAAAATAACGCTAGTCCCAAACTTTCACAAGTGGTTAGATATAAAATCGTCGCTTTAATAATGAAACAACGTATGCTATTTATACGTTGTTTTTATATAATAGGTGCACTGCATTCCCCATAAGGGTATCTTTGAATTGGCGTTTTTACATTTTCGAATTATTTTATGACTGGGGGTAAGAATTAATAAATTATAAATTAACTTCCATGCAAATGCATGCGCACATCAAACTTTAAACTCAAATATTTCGAAACTATACTTTTGCGTATACGTCATTTCATTATTAAAGCGACGAAATAAGCTTCAATTTAGTTTTAAAAAAAAAGGCTATGCCATCTTTTTTTCAATTACACCGTTTTTTTCTTATGTTACACCGTTAAAAATTATTTCAAAAAATTAACAGTGTACATTTTTAAAAACTTTGTTCTAATAACTATTCAACGACATATCATTTATGAAAATCGATTCAGCAGTTTTTCTACAATCGCTCGTCAAAATGCACTCACATCACAAAATAACAAAAAATTGAGGGGCACCCTGTGAAGACCCCTGGTCAAAAAAAAAATTCTAAGAGAACTTGTATATTTTATTTATGAAAGACTATCCATAAACAAAAAATAATCAAAATTAAAAGGGGTCAAGTCAAAATTTCCCAAAAATTTGCTGAACTTGCGTGAAATTGCTCATATATATATATTTATTATTGAGTCGTTAAGTAGTTGGATTAGAAATCTGAGTATGTGAATTCGATTTTCATCCAGGTCAAAGTGTTGTTCATGAAAAACAATAATAAGCATCAAAACGGTGTTATTCCAATTTGACGAAAGTCAGTTAATACCAGATACTACTAATAAATTGGAATAACGCTCTATGAACGGGTGGTCAGCTGCTGATCAAAAGTGACACTCAAACAAAAAATGGAGAAATTGTTAAAATCAAAATAGGTGAGGAACAATTGAGGACTGCCTACGCTCCTATATGAAGCATCCACCCCTCAAAAAAATTGTTTAATATAAATAAATTGTTTAAAACCTTGTTACATAACTGTTTAATACACAAACACTAACAAAAAATACATTTTTTTGTAGTTGCGAATTTTTTTAAGAAATGTATAGTTTCTATTATCGGAAAAAACTAGTGATTTATTTTTAAATCCAAATAGGAAATGAAAATCAAGTTTCCAAGTTTCAACCAACGATGGTTCACTTATAAATAAATCTAGACTAAGAATAATTGTAGGCAGATTATAATTTTAGATGTTATTTGAATGTATATTTACTTTATACGAAAGACAATGTTACTGTACATTAATCTGGTTAATAATATATAATTCAAAATTTTCAATATTCAAGTCTAGTGAATTGAAAATTATTAAGCAGATTATAATTAACTGATATAAATTGTTGTATAATTCAAATTTACCTGGAATTTGTCTTTTCCATGTAAGTGGTTTATATCGTTCTATAGTCAAACGATCCACCAAATTTTTATGCAATGAAACCAAAAGATCGCCAATTGCAGATACCCATTTCCCTGAATTTGCTGGATGTAAATATGATTCAATTACAACCATTAATTTACTTAAATATTTTTGAGTGGAGCTATTCGGACCAAGCGTTGAAATTATCCATTCTTAAATATTAAATAAATTTAAATTAATAATTTTCATTACAAAGTTATGGATCTATTTACTTCCAACGGTGCCTGCAAAATAATTTGGTTTTTTTGAACTTTTAATTCCCTTGTATGTAACGGGTAGATCTATTGATCTCATAATACGAGCAAACATAGTAGGAATATGTGGTTCCCAATCAATAAACCCGATGTTATGTGAAGCAGTTTTTGATATGAGATGCATTAGATCCTGTAAAAAGGACAAATAATAAATATAAAATTATACAAGAAAAATAACACAATAAATTTTATATTATGTGTTAATTTCACTACCGTTGCAAATGGTCCGTTATTATAGTAAGTCCATAAATTTAAGAAGTCATCTAACCAGATCTCATAACCATTGACTGGATTTAAAAACATCGATAACATTTCAAACGAGACTGAAACCTTTCCATTTTCTAGTATTTCTAGTTTCGGATAAAACTCATCTAATATTTCATGTGTTGCTGATAACGGAAAATATCTAAAATTTAACAAAACGTAAGGCAATTGTAAAACACAACGTTTCACCTTACCAATCCCTACAATTGTCAATTTCATTTTTTAACCATTCAATAATTACATTGATATAACTCGTACAGAAGTTCATGTAACAAGTTATACTATTCATTGTGTTGAATGATATAAAATATTAATGACGATAGTAGACAATCTATCAAGTGAAACTCATAGGAAAAGAAACAAATATATACAACTTACAAAGCACATTGTTGTATAACAAACGAAAGGTTTGAATCCACTGGACTGAAATTATAAATAAAAATATTTCATTACAAATCCTTTGTATAATGTTCAAAAATGATTGTGTTAAAAGAATTTTGAATAATGAAAAATTAATTTTAGTTTGAATTTTGAACAGTAATCTAATGTACGACCAGCACGATATTCAAAGTATAATATATTCCCCATTATGAATTTAGAGTTTTTTATTGATCAACCCTTATACCAATTGTAAAATCAACAAATGAGAAATGTTAATAGTTTTACCAAATATATAATATTACATCTAGCGCAATTTATACTGATATTTTAACACAAACAAGCCAAATAATTATAGAATTCAGTTTACAGTAAACTTGGAATATCCGGTAAGTTGGTGGAATCAATATTAAGTCCAAATTTAGCAGCAAGTGTGTTTAGTATTGCACTTTGAAACAATGACAGATTGCCCTTCACAGAGTCTTCTTTGACATCATCAATTTTTTTCCTCCTGAGAAAATTTATTATTAAATGTAATAATTTAACGAATAATAATGATAAAGATAAAAATTCTTAAACAAGTTTTTGCGTTATCAATTTCATGTTTTAAAAAATTGAATTGTAATATTTAGATATCGTTATTGGTTTCAATTTCCCAAATATTGAATGTTAGTTGAAGTACAATTGATTTATTTAAGGGAAAATTTCAACAACTACAAGAAATAGTTTTATGAAGAATTTAATCGAATTCAATCTCTTAGACGTATACGCGACTAAAACTTCGTACCGCAAACACCTTTTTTCAATAAATTAATATCGTAAATGTAATTGAAAAAAATGTCTGTAATTATATTGGATGCGTATAGAAATGATTAAAATACAATAAAAAACGCTATTTACAAATCGGTTAATCATTAGACTTTTACGGTTCTATGATAAAATATCACACGAAAAAATCACACATGAAAGAATATCACGTCGAAAATATCACAGCGAAAAAATCACACTCCACGAAAATATCACATCACTAAAATATCACATTTCGAAAATATCACATCCTAAAATCACACGCGAAAAAATATCATATCCTGAAATCACACGCGAAAAAATATCACATCCAAAAATCACACGCGAAAAAATATCACATCCTAAAATCACACCCCAAAAAATAGCACGTAAAAAATTTTATTGTAAAATAACACAATGTCCGTATATAAAATAAAATTTTTTGAAGTACTCTAACTAAGCTACCAATCTTTCGTTTGGTATCGTATTTGACTTAGTGAAAAACGTTTTCAACAACTTCACGTTATAGCCCTATCAACTCAACATTAAGCAAAAACTCTTGAATATGTTCACCACAGGAATACATCTTTTGGTGTTAGTCATTGGCGATGCAATAAATATCGCAGTCTTCGGTTAAAGTCAATTCTACATACCAATAAAAATCAGATTGTACGAGAGTCGCTTGATCTTAATCATAGCGCCAAAAACTATGAGGGCCAAGCTCATAAGCTAGTTAATGAAATGAAGCTAGCAAAAGCCGATCCTGGAGCTTCAACCCATCTCACAATTGCAATTGGAATGGCTCAAGCATCGGAAGGTGTGCAGATGGCTCTACCCAAACAAAATTCACAAATTTGACGCTTACAGTACGCCAAAAGTAAAACATTCTCTAGCCAATCCGAGAGATATTCATATTTTAATATTTGAAAAATATAATATGGTATTATAAGATTGAGGAATTGATAATAATTCTTTTTGCTCATACAACTTAGATTTGTAACTAATTTAAAGTGCTGCCAGAAATATTTTAATTTTTTTTAATAATAATATTTTTTTTAATAAAAATATTTCTTATTTTAAAATAAGACATGATACTTATTGTAAAATGTTGATGGCAGTTTAAGAATTAATACCCAATGCAAATCTGGAATAATTATTACATATTTAGAGATTGCAGCAATGTGTACCATCGATATGAAATTTTTTGGATTCTCAGGTTTTGAAGATGTCGCTACAATATGATTATTATATACAGCAGTGTGTTCAGACAAAGGAATCCAGTGAAATAAAGAACAGAATATTGGCAGAATATGATAAATATTGATTAAATAATTTGGGATCCAAAATCAATAAAATAAGATTAATTTGTAAAAAAGATTAATGACGTGAAGTCGTTGAAAACGTTTTTACTAAGTCCAATACGGTATCACATGAAAGATTGCTATCTCAGAATTCTTTACAACAATTTATATTTCATATACGGACAATATGTTTTTTTACAATAAAATATTTTTTACATGATATTTTTTCGGGTGTGATTTTTAGATGTGATATTTTTTCGCGTGTGATTTTTGTATGTGATATTTTTTCGTGTGTGATTTTAGAGAGTGATATTTTCTCGCGTGTGATTTTTGGATGTGATATTTTCGTAATGTGATATTTTAGTGATGTGATATTTTCGCTGTGATATTTTCGACGTGATATTCTTTCGTGTGTGATTTTTTCGCGTGATATTTTATCAGGAAACCGACTTTTACATGTGTATATTAACTAAAAAAAATTAATTTAAATTAAAATTTATTTACCTTGTATGACGATAGAATTCTCCCTTGGTTTCACTTTTATATAAAATTTTTTTCGCCAGTTCGTTCAATGGCTTCCAATCAATTTCAATGTCATTTGGGGATAAATGATATGATTTCCTAAATGAATTAATATCAATTAACAATAGTAAAGATAGTATTTCTAAACTATAAATTAAATAAAAATATGCTTACTTGAGTAAGGTAGAAAGAATTTTGCAGAACTGATTTAAAGGCGTAAAACCTAAATCATGTATCACTAAGAGTTCTAAATAAACTTTAATAAATTTCACATGATCATCTTTAGAGAATTTTAACCCATATAATCGAATGTAACTAGAAAATATAAAAAATTGTTATTTTTAATTATCTAAATAAATTAATATCAAAAGGAGTTAAAAATATGATTTTCCTATCTCAAATCCAAATAGCGTAAAGGCTTGAAACCAACAACAGAAACAGAATTCCATACAAATTTTACAGAAACCGAATTTTTATCTATCAAATTTGTATGAAATTCGGTTTCTGTTTCTGTTGTATGTGAATTTTGTGAGTTTGCGTCCGTTCTACCCGTTCTGTCTGGTTGGTAACAATAAGATAAACGTTAATCAAATATGTACATTTAAATCAGATTTTCGAACCGAAATGTTTTCCGTTTCGGTTTACGCTTTCGTACTGACAATTATTTCGATCCGGTTTACGGTTTGGTTCCTTTGTAAATTTTTGCGTTCCGGTTTTCGGTTCGGTTCCAGATCTGTTAATAGTCAAAATCATAGATTTTTAATAATCTATTTTGCATAAGACAACTCAAAAGAAAACTCAGTTTTAACAATTTTATAAATATGTTGATATGTCATTCGATCAATATTTTAATAAGATTTTTATTAAAACTTGTTTTGTGGCAATTCTCAGTTGGTATTTGTCTCCCATATTCGTAGTTTTATAATGTTCTTCATTCCATGTCAACTTCGTTGAAGTATGAAGAACGGCAAAACGTAGAGTAAAAAAGAGACAAATCATAAAACAAAGACACTGAAATTGATCCTATAGAATTGTGATGTTAAGTCGATCGTTCAAAAACAGAATTTATCTCGTCGTATGTCGATCCGAGCGTATTAAGTGGTTAATTTTTCGCTTTTCAAAGCAATTTTTCATTCAAATCAATTACATGCATTCAGTTCTAGTCTAGTCTAGTTGCTTATAATCCCCACTATTGAATCAACCGAAATTTTTTATTTCAAATATGAATTTAGTAATAATTACCTTTTAGTTTTAAAAAAAAAATATTACACATTTCGGACTAGATTACATACCAAAATTGTAACAATTGTATGTCAGGAAACGTAACCGGAAAAAATAGAGATTATTTCGTTCCGGTTACGTTTCATTACGGTGCATGCACAATGTACGAGGTTTTTCCTCATGAGATTTGAGCAACTTTTTATTATTATTTTTTAATAGAAATACAATGCTTTAAAATGTAGGTAGCTCAATTCTCTATTACGGTGCATGCACAATGTACGAGGTTTTTCCTCATGAGATTTGAGCAACTTTTTATTATTATTTTTTAATAGAAATACAATGCTTTAAAATGTAGGTAGCTCAATTCTCTATTAATCATAAGGAAAAAGTTACGAAATTTTTAACTTTTTCATTGAGGAAAAAGTATTTCCAAAAAAAATTTTTTTTCTCTCGTAAAAGTATTTTCATTGTGCATGCATTGTTACTTTTCAAAAATATGGTTTCGGTTACGTTCCGGCTAAGACCTAAGACTTTCGGTTGATACCGGTTTTCGGTTCGAAACTCTGATTCAAATTAGTATCTTTATCAACGTTTACTATGAAGAAGTACTGGTGATGGGCCACTGGTCAGTGGTCACACCTTATCTTGCATTTGGGCGGTTACCATTGTGCTGCATTTAAATTATTTATTTATTGACAAAGATTACAACTCAACATCACACAAAGTAAACACGTATAAGATTTTCAGATCACAGCATTGAGCCAAAACATTTAAAAAAAATTGTTACTGACTCAAATGAAGGTTTTCATCATCAAATCAACTAAATGCAGGAGGGATCGATTTTGATCGATTATGATCAATGTTGATCTACGGGTCTGACTACCCTGCGTACTCCAGTCCCTGCCATTGACATATGAGCTAGCGTGAGATATCACATACCACTGGCAATGGCAGGAGATGTCATTAGCCAAGATGATATCTTAGGGTGCTGGCGGACGAACTTTAATTAGTCAACGGCAGCACTTCCAGTCTTAGCTGGGCAGCGTTCCGTAGCGGTACCGCTCATTAGCTCTTCCGAGGAATCGAACCAACACGTAGTTATGTGTGGGCTTTGTGCCTCGATTAAGGTGGTGGGCGGTGCGTCTGGGGTGCGCTGCATCAGCTGGATTATTGGCATTTAGTTTTGTTTTGTTTTCTGCAAATTTCCCACAATTTGTTTTTCACTTATTATTTTGTTATTATTTCTTCATCTTATCATGAAATATTGGCATATGTCATATTTTGTAGTATGATAGGATTTTTTACTTAGTTATGCATTTTAAAATAAAACACAAAAAAATAAAATAAACATTTTGATATATATATGGCAGTACAACCGAAAAAAAATAAGTCTGCAAGTGGTAAAGCAAATTTGCGCAATCCACCCGCCCATAAAGCGGCATGTCCACGGAATTTGCAGGGACAAAACATATATGAATCAATAAAAAATTTTAAAATACATGTTCAAAACAGCTGCGGATTGAACGCTAACCATGACCACGTGCAACATCATCTTGAGCACGACAAACCGAACATTCTATTCCTTACAGAAACACAAGTTTCTGAAAATTTTCTCTTTATAGAATCGCTTAATTCCAAATATAGGCTCGAATCAGCTTTCAAACTCCATCAGGGCGTATGCGCATTCATTCATGAGAGTGTTGCGTACACGCGCTTTCCAAATTTTGAACTACACGGTGACGGCTTCAATACAATGGTTTTAAAGATTTGTCTTCCAGAAATGACTTTTTTTACAATAGCTTTATACCGGTCCCCCAACAAACGTAACCCAAACTTTTTTAATATACTGACAAAAATTATGGACGAGATTAGAGCAAAGTCCCCTAATTGTGAAGTTATCGTTACCGGTGACTTCAACGTCCACAACAAATCATGGTTGGAATTCTCCAAATCGACCGACGATGTTGACAATAGTGGAAAACTGGCAGAAATTTTTGCCGCGTCTCAGGGCCTATTCCAAATTGTTAAAAGCCCGACTTTCACTCCCCGTAATGGCGGTGATAATAGTTTTCTACTAGATCTCTATCTTACCACAATGCCAGATATTACGAGTGTCGATGTTGCGAAAGGTAGTATTGGAAATTCTGATCATTATTTAATCTCATCAGTTATCAAAACTGATTTACTTAAAACTACAGCTCCCAAACCCCGTAAAATATTTCACTACTCAAAAATGGATAAGAGTGGTCTTCAAAATTTTTTCCATGGTTTCCCTTTCGACCGTCATTGTTTTTACACTGACAATGTAAATGTTTCTGCTCAAAACTTTACAGAAACCATCCAATTTGCTATCAATAAATTTGTCCCTTTCTCCATAGTAAAACCCAAACAAAAATACTTGTATTCGAAAGCTGCCAAAACGGCACTTAGAAACAAACGTAGATCATTTAATATTTGGATTCATAACAAAACTCCCACTAATCGATCCCAATATCTAAAGGCCAACAAAATATCTAACCAGATTATCTCAAACGAAAAGTCCGAAATTGACAGAGCGAAAGCCTCAAAACTTACGTCTATGTCTGTTTCTGACAAGAGTTTCTACAGTGCCATTAATTCTTTAAATTCTGGTACAAAATTTTCTATTCCCCCTATTATTGATGGTGATTTAATCGTCAATGATCCCGCAAGAAAAGCTAACTTGTTCGCTGAACGCTTTGCTCTGAACTCCACTGTTTTGGAAACTCCTAAAGAAATGCCCCAAATCCAGTCTTCAGGAGTTAATATGAATGAACTTCACTTCAAACCCAAAATAGTCGCTAAACTTTTAAAGGGGTTAAACATCAACAAAGCATCAGGAATGGACAATATTCCACCCATTATTTTAAAAACCTTTTCCAAAGAACTTGCACCAACTTTAACTAAAATATTCTACCAATCCTACAAATCTGGTATATTTCCCTCGTGCTGGAAGTTGGCAAATGTCCAGCCCGTCCCCAAAAAGGGACCAAAATCTGATATCTCAAATTATAGGCCAATAGCTTTACTATCGGTCCTATCCAAAGTCTATGAGCATTATATTAATACACATATTTCAAAATTTCTGGAAGAAAATCATTTAATATCCGACAGCCAATACGGTTTTCGAAACAAAAGATCAACTACCGATCTATTAAACTATGTAGCGCATTGTTGGAACAGCATACTTGATAAAGGTGGTGAAACATACGTTATCGCTTTAGACATCTCCAAGGCATTCGATCGAGTCTGGCATGCCAACTTAATCAACAAGCTCGTTGCGTACGGTTTTCATCCCAATGTTGTGAAGCTGATTCAAAATTTTCTATCCGACCGATACATTTCGGTAACCTTAGACGGATATTCTTCTGAGTCTAAACTAATTAACGCTGGTGTACCCCAAGGCTCAGTATTGTCCCCAACCCTATTTTTGATTTATATCAACGAATTGTTGAAAATCACCAGCAACCCAATAAATAGTTTTGCAGATGATAGTACTCTGCACAAGTCGTTCGAGCCCCTTCCTTCAAAAGGTAAAATGCACGAACGAATTAATCCTGCCCGGAGAGACGCTGCCATAAACGTGAACAAAGACCTGAATAAAGTCGCCGACTGGGGTGACCAAAACCTTGTCAATTTCAACTCCACCAAAACACAGCTGTTGATTGTTTCCAGATTAAAGACCGAGTTCCCCAAAAATATTTTATTTAGTATGTGTGATGAACCAATAGGTGAATGTAAAAACATTCGTTTATTGGGTGTCACAGTTTCAAATGACCTACTCTGGAACGATCATGTAATGGCGATGGCAAAAAGCGCGTCTAAAAAACTCGGCCTCCTAAATAGATGCAAAAAATTTTTCACTCCATACCAATTGCTCCATGTTTATAAGTCCTATATTCGTCCCTGTATGGAGTACTGCTGTCAAGTTTGGGGTGCTGCCTCTGTTTCCATCTTGGCCCTCTTGGACTCTGTTCAAAAGCGAGCTATACGAATTGTAGGTGATCGAACTTTGACATCAAAACTTGATTCCCTACAACATCGTCGCACTGTTGCTGACCTCGTTGTTTTTTACAAATATCGTCATCAGCAGTGCTCAGATGAAATCAGCGGCATCATGCCTCAAACTTATTCTTACCCCCGTTCCACTCGGCAGTCGGCTACCGCAACCAGTGAAACGGTAAAGATCCCGCGCTGTCATACTGGCAGATCGCAGAGAGACTTCTTTGTCCGAACTGCGTACAAATGGAATAGTTTGCCGGAACACTTAGTCTCAGGTGGCTTCAACCCACAGATGTTTAAAAAAAGCGTTAATCTTTAGTAGCTTTGTAGCTTGTAGAGCTGATCCAGGTACTGCTAGTGGCGTTGTTCAATTTAAGTTTCAACCTTAGTAGATGTGGCGTTGTTCAATTTATACTTCAGCTGGATAGTTGTGACGGTGTTGAATTAATTGAATTAATGATCCTACAGTTGGAGATAATAGTTTTGGAGAAACTTGTTTTCCTTTTGTTGACACAAATGCGTTTTGGAGAATCTGGATTTTCTTTTGTTGTCACAAATATGGTAAATATCCAATTCAATCAAAATAAATTAATTTTTATAAATGGATGAAATTTCCGAAGGTTGAGGCAGTTAACATCGAATGAGAAATTTTGCTTGATTCTCATAAAAGGATTACTTAAATATTTTCCGAAGATTTTTAAGCAAATAGAATTTACTATGTAATTTAAACGATATTGTTCCTTTTTAAACTTAATTTTATCGATCACAAAATCTTGTTTTAAATTGTATGTAGAATATTTAACATTGTTTTATTTAAGAAATTAATAATAATAAACATAAAATTCCACATTAACAAATCACAAATTACTTTTACATTTTATCACGACTAATGTATGGCTCATTTTTTTGGTTATTAATTATAAAATTTAATTAAAATGAAATGGAACAAAAATGGAGTGATTAGAGAAAAAACAATTAAACAATAATATTAATGAAAAATAATGACATTTTATGTTTATGATTCCAGGCAACTTTTCTTTTTTATTCAAAAAAGCAGGAGTTAAAATTTTCAAAATAATATGAGAAGTTATTGCCACAATACTCCCCCCCTAGTTCCACCGAAGATGGGACGATATAGAAATTATTGTGCTACAGCACGAAGGAAGCGAGTAGGGGTACGAATAGTTCTGCCTGCTCGTGTAATTGTAGATGCAGGGTGGAATAGATGTTGTTGAGGAATGAGATTGAATCTAACCTTCTTAGTTGAAACAGTTGCCTTAGCGTCGCGTTTCCTCGCATCTTCAGAGGTAGAAGGGAAAGACGAGGATGTGTCCGGAAGAGTAGAATGGACTTTATCTGTAGAAGACGAAGTTTCGTCTGCGCGACTGAGATCAGTACTCAAAGTAGGTGAGTTTTGAGTTAAGTCATCTTCAGATTGTTCCCTAAAGCAAGGTTTTAATCTGTCGATGGAAACTCGAATGTGTTGACCTTTACGGTCAATAACGAAATTTTTATCATCGCGACTGATGACTTGGAAAGGACCTTCGTATGGAGGTTGAAGAGATTTACGAACTAAGTCAGTACGTAAGAAGACATGCGAACAAGACTGGAGATTTTTGGAAACGAAAACATTAGGAGAAGTGTGTCTTGACGCAATAGATGGACGAAGGTGGTTGAAATGTTGTTTCAATTGAGAAACGAAGTCAGATTGAGGAGTAGAAGTGGAGTTTTCGGTAAAGAATTCACCAGGAAGACGGATGTTAGTACCATAGACAAGCTCTGCCGATGAAGATTGGAAGTCTTCACGGAAAGTGGTTCGTAAACCGAGTAGTATTGACGGTAATATACGCGTCCAATCCGTTCTGTCGTAGGCCATTATCGCAGATTTTAAAGTTCGGTGCCAACGTTCGATGAGGCCGTTACATTTAGGATTGTAACTTGTAGTTCGTTTGCGTTCGAAACCGATTAGTTTTGACAACTCGCTGAAGAGATTGGATTCGAATTGGGAGCCCTGATCAGTGACGATTACTGAAGGTACTCCGAAACGAGAAATCCAATTGGAGTAGAGAGCTGATGCTACCGTTTCAGCTGTAATATCCGAGATAGGAATGGCTTCAGGCCAGCGAGTATAGCGGTCAATAATAGTGACACAATAGCGTTTGTCCTCAGAGGCAGGAAGTGGACCAATAATGTCCATATGAATCTCGGAAAATCTTTGAGAAGTGGAAGGATAGTTACCTAAAGGAGATTGAGTATGGCGAGAGACTTTTGCCTTTTGGCAAGCCAGGCAGTTCTGAGCCATTTTTCGTACATCCTTTTTAATGGATGGCCAAATGACTTTTTCAGTAAGGAGTTTGACAGAACTGTGGACTCCTGGGTGAGATAAATTATGGAGACTATTGAAAACAGATTGACGAAATTGCTTTGGAATAAAAGGTCGTGGATTACCAGAAGAGGTATCACATAAAATAGTTTTGGCATTAGAATTGCCAAACGATACTGGAAAGGATCGGAATTGAAGTGTGGGACTAGTGTCCACTAATTCCTTTAGTTCGTTATCGTTGAACTGAGCGTCAGCAATTTCGTCGTAGTTAATGTTTTCTGGAATTGATATTTGCTCGACACGAGAAAGTGTATCGGCAACTACATTATCAATTCCAGAAATGTGGCGAATATCAGTCGTGAATTGACTGATGAAATCTAAATGGCGGAATTGGCGAGGACTAGCTTTGGCAGGGTTCTGCGACAAAGCGTAAATGTTATGGCTTATGATCGGTAAAGAGTGTGAAGGTTCTACCTTCAAGGAGATAACGGAAGTGTTTAATTGCAGAGTAAGCTGCAAGGAGTTCGCGATCATAAGCGCTGTATTTCTGTTGCGTTTCATCGAGTCGCACAGAGAAGAAACTAAGTGGTGTCCAACAGTTGTTAATTTTTTGTTGGACAACAGCGCCAATTGCCTTATCGGAAGCGTCGACCATTACGGCAAGTTGGGCAGAGTGTAAAGGGTGAGAAAGAGTTGTTGCCTCACTGAGTTGCCGCTTGCATAAGTCGAAGGCTTGAATGGCGTCTTCGGACCATTGAATGACACGTTTGTCATTCTTTTTGGCACCTTTAAGGAAATCGTTGAGAATGGCTTGGTTGCCACCAGCGTGAGGAATGAATCGTCGGTAGAAGTTAATCATTCCGAGAAAACGACGGAGTTGCATAACTGTTTCGGGACGCTCGAAACGATTGATAGCATCGACACGTTCAGGAGTAGGTTTGATTCCAGATGAATCAATAGAATGTCCAAGAAAGTCAACGTTAGTTTTAGCAAAGTTGCATTTATCAACGTTGATAATGAGACCAGCGTCGGAAAGACGCTCAAAAACAGTCCTAAGATGTTTGAGGTGTTCCTCAAAGGTTTCAGAAGCAATCAGGAGGTCATCTATGTAGATGAAACAGAAATTTAGGTCTCGGAGAAGAGAATGCATAAACCGTTGGAAGGATTGCGCAGAGTTTCGCAATCCGAAAGTCATTCGAACGAATTCGAAGAGTCCGAACGGAGTTGAAATTGCAGTTTTTGCAATATCGCGCTCATCAATAGGAATTTGATGATATGCGCGGACAAGATCGATAGTGGAGAAAAATTTGCATCCATGAAGTTGATGCGAAAAATCCTGAATATGTGGAATAGGATAATTATCAGGAATAGTGACATTGTTAAGAGAGCGGTAGTCACCGCAAGGTCTCCACTCGCCGTTCTTCTTTTTGGCGAGGTGGAGAGGAGAGGACCAAGGGCTTTTTGACGGTCGGCAAATGCCTTGCGACAACATAATGTCAAATTCCGTCTTTGCGATGGCCAGTTTGTCAGGAGTTAATCGTCGGTACTTACAAGCGACGGGAGGACCGTGAGTCTCAATGACATGAGTCACGTTATGTTTGACCGGCTTAGCTAGGTCATGAAGAGAAGTGATACCCTTGAAATCATTAAGGATATTTCTAATTTGAATATCAACCGTATCATTATTAATGGTTGTTAGCGAGAGCGTTGGAGAAGTGGAGATTTTGGCGAGAGTGAACAAGGATGTTAGTGGATCGACGAGGCGTCGATTTTTAACGTCCACTAGGAGACCATACTTGTTCAAGAAATCAGCTCCAAGAATAGGGATGGTAACATTGGCGATAACAAAGGTCTGACAGAACACACGTCTGAGACCAATGTTTAGAGTTAGGGTTTTGTTACCATATGTACTAACAGGAGTGGCGTTAGCAGCGTAGAGAGTGAAAGCTGATTTCTTCGAGAGTTTTTCCTCTGTAGTTGCGGGGAGAACTGACACTTCAGCACCTGTGTCAACCAAGAATTGTCGACGGGAGTTGATATCGAATATCAAGAGACGTAGTTTGGAGAAGCTATCATCACACGCCGCCTCATGTGATGAGCTTAGAAGTTTTTTGGAGATGTAAATTTTGGGCAATATAATTTGCAATCGGGGTCACATTTGCGTGCGTTATCCCCGTAAGTGTGATGGTAATAACAAATACCATCGAACATTTGAGTGCGCGACTTGGAACGAGGTCGCGCGGAAGATTGATTAGGGCAATTGGAGCGATTATGCCGAAAATTGTTGTAGTCATTTCGATCCTTGGATCTACTACGATTACGAGGGAAGGGTCGAGAAGAAGATTTTTGCTGCAAGGCATTCAGCAGCTGTGCGTGTTGGGTCTGCAATTCTTGATATCGCAGAGCCCAGACCTTGTCCTCACTGGAGGAAGAAGAAGGAGCGGCAGGATTATCTACCGCACTTAGTGTTGGACCAACCAAAGTGGCCAAAATTCTGTCGGCTATCTCAGCAGTCTTTGGCAAGTCAGCCTTGACTACCGCGATAGCGGTACGCACAGCCTGTGGGAGTTTATCCTCCCAAAGAATTTTCAACATCTTTTCAGATACTAAACCTTGGGATTCAGCAGTTAAATCCCGAAGAAATTGTGAGGGCTTTTTATCCCCAAGTTCCATACCGCGGAGCACGTTGCGCAAGCGATCAGAAGGGCTGCTTGATAAGTGGTCTAGAAGAGCCTCTTTTAGCTTATCATAAGGATTAACCGTGTCTGGTTGAGAAATAATGTCTCTTACCAGCGTAGCAAGACACGGCGTTAAGACACCAAGTACATAACCGTACTTGGCTTGCTGGGACTTAATGTTGCCCAGAGAGAATTGGCCCTCAAGCATGATAAACCAAAGTTCTGGCTTATCAGACCAAATGGGAGGGACTTTTGGGGTAATTGCGTTAATTTGGGGAGCGGATGTTGAAGAAAGTTTTTCAACCGAACTTGCAGGTGGCGGTTTTGGAGAGGAAGGTGTAGATGAGGAGGCAGATGTTTGATGGAGTTGCATTCTGGCAAATGCAGCTTCCATTCGTTCATCTAACATCTTGTCAAGCTGCTCTTGTGTTACCGTGAAGGTCTGAGCAGCTTGTTCCTGATCAAGTTCAATTAAATTGGGTGGGTCGCTCGCAGACATTACTGAAGTGGGCAAGGAGGACGGCAACGAGGTAGAAGAATGTTGCAGCCAATAAAAATTCCAAGGCGTGTTGGTTCACGATAACCAAACCGCAGATTGCAACCGATAAAGTAACAACAAAAAAAAAATTTCTTTAACAAAACAAATCGGGAGTGAAGATAAGAAAAATATTTATAATATAATTCCAAAAAAAAATGTTTGCGTCAATAAAACAAAATTTATTTAATCAACTCCTGATTTTTATAAATAAAAAGAAAAATTACCTGGAACGATTCTTATCGGGGTCACCAATTTTAGTAGCTTTGTAGCTTGTAGAGCTGATCCAGGTACTGCTAGTGGCGTTGTTCAATTTAAGTTTCAACCTTAGTAGATGTGGCGTTGTTCAATTTATACTTCAGCTGGATAGTTGTGACGGTGTTGAATTAATTGAATTAATGATCCTACAGTTGGAGATAATAGTTTTGGAGAAACTTGTTTTCCTTTTGTTGACACAAATGCGTTTTGGAGAATCTGGATTTTCTTTTGTTGTCACAAATATGGTAAATATCCAATTCAATCAAAATAAATTAATTTTTATAAATGGATGAAATTTCCGAAGGTTGAGGCAGTTAACATCGAATGAGAAATTTTGCTTGATTCTCATAAAAGGATTACTTAAATATTTTCCGAAGATTTTTAAGCAAATAGAATTTACTATGTAATTTAAACGATATTGTTCCTTTTTAAACTTAATTTTATCGATCACAAAATCTTGTTTTAAATTGTATGTAGAATATTTAACATTGTTTTATTTAAGAAATTAATAATAATAAACATAAAATTCCACATTAACAAATCACAAATTACTTTTACATTTTATCACGACTAATGTATGGCTCATTTTTTTGGTTATTAATTATAAAATTTAATTAAAATGAAATGGAACAAAAATGGAGTGATTAGAGAAAAAACAATTAAACAATAATATTAATGAAAAATAATGACATTTTATGTTTATGATTCCAGGCAACTTTTCTTTTTTATTCAAAAAAGCAGGAGTTAAAATTTTCAAAATAATATGAGAAGTTATTGCCACAAATCTACACCTCAGAACGCCAGTTGTTGTGGGACCCAGGTCTAGACCTAGGTCTTAAAAGGTATTTATGTGTTGTTGTGACACATATTCTAAACCCTATTACACAACACATTTTATTAAAAAAAAAAAAAAAAAAAAAAATCAGAACTTTCGAGAAACATCTTGATGAGAAGATGCAAAAACAATTAAAACAAATTTCATCATGAAAAAAGAATATTTAATATATAAAAAAAAACGATTTTAAAAGCAAGATTTTTAAAAAAATGTTATTCATTTTTGGATTTGAGATAGAGACATCTTACATAAATATTTCAAACTAAAAATTTGGTCAAATTGTTTTTATTTCACCATATTTAATTAATGACGTAAGTAAAATAAAAATAAATTAATTTTAATTAATTTACGCTTACTTTTGAAGTTTAGAGGTAATTATGCTTATCCCATCGAAGTCCCGAATAGCTAATGTTGTTCCTAATTTATCTTTTATTTCATTTAACATCAATTGAGATTCTTCATCTAATTTATCTGCATATGGTAAATGTTTATTACATAAAAGTTCTTTTTGTGGTTTATACCCTAATTTTTTAAATCTTTCATTTTTCTCTTGTTCAATTATACTATTATGTTCTATTTCCTCATCCATAGTTCTAGTTATGTATATTAAAAAGTAGAACAAAGGTTACGTTACAACACTTTCCCTTGCACAAGAAAACTCAATATATTATAGATTTATATAATCATGCATTTCGAACGATAATAAACATCACTTTATTGAACACTAAGGGTAACTGAATCAGAATTGAATGAATTGTTAATTATTATAATTATTTGAATATTGATTAATTCCTTTCAAAATATAATAGTCATGTGTAATGACATAAACCAAAAATGTTTGACAGTAAACTTCGAATTATTTTTTGTGGTGAGTTTCTTTACATTAGTGTTAAGTGTTGATGTTAGCAACGATTTATTTTTATTGAAAATGGGCAACGCAAAATTTTGGGTACTCATGTTCTAAAAAATGTCCAGTAATAAAGGAACATCTCGTGAGGGGAACTGGATAGCATCATTGACTGCCTTCCCAGGCTACGCATATACACAAAAGAAAATAAGTTCTGGTTATCAAAACTCATTAATAGAAAAGTTTAGGCAAGTTAAATGCAAATGTTCCTGATTTGGATACTAACAACTTGTAATCTTTATATGCATGATAATCTTTAGGCGTGTTCCATTGAAAATCAAACCTACTCAAATTTGCTTTGATCTACTCTACCTCGAACCAAGTTGTGTTGTTGAAAAGCAGTTTATTTTTCGATTTTATTTCGATCGGTTATAAACTTGTTTTGGTATTTTTAATTATAAAATGGACTAGTCAGATCTAAGGGCCATATCGACAGACGCAACTGCAACTTTTAGTTGTAGTCACAGTTTTTTCGAAATTGATGTTCAAAACTGGTATTTTTAAACCACATTAAAACTACGAATTTAGTTGAGATTTTGATGGTATTTTTAAACGTAATTTAAAACTAATTTTTCGAACACAGCAATAATTAGAAATCAGTAATTATGTATTAAAATTTATTGCAATATTAATAATAATGTAACTATAGTAAAAAAAACTTAAATACAACACAAAACAATATTGATTTGCAAGATTAACAATTATTTAGAGTTTTCAATTATTTAGAATTTTTATAAAGAACACAATTGAAATACATATTTATAATGTCTCAAAACATTTTATTATAAAATATTATTTGACAACGTATTGATTTAAAAAAATCTATCATCGAATTTTAACCGTCAATTGTAAGTGTAAATCTAATCACCGATATCCATGACTAAATCTGCAACTACAACTTTAATCTACATTTAAAACTGACGATTTGATGTGGTTTAAAAATACCAAAACTGACACTTTAGTTGTAGTTGCGATTTTAGTTGGGTTTGTCGATATGGCCCTAAATATCAGTCCAAAACAAAAAAATTTGATAATAATAAAATTGTTTGGTTATATTTGAATTTTTTTCAAATTTTCGGCGTTCCATTGGTGATCTACTCAAAAGTTGCTTTGAGCAGCTATTATGTTCCAATGGAACGCATGTTTTATATCCCTGGTTAAACATCCCAATTCAAACCTATTGAATCCTATTAAATCCAATATAATTTCAATAGGATTAAATTGGATTGAATTGGTTTAATAGGAAGACCTCGATCTACCAATTAAAATTCAATCGGAATGAATGGGATTTAACAGGAAAAGAGGTTCTGTAGGATTCTAAAGGAAATTTCCAATTGAATTTCAATCGGAAATCAAGAGATTCAAAAGGAAAAAGGAACTTAGAAAAAAATTAAACAATAAATGTTAAACAATAAATTTAACAGGATTTAATCGGAAAAGATTTAATAGGAATGAATAGGATTAATCGGAATTCTGCAATGGAAATTTCCAATTAATTCCTATTAATATACATTTCCTATAGATTCCGGTTGAAAAATAAAATAGAGATATTTAACAGGAATGAATAGGATTGTATTGGAAGATTAGATTAGATTAGATTTTTTGAATAGGAAT
Source organism: Diogma glabrata (assembly GCA_963693315.1). Classification (NCBI taxonomy): domain Eukaryota; kingdom Metazoa; phylum Arthropoda; class Insecta; order Diptera; family Cylindrotomidae; genus Diogma; species Diogma glabrata. The sequence goes on along the minus strand of OY856188.1, from coordinate 66,388,611 downwards.
TAATTGAAAATTCCCAATGCAGAATTCCGATTAATCCAATTAATTTGTTTCAATTGGTTTCAATTGGAATGTTTAACCAGGGATGAATGAATAAATAAATTTAAACTTGTAATGGAACATTTTTTATATAAGACATTAATCCCAGGATCAAGTACAGGTAGACAAAAATTAAATAAATTTAAGTTAATTTCAAACTTAACAAAATATATCGAAATTGTTAAAAAAATTATATTAGTTCTGAATTATAAATAAATTGATAATATTTAGATTGGTGCTAATTTGTTTGTTGTTGTTTAATTTGTTTTTGTTTACATAAGCTAAATAACTTATATATTTTGACATAACTTACGTCAAAATAAAGGGGATATTACTTCTACTTAGGCGCCAAGGGTTTCGTTCGGAAACACCAAATCGCTTGCTTATTTTCTAAAATAGGCAATTGTCATTCCAAGGGGCGTGGTTATCAGTTCTTCGACAAGAACAAGAATTGGCATTTTGTTTCCGAACGACCAGTTGCCTAAATATATATATGAAGTATTAAAAATGAATAAATATGTATTAAAACTTATCACAATAATAATAATAATTTAACAACAGAAAAAACAAACTAAACACAACACAAAACATGTTTGGTTTGTGTGAAAAAAATAATTATTTGCAGATTTCAAATTATGAAAAATAAAAACAAATTATTTAAATTTTTATTTGATTAATTTTTGTAAAAAAAATAGATGCGATTTAAAAAAAAACAATTTTCATATTTCTAGTAAATAAATGAGACACACAAAATAAAATATTAAATTTATATTTTTAATAATAATATTGTAAAATCAAATAAAAACCGCAAATGTCACTTTTAGATCTCGCAGTTCTTATTTTGGATCTCAAAAACAGCGAGTTCAAAATAGGCGATCGAATCGCCTATTTTGGAATAGAAATGGAGTTTCCGAACAACTTTATCTGTCAAATCGCTTGCTTAAATAGGCAAGAAATAGTTTAAGAACGACCATTTCCAGCCACAAACGTCAAAATAGGAAAATAAGCAAGCGATTTGGTATTTACGAACGAACCCAAGATGTTTTTTTTATTTGATATAGAATCACTCACTGAAGCGAATAAAACCAAAACGAGTATATCAGCCCCGGGGTCCAAGACACAGGCCTTTGAAAAAAGCAAAATCCATACAAAATTACACTGTTTTGACAATAATTTTTTCTGGTTTTTTAATTTTGCTTTATTTCCTATGTGCTTATAAGATAAACAGTTCAAAACTTTCCCTTTTATTTATTTATTTATTTTGTACGTGACGTCAAACAGGCCGATGCCCAATGTATTGACCAGAGAGAAAAAATAAATTGACGGCAGGAGCCATAATGAAAAAAAAAATTATGCTTAAACTATACATACTATACATACTAAACTATACTATACATACATACTATAAATATAAAATAAACAAAAAAAAATTGTAATACATATTAATATAAAAAAAAATACTTGAGAATACAAATCAACGGCAGCGTAGACTAGGGTTTCGTTCGGAAACACCAAATCGCTTGCTTATTTTCTAAAATAGGCAACTGTCATTCCAAGGGGTGTGGCTACCAGTTCTTCAACAAGAACAAGAATTGGCATTTTGTTTCCGAACGACCAATTTCCTAAATGTATATATGAAATATTAAAAATTAATAATTATGTATTAAAAGTTATCAAAACAATTATAGTAATTTAACAACAGGAAAAACAAACTAAACACAACACAAAACATGTTTGGTTTGTGTGAAAAAATTATTATTTGCAGATTTTAAATTATGAAAAATAAAAACAAATGATTTAAATTTTGAATTTTTATTTGATTAATTTTTGTATTAAAAAATAGATGTAGATTTAAAAAAAACAATATTTTCATATTTCTAGTAAATAAATGAGACACACAAGATAAAATATGAAATTTTTATGTTTTTAATATAATATTATATTTGTTTTGATTAAAATCAAACAAAATCCGCAAATGTCACTTTTAGATCTCGCAGTTCTTATTTTGGATCTCAAAAACAGCGAGTCCAAAATAGGCGATCGAATCGCCTATTTTGGAATAGAAATGGAGTTTCCGAACAACTTTATCTGTCAAATCGCTTGCTTAAATAGGCAAGAAATAGTTTAAGAACGACCATTTCCAGCCACAAACGTCAAAATAGGAAAATAAGCAAGCGATTTGGTATTTACGAACGAACCCCAGTGTCGCGTTCTTTTTCTTAACATTTTCTAACATTGTTAAAATGTAATAAAATTGTGTTGAAATGTCATGTTAAGTTTTGTCGACAATGTTAATTTATAATTTAAGTACGACAAAATATTAGACTTTTGATCTGTCAAAAATAAATTTGTTCTATTTGAGCACATAAATTAAATATATTAAAATTATTTAATTTATATATAATAAAACTCAATTGCGAAACACAAAAACAAGAAATTGTATTTACGAATCTCTTAATTATAAACATTTTCACAGATAAATAGATCACAACATACCATTTGACATATCAACATTCTATAATTCATGTCTAGGAGGTGAGTTGGAAATTGTTACAAAATGTTAACTTTTGACAGTTTAACATTGAATTTTGGAACGACATCATGACGTCATTTTGTTACACAATGTTAAAATTATTGAATTAAAGAACGACGAAAGTTAACAATAGTCAACATTGTCGAGAAAAAGAACGCGACACAGAGCCAAATTAAGCCGCCATACCCCCTCTACATAAATCATAGCCAACAGAAGTACACGATAAATATAAGGGGGAGAGATGAATGCTAGCTATAGGCTTACTGGTTTAATAGTTGTCAAAATACCATAACATAAGGAAGGAGGGAAAGGAAATTAAGGGTAGGAAGGAAAGGAGGAAGGAAGTAGGAAAGGAAGTGGGAAAAGGAGCACCAACGCAGATATCACAAGACCATCGTCAGAAAAACATGGAGGCAAGCAATTTGAGACGGCAGCAATAGCGACAAATACAGGCAGACTAGGCAGTGCCAGAGCAGTTCATAAGGATGAGAAGCTTTGATTTAAAACTAGAGACAGACATACTTTTACTAAATTTTCTTAATTTACGATAAAAATAACAAAAACAAATCCACTTGCGCCTAAGTTCAAGTAATCTTGCCTCAAATGGTCATAACGTAGGGGCCCACGTTATAATATTTTTTTTATAATATTTTTTTATTAGTTGCATAATTATTTCTTTAAGTTATTCATTGATTCTTTGAAATTGTATATCCAAAATAACAATTAAATTGCAGCATTTGGTAAAAAAGTGTATTTTTATACGATATTTTTTTTTCAAAGGCTATATCTTGGTCCCCGGGATTGATTTTCAAAAAAAAATTTTGTAATTTGCTTATAAAAGTGCCCTAAAAAATATTAGCTGGCGCCTAAGTAAAAGTAATCTTGCCAAAATAAAACTACACAAATAATTTTTTTTCTGCCACAAGACATTTTTGTGTAATTTGTATTGCACACATTACACAAATTGTGATTTTAAGAACAGCATTTGTGTACGCAGCACTTGCCGCAATCAATATAAGAACAATTTGTGTAAGTTATGTGGATATAAGATCACCACCATATGTAAGTACCATATAGAGTTTCGAACCTGACATTAATTTTTGTTTATATAGGTTATTATAATTAAATTTTATTGCGTATATTTATTATGGTGAAAATGTAGGTATTTTTTTAAACTTTAAAACCGCAATTGAAAGTTTACAGCACAACGAACAAACAAACGTCGGAGGGAATACATGACATGAATATAGTCATGCGTTTGTTTCTATATCGATTGACAAATTAGTGGCAATAAAATTCAATTGAAATTTTATTTTATTAGTTTTGAGACATCATCTTTATCTTAAAATTATAAATAGCACAAAAATAATACAAATAAACAGCTTTGAGACAATCGGCGCAAATAACTTTCAAATTCAAAATTGCTGGAATGACATCTTGTATTCAAACTTAGAACTTATACCAACTTCGAATCACAGCACATTACAATATTCCTTGGACAAGTAGTGTAAGTGAAAAATATTAAAATTTTCGCAAAAAAATATACCTAAAATTTCTTCAACATTTAATAAATTAATGTGCATTCTTTGTAATCATTTAGATAAAAGTAATAACAATAAAATTAAAAAATATTTATTTTTACATACCTTTTTTTCTGTCAAATTATAAAATCATGTGAGAATTATTTTTGACAATTAATTCGAAAATTAACCCAACAGTGTACTGTAGAGTGTAGATTAATTTAAACCAAAATTCGTTTTAGTTAAGTTTCCAGCATGAGTTATATATCAAAAGGAAATCAAGATGAACTTTTTTAAACTCGTAACAGTAAATCTACGTTCAGTCTTTGCAGCTCAGTTTCATCTTCAGACAGTTTTCTGTTCTACAAATCGTAAGAGATAGACCTAAAACTTAATACCCAAGAGTAAAATTTAATTTCATTTCCAGACGTGTCCGCTGCGGTGTCTATGCCAACAAATGATGAATTTTTACAAAATATAAGAACCTCACCTGATGCATTACATTTATTTGATTTAATTTCAGGAAATGAATATAAATTAACTGGTTATCATGTGATTCAGTCCCTCAGATCGTTATATAATTTTCAAAAATTTGGACAGTAAGAAAAACATTTGTATCTTAATTGATTTATAGTTTTATATTTAATATTCGTTTTAGGACAACATTGCAAGCGTCACAAATATTAAAACATCCAGAATTTGAAAAATTATGTCGTATATTAAAACATAATTGCCGGTCCATTGAACTATCAGAAGCAATTGCATCATTAAAATGTCTATCATATCTAGGCCTTTCTAGTAACAGTGAAATAATGCAAATTTTATTAAATCTAATACGTCACCAAATTAATGACATTGAAATAAATCAAATTTTATTTTTGGATTTCTTATTAAAGAAGTTTGAGTCATCTCCTTTAGTTGATGCGTTAAAGATAGCATTACCCATATTACTTGAAATAAATTTATCAACTAAAATGGATCATGAAAATATTTCACAATTAACAGAATTATTAGCATTTATTTCAAAAAATCGAATAAACGATAAATGTACGATGAACGTTATTTCATGTTTAACCCTTCACGGAACTAATCTATCTCCTGATTCAGCAATCAGTATAATATGGTCACTTTGCGATTTTAATAAATTTAAATCGAGCTACAATAGATTACTTGAAAATTCGTTTAATTCACTTATAAAAAACATTGATTCTGTAAAATTTGACCAAATTGAAATGACCTTAACAAAAGTAATTAATAAATTTATAAAAAAAAATCCAGAATTTTATAACGAATTGTTTATAAATAAATGCGCTGAAATGGCTGTTAAATGTGATGTTGGATTCACAACCGCAATTTATATTCTAAGAAAATTTAATAAAATATCCTTTGCTAATAGACAATTATTAGAATATGTAACGGCTAAAGTATTTGAAAATCCTGAACTATTAACTAATGCAAGACCAACAGTTTTATTTAATTTTATTACAAGTAGTTCTCTAACAAATTTTAAAACTGAAAATTGGGATGACATCAAATATTATATTTCCAAAAACACATTAATGGAATCAAATAAAATAGAGCTACCATGGTTTAAGCTTACATTAGAATTAATGTCATTGGATTATTTTGATGAAAAATTGATAAATCGGATATTTGAAAATGAATTTTTAAATCACCATTTAGGTAGAAATGATAATGTCATCGATTATTTACAACTATTGACATTGTATCAATGTGTTAAATTATTATATCCCACTTATATGGGAAAGTTTCCTAATGAAGAAATTCTTAAAAAGGCGCGTGAGGTGACATTTGATCGAGATCAATTTCCTTTACAAAAATACTTAGAATATGGTTTTGAGTCTGATAATCATAAATTTGTGAAAACAAAAATTCATACTGAAGAAGGACAGCTAATTGATCATTTTATGTTATTTAACGATAAGGGAGAACCTGTGCCACTAACTGACACAGCCGACATTTTAGAAAAGTTGCTGAGGGAAAACTATAATCCGTACGTATTTTAACAAAAACAAAGATATATGTATATAAATAAATTTACTTTATTTTCAGAATTGCAATAATATCGTTGAACAAAAATTATTATCCGATAAACTTGAACAAAATAAAAGGCGTTTTTGAATTAAAGATTAAAACGTTGGAAGCAAAAAATATAAAAGTGTTGACCTTAAATTTACAACAATGGAAAAAACTACCGGAGGAAGATCGATTACCATTTTTATTAAAAGAAATAAATCAAAAATTGAATGAGAAAACATAAGAAAATTGATACAAAATCAATTTAGTAAAATAAAATAAATTAAGAAGAAACAATGTTTTTTGTAACTCCCCTTAACCCATGTGGTAATCTCTTCGTTCAGTTGATCCTTTTTTCCAGATTTCAAAAAGCATAGATTAACCCCTTGTCCATTTTGTAAATTTTTAATATTTTTTCCCAAAAAACATTCGATTAGATCCTTAGCACATCCACGTAATCAAAATAAGCTGATTGGTTGGGAGTACATATTTGTAAAGAAATGCTTGGACCCTAAAACGATTACAGGTAACCCTTCTACAACACGGTTTCACTGTAACACGAAATAAAAATCGCGAAAACCCTCCTCCAGCACGGGATTTTCATACACGTTTTCAGTGTAACACGATAGAAAAATCACAGAACCTTCCTACAGCACTGAATGATTCACTAAATGCAATTTGCGATCTATGAAACTTTATGAAAAAATGAAAGACAATAAATTTTATTTTTTGTTTATAATGAAACACTATATAATTTTCCAAATGTTTTACAACTTTGATTTTAATTTTAATTAATATAAAATAACAAGAATGAATACAATTTATGCGATTGTCCGAATTGATAGACGCTTTTAAGAGAAGTGGTATTTGTTTGGTTGATCAAAATTATTATAATTTTTTATAAAAAATGGATGTGATTTAATGCTATAAAATAAATGCTAATATTGCATGCAAGTGACATCTATTTGGAAATTACATGAATATGTATAATAATTATTATAATTAATTGGTATAATGAAATATGTATTTATAATTAATTTTTAGATCAACCATACTCCCCACCATTAAGGAAATTAACAATTTCTTAATAAATCTAAATATGCTCATTTTGATTTTAACGTTAATGCTAATACATAATGATTTGTAATAGAAATTTAAACAAGATAAATAAATTTTGAATTTAGGTGATTATTTAAAATTAAATTTTAGAAATGAATGCATAAATGAATGTTAAATGTGTAATTAAAACAATTTGATTTGATTTTACAAGTAAATAATAAAAATGTAAACATATTGTATTTAAGCTTATTAAATATTTCTATAATACTTCGTTGAAGATTATCTTGACTTATGCTGGTAGTTTACAAATTTTCACAATAGGTCGTTTTAGTTCTCCTGCAGCTGTTTTAACTGTTACCACTCGAATTAGACCATCATTTCCAGGATGGAGTGATATGATTCGCCCTAACAGCCATTTGGACGGAGGCAAGTTATCTTCTCTAATCAATACTAGATCATTGATTTGTAAGCTTGGTTGTTCAGTGTGCCATTTTGGTCTCTGTTGTAGATTGTGTAAATATTCAATAGACCATCTTTGCCAAAAACCTTGTACTCTGTTTTGAATATTTTGATATTTGCTTAAGCGATTCTCGGCGACATCTAAAAGGGTTGGTTCTGGAATAGCTGTCAATGGCTCACCAATCAAAAAATGGCTTGGAGTGAGCGCACATAAATCGTCCACCTCATTGGATAATGGAGACAATGGCCTTGAGTTTAACAATGCTTCGATTTGTACTAGTAATGTGGTCATCTCTTCGAATGTCATCAGTGTACTATTGGTAACTCGATGTAGATGATGTTTAATTGATTTAATGTTTGCCTCCCATAATCCCCCGAAATGTGGACTTCTAGGTGGATTAAAATTAAATTTAATTTCATTCTGTAAAAGAAATTTAGAGATATTTTGATTATTTTCGATTGAATTATACATATCATATAATTCCTTCAGCTCTCTTTTTGCCCCAACAAAATTTGTTCCGTTATCAGAGTAAATTTCGGATGGAATTCCTCTTCTTGATATAAATCGTCTTAGAGTTGCAATAAAGATCTGAGATGTCATATCACTTGCTAGCTCAATATGAACGGCTTTTGTAGAAAAGCAAATAAAAATACAAATATAACCTTTAGTGGTCACTATACGTCCCTTTCCACTTCTTGTTTTTAGATATATAGGACCTGCATAATCAACCCCTGTATGTAAAAATGGTCGACTTGGAGTTATTCTTGCTTTTGGCAAACTTCCCATCAGTTGATTTCTGATAGCTGATTTGTATCGAAAACATTTTATACATTTATTTGTTATGAATCGTGTTTGATTTCTGCAGTCTAAAATCCAGTATTTTTGACGGAGTAAACATGTTAATAACGTTGGACCGGGATGTAAATTACGTATGTGCTCTTCCGTTATTATCATTTTGGTCAATTGATGTCCCTTTGGTAAGATCATAGGATGTTTAATGTTGAATGATGCTTCTAAATTTGCCAATCTTCCACCTACCCGTAGAATTCCCTCTTGATCCAAAAACGGGTTTAACTTTATAAGTTTGCTTTTGGAATTGATTTGTTTTTCTTCAATTAAATCTTGAATATCCTTAGAAAATTCATTCATTTGAGCAAACTTTATACACATTGTCTGGGTTTTCCTTTCTAAGTCCATGCTAGACATTAATCTATACTGTTTCCGAAACATGAGAATATACCCTAATATTGTTTGTATTTTTCGGAAACTCGAAATTTTTTGAAACAATTCTTCTAGTATTATATTTGTTTTTATTTGTGATTGTGCTACTATGGACGTAGTGCGTTTTTCAAGGACAGTTATTGGCTCATTTGAAGGAGTATAATTTGGCCAGCACCTGTTTGGAAGTGCAAGCCAATCTGGACCATACCACCACAGATTGCATGTCTTTAATATAGTTGGATTTACACCTCGTGATGCCAAATCTGCTGGATTGGTTTTAGAACTGACATGGTTCCAACTGTTAAATGGAATATTTCTTAAAATTTCGGCGGTGCGATTTCCAACAAAGCATGTCCATTTACGAGGGTGATCAGATAACCAATCTAATACAATTTTAGAATCGGTCCATGCATATAGATTCATTCCATCAATTTTCAATACATTGATCAGAAAACTGAGCAGTTTGCTTAGTAGTAATGCGCCACATAGTTCTAAGCGTGGAAGTGAAACCTGTTTCAAAGGTGCAACTCTTGCTTTTGACGCAATTATTCTAACTTGTATACTTCCATCGCATTGTGTGGTGCGTAAATAGACAACACAAGCATATGCGTTTTCTGAAGCATCACTAAATCCGTGAATTTCAGTTCTTAGATTTGAGTTTGCAGACATGATGTATCTTGGAATCTCTAATTTCTGAAGTTCTTCAAATGCTGGATACAGTTTATTCCAACTACTTGATAAATCTTCAGGCACATATTCATCCCAACCTAATTTTCTCAGCCATAGCTTTTGCATAAGAATTTTCAGCATAATTGTAGTTGGAGTGATGAGTCCTAACGGATCGAATATTTTGGCAATATCGGACAATAATTCACGTTTAGTGCATTTTAATCGACTGATTATATTTATTTTATATGAAAATGTATCAGTTATTGGGGACCACTTAAGTCCTAAAGTTTTACATGTTTCGGTTTGAATGTTTAAACAAGAAGGTTCTATACTTGAATTCACGGCATCTAGAAATTCCTTGGAATTTGATCTCCATTTTCGAAGATTAAAACCTCCAGAAAGTAATATTTTGGAGATATTTGTTTGTAATGCAATAGCTTCCTCTATACTATTGCTGCCAGATAATAGGTCGTCAATATAAAAATCAGTTTTTATTATTGACGTTTCAATTGGATATTTATTTTGGTTTTCATTTGCAATTTGGTTTAGTGTTCTTACTGCTAAATATGGTGCACAAGACGTACCGTAAGTTATTGTTTTCAACCAATAGTGGTTTATTGGCACACTGGTATTTTCTCTCCAAACAATACGCTGAAAGTTGCAGTCTTTTTCATCAACCAATACCTGCCGGTACATTTTCTCTATATCTGCAGAAAATGCAATACGATGAGTTCGAAATTTTATTAAGATGGATATAAGATCATTTTGTAATGTGGGACCAGTTAGCAAATTTTGGTTAAGTGATGTCCCTGAAGATGATTTACATGATCCATCAAATACCACTCGTAATTTTGTTGTGGTACTATCATTTTTAAAAACTGCGTGATGTGGAAGATAGAAGCACAGATTGTCTGGGCACAAAATATTTGCTGGTGGGATCAGGGTCATATGCTCCAACTTTAAATATTCATCAAGAAACTGATTGTACTGTTCAGCAAGCGCATTATTCTTAAATTTCTTCTCCATTGCGAACAATCTAGATATTGCGGTAGATTTTGAATTTCCTAAAGGAGATTGGTTTTTCTTAAATGGGAGTCTCACTATATATCTACCATTTGATTCTCTCCTTGTGGTGTTTTTGTAATATTCTTCACATTGTAGTTCTTCGGAACTAGCTTCAGTATTTTCTGGAACGTCCTCTAGACTCCAAAACCTTTGTAAAGTAAGGTTAATATCTTCATCAGACATGGATACCAAGCATGTCTGGCTGTCGATCTGATCTGGGTTTACGGAGCCCGCTAATATCCATCCAAATTTTGTGTATTGAGCAGTAAAATTTCTATCGATTTCAATTTTTTGAGGCTCCATAATTTTAAAAAATATATCAGCTCCAAGAATTATATCAATATCTGATGGAGTGTTGAATAACGGATCTGCTAGTTGTAAACCTTGTAGTTTTTCCAAATTTACTTTGTCAATTTTTGTTTGAGGAATCTTAGATGTAACCTTTTTCAAAATTAATGCATTAATTGAAAATCTTTCAAAGGTATTGAATTTTGATACAAGTATGAGCTGAGTACTTCCATTTGTTGTTGCTGCCTTTGTTTCTCCCACGCATGTAACAGTAACACAAGATGCTCTCCGAGGAAGCTGCAGAGTTGAAACTAGACTTTCTTTTACAAAACATGATTGCGATCCTGAATCCAACAGTACTCGAGCTGAATGTAAATTTCCAAATTTGTCATATACGCCCACCAATGCTGTTGGAAGGATTGAAAAGTATGACATTACAGTGCTATATGATTGTAAATCGGATTGTGGCTCAATATGGTTTTCAATTGAGGTATGGGATGGATCTAGTTGTGTTGTTTGTGATAAAGCTACCGCTGGGTTTGAGTTGCTTGACTGATGTTGAACTGTATTTGGAGTATGTATCGAATTTTCAATATTATAATGATGAAGCAATGTGTTGTGACGCTTGTTGCATATACGACGGGAATATTTTGAGGAACATTGCATTGCAGAATGTCCTTTATTTAAACAATTAAAGCACACATTTATTTCTGTTACTAAGGACCTACGCTTTAGAACGGGCATTTTTTTGAATACTATACATCTAGTTAATGAATGTAATTGATTGCAGTAAGGGCAGCTTGTATTACAAGAAGTTTGAAACCTTTTAACTTGTGGTTTATGCTTGATATAACTTTTTTCTTGATACCCTGTACAACCTTCTTTAGAATCACATTTATTACAAATGAACTCAATAAATTCGTATATGGTGGGAAATGGATTATTAAGATTTTTGTTAGCCCAAGCTTCTTGTATATCAAGATCGACCTTATCAAGTAATATATGCACAAGCCACGGATTTCGAGATTCTGCATCCGTACCTAACGCCTTTATACCTCTCAAAATTTGATCAGAAGTATCACATAAATTTCTTAAAGCTGATAATGAGCCCTTTGCAGCTCGAGGTTGATCTATGTATGTTTTTATTAATGATTGTAAGATTGTATTGGGCTTGTTATATCGCTTATTAAGCTTATCCCAAGCTTCTAAATAATTAGCATCGGTTAGTGTAAAATGTCTAATTAATTCAGCTGGTTCTCCCCTTAATACTCCCTTTAAAAGTTGAAACTTTTGAGAATTTGACAAGGATGGATGGTTGTGTACCGAGGAAACGTATAAGTCTTGAAACGAAGGCCATGTACTGTAATTACCGTTAAATGGTTCTATGTTAACCTTAGGTAATCGTACGGTTTCTGGTGGGCTGCTCATTGATCGTTCATTTAAAGCCATTGTTCTATCTGATAAACCTTCTAAGAAAATTCGTTGTTGTTCTAACAATTGTTCAAATGTGCTATCGGATTGAGGTGGAGCTGCCACGTTTCTTTTCTTTTGAGTTAGCCATTCAACCATAATACTTTTTGTATCAAAGAATTTGTCTGAAAATTCATCAAATTTCGAAATTTGAGCAGGATCTGCAGCAAAAATCTCAATTTCAATATCGCGAAATTCCTTCCAACTTTCTTCAAGTTTCACTAAACGAGTTTCTATGGCTGATATAGAGGTTTCATCATTGATATTAGATGCGAAAGTTTTAAATTTGCTCACTGCACCAATTATACGTCCCCGCGTAGCAATTAAATTAGTAGCCATTTTTAATTTAAGAAATTTTAATATTATAGCAATAAATTATTTTCGATGGAAATGATACGAATATATGAACTGGTTTTATAACACCAATTATAGAAAATGTATATATATATATTTTATTTAATTTAATTTTAATTTATTTTTTAAAACGATAAGCTTATACTTATCTGAAATTTTGTTGTTCTAGATGTAGCCCAGAGTAGCGTCCTTATTCACATGTGCTTGATGCTTTTAAAGTTCTAGATTGTTCTCGATAAATTGTTACTAGGTGCACTAAATTCACAAACTTGTTTAAAAAACGCGCACAACTTAGGCGTCGGTTAACTATTATCACACACTTACGCGAATTATACTAATTATATACATGAATTAAGCGCGATCGCGGCGTAATTATGATATTTCGAATATAAACGCGTAATCCGGCTCGAAGGACCAATGAATGATTCACTAAATGCAATTTGCGATCTATGAAACTTTATGAAAAAATGAAAGACAATAAATTTTATTTTTTGTTTATAATGAAACACTATATAATTTTCCAAATGTTTTACAACTTTGATTTTAATTTTAATTAATATAAAATAACAAGAATGAATACAATTTATGCGATTGTCCGAATTGATAGACGCTTTTAAGAGAAGTGGTATTTGTTTGGTTGATCAAAATTATTATAATTTTTTATAAAAAATGGATGTGATTTAATGCTATAAAATAAATGCTAATATTGCATGCAAGTGACATCTATTTGGAAATTACATGAATATGTATAATAATTATTATAATTAATTGGTATAATGAAATATGTATTTATAATTAATTTTTAGATCAACCAGCACGGATTAACAATCAAACTATACAAAATTGCGTACAATATTTAATACGCATAGAAAATAAATTACACTTTGTTTTTTAAAAATGTGTTGTTTAGTATAGGAATAACATTTTGTTTCACAACGGTTCGTTCAGGAGCGAGGTCCTACAATCGAAAAAGTGTTGATGGTTGCTATAGTGTTGATGGTTGCAAATCTTTTCGTTTTTTATATATGTATGTATATTTTTCAAATAATGGATGGTAACGTAACAATAAATCTTATCACATAACAAAATAAGACATAGGCCAATATATCATGATAGGATATAGAAAATAAAAGAGTTAACAAGCAATTTTTTGGGAAAATTTGCACGAAAAAAATAAAAATTGGATTGCCAATGATCTAATTGGTGGCATATTACTTGATCATATGACGCACTGTCGTCCTCAATTACTAAAATCCAGATAAAGAGGCTTTATTTTTCGAGCAAGTAATAACTTTTCATTATCAAGATATATACCGCATAGATAAGATTGAGGGTGCCACAGTTCATTCACCAGCACGCCTAAGATATAAGATAAGGAAGCAGCTGTCACTGACCTCGCTGCTTCAGACTCTTCTCATAATGGCTGGCATCGAAACAAACTCTAGACCAACAGCAAAAATACGGCACTATGCTGTATGTAAACAAATTCTTAGGGCAAACACAACATCCGCCCAGTGGAATGTTTGTAAAAAATGGTGTTACCTCAAAAAGTGCTCAGGTCTTTATACACACAAACAATGGAGTCCGAACTTCACAGCATCTTCCTGCCAATTATCTAGTCAACAGACCAACACCTGCATGCAACCAAATACATGGTGTATGTTTACACAACCGGATACTATGTGATGTGAAAATAATGCAACTTAACTGCAACGGTCTAACAAACAAAATCGAAGAAATAATAAACTTTATGTGCAATAATAAAATTCTAGTCACGGTTCTCAAAGAAACCAAATTAAACAATAAGTCAAAATTAGTGATAGCATTAGCGATTATAAGACTGGATAGAGACAAGAACAGGGGTGGTGGCCTTACCTTTATCACACATAAAAGCGTTATCTACATTACAACCACCTTACCAGCAACAAATGATGTACATCTTGAACAATTAGGTATTATAAGTCCGGTAACACGAAGATACCACTAGTCAATATATACATACCCCCAGTGCTGTGATACAGGCTATGAACCTAACATTGAACATTGCTTAACAACAACGATTGTCTTTTACTCGGAGATGTGAACGCACACCACGATCTATGGCTCTCTCACCTGAACAGCGATGTACGAGGCGAAAATATTGCAGATCGAATCGACGGCTTAAACTTTGGAGTCCTCAATGAACCACAACCGACTAGAGTAAAAAGCAACTACTATTCATCCCCAGATGTCTCCCTAGCCAGCATGTCACTCATGCCAATAGCACTCAGAATATAGTACTGAAATTGCACTGACATATCAGATCATGTGCCGATTATAATCACACTAAACCGCTCCATCAACCTAGTAAAATCCGAAAAGAAAACATGCCTCAATTTTTACAAAACTGACTGGGTAAATTTTACCAATTTTACTGAAAATGAATTCAGTAAACTATTTTTGCCACTTGACGTTCTATCTGAGGAGAAAAAACTCAGATATTTTTTATAAATCTAAAGAGCGCTACATCCCTGTTGGTAGAATACAATATATTAAACCTAATTTCCTACCAGAAGCATATGCTATTGCCGTGCTTGGAGATGACATCCGAAAAACAGATTCTAGAATTCGAGATCTAAACCAGTAAATAAACAAATTAGTCATATAGACCACAAGAGGAACAAATTGAGAGAACTAGTGAGCAAATCGAACTTCGGACCAAAGATAAGCATATTTGAAAGTTATTAAAGGATTAACTCATCCTCGGAGACCAGAAAATAACTGCATGACCTCGTTCAACGATATTCATATAGAAAACTCTAGCAAGTGCGCCTCGAAATTTACACCCCGATTACCGAAGGCAAGTCATGTCACTTTAAATGACTAGTCACATTGCAACAATTTTTGTATTGTTGAAGTCGTTTTTTGCGCCTTACGCCATTTTATACGACAGATGTGTCACATTTAGTCATATCAATTTTTCATGTGAAAATAATTTTTTCAAACGTCTTTAATTGTTTTTGTGAAATTGAAGAACATAAATTCTAGTTCTGATGTAGAGAATGTTGTTAATATTATTACACTAAAAAAACTCAAAGAAGGTTTAAGCTTAGCCGAAAAGTTGGAATCATTTTTCGTGGATACAACCCTTCCCCTGAAAGAAGTCGAAAATTTAAATAGGAACTATAAGGACACAGAAGCAAAACAAGTTTGTAGATTTTTGAAGATGCGTAAAATCTAAAATATGCAGGAAAAACGATGCAGAAAATACTTCAGAATGATATCGTTCCACTAACTCAACGTGCCCGTTTTGTGGATAGCAAAAAAATTTTCACAAATTGCACACCATATTTTGTTAGATTCAGTCTTATTATTCATGATGGGATTATTTCCATCGGAGTGATGTAATATCACAAATAATTCATTGAATTAATTACAAAACTTTGAGTTTATAAAAATAACATTCCCGACTCGATACAATTTTAATTTTCAAACATAATCCTATTGAGCACCGATAATTATTGAATAAAATTATTAATTAATAATAGTAGTTTAATCAATGAGTGAATAATGAAGTAGTTTATTCTCAAGCAAAAGTTTAAAATTTGAGCGAGGCACGAGCGAGAATTTTAATTTGCGAGAGAATAAAATTCATTATTCACGAATCGATTACAATACTTTATTCTCTGACAAAGATTTTATTATAAAAAAGAATTGTGTATTATAAAAAATAAAAACATTTTCTTCAATTAAAACAATAAATCTTTATTGTTTTAATTGATAAATCAAATTTCTTAATAAAAAAAACCCTGATGATAAAAAACGCCCTTCTCATACAATCAACCAAGTTCAACTAAACGAAATAAGAGAATTTATTAAAATTTGATTTTTGAACAAAACTTATCAAAGCAATTGTGATTATAATTTGAAAATAATTTTAATGAAATCAAAACAATTTGACCAATTGGAATCATACCAATTGAATAAAATTTTCATTAGGCAATAGGTTAAGTTCATTAGGTTATAGGTTAGAAAACAATACAATAATACATACTATTATTATCGAAAAAACATACAAATAAAGCTGATATAATTAAATGGAAGAGAATAAAATATAAATTGTTTTGCGAAAAATAAACTTTCTTATATGAAATATACAAAATTTGATGTTTTAGAACCTAACCCCCCATTTTACACTAGTTGCTAGTCATATTCCAATCTACCGTGTAAAAGGAGGGTTATCACCGTGTTAAAACAAAGTTAACCTGTATTTATTTATAACATACGAGTCAACGTAAGATATATAACATACCATTGGCAATGGCGCATTATTCTAGTTTTGTTCCTGCAAATTTGAATTTTATCTCATTTTAGTTGTGATAGGATTTATTGCTTACAATTTCATTTTTTTATTTGTGGATACATAAAATTAAAAACAAAAGTATCAGTTCAAATGGTCATTTATTTTTACATCAAAAATAGTTACATACTAGATAAAAAGCATCATGAAACTTAGCGTTTAAGTAACTAAGAGCGTTACAAAATGAAGCAATTCTATCATAAATTTTGATTGGTAAAGAAAATTAAAAACCACCACGAAGACGAAGTACTAAATGTAATGTTGATTCTTTTTGGATGTTGTAGTCGGACAATGTACGTCCATCTTCCAATTGCTTTCCGGCGAAAATCAAACGTTGTTGATCTGGTGGGATACCTTCTTTA
This sequence comes from Diogma glabrata, assembly GCA_963693315.1. Taxonomy (NCBI): domain Eukaryota; kingdom Metazoa; phylum Arthropoda; class Insecta; order Diptera; family Cylindrotomidae; genus Diogma; species Diogma glabrata. The sequence goes on along the minus strand of OY856188.1, from coordinate 66,371,198 downwards.
TCTTGAATTTTGGCTTTTACGTTTTCAATGGTATCCGATGGTTCGACTTCCAATGTAATTGTTTTTCCCGTTAATGTTTTGACGAAGATTTGCATACCACCTCTGAGACGAAGTACTAAATGCAATGTTGATTCTTTTTGGATGTTGTAGTCGGACAATGTACGTCCATCTTCCAATTGCTTTCCGGCGAAAATCAAACGTTGTTGATCTGGTGGGATGCCTTCCTTATCTTGAATTTTGGCTTTTACGTTTTCAATAGTATCAGATGGTTCGACTTCCAATGTAATTGTTTTTCCGGTTAATGTTTTGACGAAGATTTGCATACCACCTCTGAGACGAAGTACTAAATGCAATGTTGATTCTTTTTGGATGTTGTAGTCGGACAATGTACGTCCATCTTCCAATTGCTTTCCGGCGAAAATCAAACGTTGTTGATCTGGTGGGATGCCTTCCTTATCTTGAATTTTGGCTTTTACGTTTTCAATGGTATCAGATGGTTCGACTTCCAATGTAATTGTTTTTCCGGTTAAGGTTTTGACGAAGATTTGCATACCACCTCGGAGACGAAGTACTAAATGCAATGTTGATTCTTTTTGGATGTTGTAGTCGGATAAAGTACGTCCATCTTCCAATTGCTTTCCGGCGAAAATCAAACGTTGTTGATCTGGTGGGATACCTTCCTTATCTTGAATTTTGGCTTTTACGTTTTCAATGGTATCAGATGGTTCAACTTCCAATGTGATTGTTTTACCTGTTAAGGTTTTGACGAAGATTTGCATTCCACCTCGGAGACGAAGTACTAAATGCAATGTTGATTCTTTTTGGATGTTGTAGTCGGACAATGTACGTCCATCTTCCAATTGCTTTCCGGCGAAAATCAAACGTTGTTGATCTGGTGGGATACCTTCCTTATCTTGAATTTTGGCTTTTACGTTTTCAATGGTGTCAGATGGTTCGACTTCCAATGTAATTGTTTTTCCGGTTAATGTTTTGACGAAGATTTGCATACCACCTCGGAGACGAAGAACCAAATGTAAAGTTGATTCTTTTTGGATGTTGTAGTCGGACAATGTACGTCCATCTTCCAATTGCTTTCCGGCGAAAATCAAACGTTGTTGATCTGGTGGGATGCCCTCTTTATCTTGAATTTTAGCTTTTACGTTTTCAATAGTATCAGATGGTTCGACTTCCAATGTAATTGTTTTTCCGGTTAATGTTTTGACGAAGATTTGCATACCACCTCGGAGACGAAGAACCAAATGTAAAGTTGATTCTTTTTGGATGTTGTAGTCGGACAATGTACGTCCATCTTCCAATTGCTTTCCGGCGAAAATCAAACGTTGTTGATCTGGTGGGATACCTTCCTTATCTTGAATTTTGGCTTTTACGTTTTCAATGGTATCAGATGGTTCGACTTCCAATGTGATTGTTTTTCCGGTTAAGGTTTTGACGAAGATTTGCATACCACCTCTGAGACGAAGTACTAAATGCAATGTTGATTCTTTTTGGATGTTGTAGTCGGACAATGTACGTCCATCTTCCAATTGCTTTCCGGCGAAAATCAAACGTTGTTGATCTGGTGGGATACCTTCTTTATCTTGAATTTTGGCTTTTACGTTTTCAATGGTATCAGATGGTTCGACTTCCAATGTAATTGTTTTTCCGGTTAAGGTTTTGACGAAGATTTGCATACCACCTCTGAGACGAAGTACTAAATGCAATGTTGATTCTTTTTGGATGTTGTAGTCGGACAATGTACGTCCATCTTCCAATTGCTTTCCGGCGAAAATCAAACGTTGTTGATCTGGTGGGATACCTTCCTTATCTTGAATTTTGGCTTTTACGTTTTCAATAGTATCAGATGGTTCGACTTCCAATGTGATTGTTTTTCCGGTTAAGGTTTTGACGAAGATTTGCATACCACCTCTGAGACGAAGTACTAAATGCAATGTTGATTCTTTTTGGATGTTGTAGTCGGACAATGTACGTCCATCTTCCAATTGCTTTCCGGCGAAAATCAAACGTTGTTGATCTGGTGGGATACCTTCCTTATCTTGGATTTTAGCTTTTACGTTTTCAATGGTATCAGATGGTTCAACTTCCAATGTGATTGTTTTTCCGGTTAATGTTTTGACGAAGATTTGCATACCACCTCGGAGACGAAGAACCAAATGTAAAGTTGATTCTTTTTGGATGTTGTAGTCGGACAATGTACGTCCATCTTCCAATTGCTTTCCGGCGAAAATCAAACGTTGTTGATCTGGTGGGATGCCTTCTTTATCTTGAATTTTGGCTTTTACGTTTTCAATAGTATCAGATGGTTCGACTTCCAATGTGATTGTTTTTCCGGTTAAGGTTTTGACGAAGATTTGCATACCACCTCTGAGACGAAGTACTAAATGCAATGTTGATTCTTTTTGGATGTTGTAGTCGGACAATGTACGTCCATCTTCCAATTGCTTTCCGGCGAAAATCAAACGTTGTTGATCTGGTGGGATACCTTCTTTATCTTGAATTTTGGCTTTTACGTTTTCAATGGTATCAGATGGTTCGACTTCCAATGTAATTGTTTTTCCGGTTAATGTTTTGACGAAGATTTGCATACCACCTCGGAGACGAAGTACTAAATGCAACGTTGATTCTTTTTGGATGTTGTAGTCGGATAATGTACGTCCATCTTCCAATTGCTTTCCGGCGAAAATCAAACGTTGTTGATCTGGTGGGATACCTTCCTTATCTTGAATTTTAGCTTTTACGTTTTCAATGGTATCAGATGGTTCTACTTCAAGAGTGATGGTTTTCCCTGTGAGAGTCTTCACAAAAATCTGCATTCTGTAAAAATAAATTAACAAAATTGAATTCGTTCGACAAATTGAGTTTGTGTTGTAGTGAATTCTTTTCTACGTGTTCGGTACAAGTTCCAACACAGAATTATCGAAATTTGTATAGTTTTGTAAGAAGTGCTATACAATTCAAATTTCGATAATTCGGCGTCGGAACATGTACAGAACAAGTAGAGAAGAATTCACTATTAAACTTAAATTCGATTTTACATCCGTAATGCATAATTATTATTTTAGAATTTGGACATTTAAATTAGGGTAATTTTTCACTGATTTTAGCATTAATTTAGAAAGTTTAGAAATAACTAATAGTATTCTTTTCGGCTGTACCGAACAAATTTCAGTACAGTTCCAACACCGAATTATTTTTTTTGTATTGAAATTCATTTCAAAAGAATACAAAATTCCATAACTCGGTGTTGGAACTTGTTCGGTAAAGCCGAAAAGAATACACTAGAAAATTAAATTTTGATGTCTGCCATTATTCTACTCTACAATCAATTTTTTTTAATAATTTAAACCACAGTAATGCACTTGTAGTGACGTAATTATATGATATATGACTTGCGCTTTATTGTAAAAGTTCAAAGAACAATCGAATAATGGAAAAATCTCGACGCCATTTTATATTCTCAGAATGGAGCATTTAAAATGATTTTTATTAAGCATAAAATCTAAATCAAATCATTTTAAACGAATTTCATCAATGCATACCGAATTTTGATCACTATGAATAACTACTATTGGTACATAAAATTATTTCATAATACTAGTTAATACTATTAATCAGCCATTTTAAATTTAATCATCAATTTCTTATAAAGAAAACCTACGTAATTATATATTTGAAGAACCTAATTCACTCAATTAACTACAAATTTTAAATAAATAACAAAAACTAAATAAATTAATTACCTGGCTACTTTAATATCACTTTTTAATTATAAAATATAAACTTTGCAAATAATTTTTTTCACAAATATGCACTTCTCAAAGTTATAACTGTTCTTCACTTGTTTCTGTTTCTAAATTTTCTTTACGATTAACTATGAAGTGGGGTGTGATCTACTTATATACTTTTGCTTACTATAAAATTTCGTTATTTCCCCCACTTTAAAATACTCTATGACTATTTGGTTTATATCGAAAAATTAAAGGTTTTTCTATTTTTAATTTTCCAGAAATCGTCATTAAAATCAATATTTATAATAAAGTAACTGTAATTTGCACAATGCACGATACATAATTAAAATCAGCTGTTAGCTCAAATCTTGATTAATCAATCCATGGTTCCAGAATAAAACATGATGACGTAGGTTTCTAGACTAATCTATTATAATTAGGAAATTACTATAGATTCATTCATTCATTAAGCATCGATTACTTTGATCGTTTTTGCAATGTACAAGCTACTAGTAAAGAAAAAAAACTCGCCAAATACAATCATGCGTTCTAGTACCTAAAAAATCGATGGGCTGGCTACTTTACTAGCTTCTAGCCAGTTTTCAAACTCGCCAACTAGCAACTAGGTAGCAAACGATTTCCCTGTTGGGTTTAGTAATTTTACTTTCAATTGTTTCTTTGTTTCAAGAACAAACAAGTCGATACGAGATAACTTTAAAAATCTATTTTTGATGCCACAATTATTTTCAGAAAAATATCAAAAACGTAAACATATTATCTTTGTGTAAATATTTATTCCGTTTAAATTTTCAATAATAAAAAATATTAAGGTCGTCATTGGAAATTTATTTGTTTTTCAGACTTTCATTATAGTAACTTCCCCTTTTAAGAAAAAAAGTACTGCCAGATTGAGCACTACAATTCTATTTCGAAAAAAAAAAATATATTTGACATTTTATCAATTTTATTAAAAATTTTATTGTTCTGAAGCCGAAAACAACATTAAAAATAAAAAAATTGTATATTTTAAGATCCTAATGTAAAATTGAGGAATGTTAATCAAAACATTGTTAACAAGGTGCAAATTCTCAGTTAAATTATATCCAACAATTGTAATTTATCTATAAATATAATTAAAATTGAATAATGTTAAATAAGAAAAATAAAAAAAGACTTGTCTAGTTTCAGTCGTCATATTTTTCATCAAACCTAAAAGGAATATTTACGAAATCTGAAGGTTTAATGGAAGGGGATGTTAAAGTACGTGGTAATCCAGTCGTAAATAAGTTGGATACACCAGAATTTCAATCAGTTTTCACCCCAGAATTAAATATTTTATTGGGTATATTTAGAAAATATGAGTTTGATTTACGAATTGCCGGTGGTGCGGTCAGGTTTGTTTCTTAGGTTTGAAAAATTATGACAAATTCCAATTTTCTTATTTTCATAATTTTAGAGACATTTTGATGAAAAAACGGCCAAGCGATATAGATTTTGCTACACCGGCAACACCTGATCAGATGAAGGATATGTTCGCAAGAGAAGGAATTCGTATTATAAATACGAAAGGTGAAAAACATGGGACAATTACAGCAAGAATTAATGATAAAGAAAATTTTGAGATCACAACATTGCGCATTGATGTAGCAACTGATGGTCGCCATGCAGACATTCAGTTTACAACAGATTGGTTACTGGACGCAAATCGCCGAGATCTAACAATTAATTCAATGTTTTTAGCATTTGATGGTACCGTGTATGATTTCTTTTTCGGGTATGAAGATCTGATTAAACGACGAGTTGCTTTTGTCGGTAATCCGGATACACGAATAAAAGAAGATTTTCTTCGTATATTAAGATATTTTAGATTTTACGGTAGAATTGCTGATTATCCAAACGCACATGATCCAAAAACTTTAGATATTATTCGTGCAAATGTTTTTGGATTAGATCGTATCAGTGGTGAAAGAATGTGGGGTGAAACAAAGAAAATTATACAGGGAAATTTTGGTGGGGAATTAATGATGGATATGCTTGAATGTGGAATTGGAAAATTTTTAGGTAAAAACCTGTTGCCTTTGTCATTTAAATAGTTTTTAAATTAATATTTCGTTTCAGGTCTTCCACCAATTGAAAATGTTCGTGAATTTCAACGCATTTGGTTAAGTAGACAATCTTTCACGGATCCGATACATCCAATTACTTTAATAACTGGTCTTTTGCATACACCACACGATGCGCTTCGTTTACACGAAAGATTAAAATTTTCAGCATTTGAACGTGATTTGTGTATTTTCTTAACACAAAATCGTGATGATACTCTCGATGTAAATTCTTTAATGACATACCAACAAATGTGTTTGAATACTATTGGAAAAACAACGGATATGAAATTATATGTCTTGGAATTATTAAAGTATCAACACAAACCGGTTTTACATGAACAATTAAAAACATGGGGTATACCAAAATTCCCCTTAGACGGAAATACACTAAAACGTCATGGTTGCCCACCGGGTAAAATAGTTGGTACTGTAATTAGTCGTTTGAAGATAATATGGGCACGTGAAGAATTTACAACAACACCAGATAATTTACTCAAACATTTACCAGATGTATTGAATGAGGTGATTGCTGAGGGTACGCATGTTAAGAAAAAACCAAAATATGGCTAGGAATATCAAGAAGTGAAAACCGTATTTACAATAAAAATTTAGAATTCAAATAAAATTAAAAATTTTATTGGATGTATTTTAACTTTAACATTTAAAGCTCTTTTTATTTTTGAAAAAGATGACAACATAATTAGAATTTGAATTTAAGTAATGTTTAATCTTTATTTTCAAATTATATTATATTAATTATTATACTGAAAATATTATGAAAGGTTAATAAAAAGAAAATTATGAAAAAATATTTGATCGATATAGTAGATTATTCGTTTTTCTCAGTACATACTAAACTAAATCTCAATTTTGTGCAGATGATGCAATTTTCAATAAATAAGTCGATTTCCAACATTTACATATGATTGGTTCAGAAAGTTAGCTTGTTCTTAAATTTGTGAAAGAAGTTCAACCAAGTGAGTTTCGTCATATTTTTATAATACAAATAGAAAAATATCAAGTTTGCATTTGGCAGGAAAACAAGAAATAATTTTACCTGACGCGGCAAAAATAATGGTTTGTAGTCTGAGGCTTGAACCCACGTACTTGCTCATCAGAAACCCAATTGGTTATTACATCAAAAAGTTTGTTATTTTAAATAAAAAACTAGCGCAACCCCTGTCTTACAATGCAGACAAAGATTTAATTGGAGAAATTAGTATGCTTAAGGTTTGTCTCCACCAACCACGCCAAACGTTTGAAAACATAAATCTGCTTAGTAGAGAAACAAAGTTGGAGCATGAACAAATGTTTGCTAACATTTGTTAGTTTATCGAATGATGGTAAACTACAAATGTTAGCAAACGTTCGTTTGTGCTAAAATTTTGTGTTTGGACATTTGATGAAGACCAACCAACCTTCAGAAAAAAATTTTAGGAAGGGATCTAAAATACCAAATTAAAAATATGCTACTATATACCTAGCTAGATTATTGGCAACCTCATTTTAGTTATGTTCATACAAATTTTAAAGTAGTTTGTTTGTATTATTTTATTTGTCACATGAAATATTGACGTTTATAAGTCATATTTCATTATATTATCACGTTTTCTTCCTTCTTCCAATTGAACTAACTATCAATTCGATAAACATAATTCCCCAATCTCCTTCTGCATTCGAGGTGACTGAGTTCTGGGTAGTAAGCAAAAGCAACAGGATTATTTTCCTATTCCACACCTTTACTGTTTCGCAACAACAGGCAAATAATATTGCCGAACAAGAATATTCCCTTATTAGCTTCAAAACTCCAACGGTTGATGAAAATTTCCATTATAAACACCAAGGTTTAAAAAAGTAATACACAAAATATTTTTATCAAATATAAAACTTAAAACTATTATTTACAATTAAAAACCATTTTGTTGCCGTTCCAAGACCCGAACAACGGCTCTAGGCATGCAAGCATATTAAGTGGATATTTTTGTTTTGTATAGAAAATTTGGAATTGCTACCGTTTCGTCGACTTATGTCCAGTTTTCCCTTGTTAAACATTCCAATTCAAACCTATTGAATCCTATTAAATCCAAGATAATTTCAATAGGATTAAATCGGATTGAATTGGTTTAATAGGAAGACTTCGATCTACCAATTAAAATTCAATCGGAATGAATGGGATTTAACAGGAAAAGAGGTTCTGTAGGATTCTAATGGAAATTTCCAATTGAATTTCAATCGGAAACTAAGAGATTCAATAGGAAAAATGAACTTGGGAAAAAATTAAACAATCTTATGAATTTAACAGGATTTAATTGGAAAAGATTTAATAGGAATGAATAGGATTAATCGGAATTCTGCAATTGAAATTTCCAATTAATTCCTATTTATATACATTTCCTATAGAATCCTATCCATTTCGGTTGAAAAATAAAATAGAGATATTTAACAGGAATAAATAGGATTGTATTGGAAATAGATTTTTTGAATAGGAATTAATTGAAAATTCCCAATGCAGAATTCCGATTAATCCAATTAATTTTTTTCAATTGGTTTCAATTGGAATGTTTAACCAGGGCTATGTAGCAATCGTTTTATTTTAGCTAATTTTGACCTGGAGCTTCATTCCAGAACATTTTACTTCCGTCTGAAAGACCTTTAAGTAATACATTCTTTAGCAAATGTGAAAATCTTACCGTCACATTTTTTGACATTCCTCGACGTTTTAGCTCCTAACGATTCTAAAAATTTTGGTTTCTAAAAATATGTTTCGTCTTTAAGGTAAGCGGCTAAAGGATGAGTCCGATAAAACTGTACTGGAAGTGTGTCAAAAAAGCGAATTCACATATTTTTTGCTTAAAAGTAGTAACATTGTGGAAGAATTTTGATGGTCGGTATCTGTATGTGAGACCAGAAGCTGGATTATTGTATAATAAAATGTGTCAAAAACATGATTTTGATTTTTGATACATTTTCTTACCCAATTTTTTGGGCAAACATAAAATGGGAAACATTTTCGATTAGAAACATTTGACAAATAAAATCAATTATTATTTATTTGTAAATTTGAATATGAAATTAGACATAAAATGTAATGTAATGTAATTGAATATGAAATTAGACATAAAATATGGTTATATCCAGATTGTTACTCCTAACTAATAGGAGCAGTTTAAAAATATAATGATTTGCCTTCTAAGGGCCTATTCCAAATTGTAAAAAGCCCGACATTCACTCCCCGTAATGGCGGTGATAATAGTTTTCTACTAGATCTCTATCTTACCACAATGCCAGATATTACGAGTGTCGATGTTGCGAAAGGTAGTATTGGAAATTCTGATCATTATTTAATCTCATCAGTTATCAAAACTGATTTACTTAAAACTACAGCTCCCAAACCCCGTAAAATATTTCACTACTCAAAAATGGATAAGAGTGGTCTTCAAAATTTTTTCCATGGTTTCCCTTTCGACCGTCATTGTTTTTACACTGACAATGTAAATGTTTCTGCTCAAAACTTTACAGAAACCATCCAATTTGCTATAAATAAATTTGTCCCTTTCTCCATAGTAAAACCCAAACAAAAATACTTGTATTCGAAAGCTGCCAAAACGGAACTTAGAAACAAACGTAGATCATTTAATATTTGGATTCATAACAAAACTCCCACTAATCGATCCCAATATCTAAAGGCCAACAAAATATCTAATCAGATTATCTCAAACGAAAAGTCCGAAATTGACAGAGCGAAAGCCTCAAAACTTACGTCTATGTCTGTTTCTGACAAGAGTTTCTACAGTGCCATTAATTCTTTAAATTCTGGTACAAAATTTTCTATTCCCCCTATTATTGATGGTGATTTAATCGTCAATGATCCCGCAAGAAAAGCTAACTTGTTCGCTGAACGCTTTGCTCTGAACTCCACTGTTTTGGAAACTCCTAAAGAAATACCCCAAATCCAGTCTTCAGGAGTTAATATGAATGAACTTCACTTCAAACCCAAAATAGTCGATAAACTTTTAAAGGGGTTAAACATCAACAAAGCATCAGGAATGGACAATATTCCACCCATTATTTTAAAAACCTTTTCCAAAGAACTTGCACCAACTTTAACTAAAATATTCTACCAATCCTACAAATCTGGTATATTTCCCTCGTGCTGGAAGTTGGCAAATGTCCAGCCCGTCCCCAAAAAGGGACCAAGATCCGATATCTCAAATTATAGGCCAATAGCTTTACTATCGGTCCTATCCAAAGTCTATGAGCATTATATTAATACACATATTTCAAAATTTCTGGAAGAAAATCATTTAATATCCGACAGCCAATACGGTTTTCGAAACAAAAGATCAGCTACCGATCTATTAAACTATGTAGCGCATTGTTGGAACAGCATACTTGATAAAGGTGGTGAAACATACGTTATCGCTTTAGACATCTCCAAGGCATTCGATCGAGTCTGGCATGCCAACTTAATCAACAAGCTCGTTGCGTACGGTTTTCATCCCAATGTTGTGAAGCTGATTCAAAATTTTCTATCCGACCGATACATTTCGGTAACCTTAGACGGATATTCTTCTGAGTCTAAACTAATTAACGCTGGTGTACCTCAAGGCTCAGTATTGTCCCCAACCCTATTTTTGATTTATATCAACGAATTGTTGAAAATCACCAGCAACCCAATAAATAGTTTTGCAGATGATAGTACTCTGCACAAGTCGTTCGAGCCCCTTCCTTCAAAAGGTAAAATGCACGAACGAATTAATCCTGCCCGGAGAGACGCTGCCATAAACGTGAACAAAGACCTGAATAAAGTCGCCGACTGGGGTGACCAAAACCTTGTCAATTTCAACTCCACCAAAACACAGCTGTTGATTGTTTCCAGATTAAAGACCGAGTTCCCCAAAGATATTTTATTTAGTATGTGTGATGAACCAATTGGTGAATGTAAAAACATTCGTTTATTGGGTGTCACAGTTTCAAATGACCTACTCTGGAACGATCATGTAATGGCGATGGCAAAAAGCGCGTCTAAAAAACTCGGCCTCCTAAATAGATGCAAAAAATGTTTCACTCCATACCAATTGCTCCATGTTTATAAGTCCTATATTCGTCCCTGTATGGAGTACTGCTGTCAAGTTTGGGGTGCTGCCTCTGTTTCCATCTTGGCCCTCTTGGACTCTGTTCAAAAGCGAGCTATACGAATTGTAGGTGATCGAACTTTGACATCACAACTTGATTCCCTACAACATCGTCGCACTGTTGCTGACCTCGTTGTTTTTTACAAATATCGTCATCAGCAGTGCTCAGATGAAATCAGCGGCATCATGCCTCAAACTTATTCTTACCCCCGTTCCACTCGGCAATCGGCTGCCGCAACCAGTGAAACGGTAAAGATCCCGCGCTGTCATACTGGCGGATCGCAGAGAGACTTCTTTGTCCGAACTGCGTACAAATGGAATAGTTTGCCGGAACACTTAGTCTCAGGTGGCTTCAACCCACAGATGTTTAAAAAAAGCGTTAATCTACACCTCAGAACGCCAGTTGTTGTGGGACCCAGGTCTAGACCTAGGTCTTAAAAGGTATTTATGTGTTGTTGTGACACATATTCTAAACCCTATTACACAACACATTTTATTAAAAAAAAAAAAAAAAAAAATATTCGCCATACACTAAACCAAATACAACTAAACTAAATCAAAAACTTTTAAGTCAAAATTAATGGAAATATAAATTGTTTAATATTATTAATTTATTATTATTGAAACTATTAAATTATAAAATAATTCAAAACTATTAATTGTATGTTGAGTATCGTAGAATTACAACCCATGTTATTATTTGAAATTTGTAACTGAACCAAAGCTAAAGTTAAATTTATTATTGTAGAACGTTAGTATTTATGTAAGATTAATTACTATAGCATACTTAATAATTTCATTGTACATAATTCCTTGTAGTTGCACTAGGCGCGCTATACACTTGAGCTAAGCTATGCGAACCATGTTTTTGTATATAACGTAATTGTAGAAAAAAACATTACGGAAACAAAACATTTAAAAAAGAAAATAAACACGGAAACAGATTTTTTTTTTAAAACATTATTCGCGTTAAAACATTATTTTTTAAAAAACATAGTTCGCATAGCTTAGCTCAAGTGTATGCCTAATGGTTCGAGCTTTTCGAGCGGCTAAAAAAAAAGAAAAATAAGCCAAGCAAATATACAATGAATTATTAATATTATTTAATAAAAAAAATACTGTGTTATTGCAGATTAAATGTCGTTTTTTAACAAAAATTTGAATTATTAGGGGGATCTGTTTTGAGTAATTTTTTATGTGATTCCAGGTTCTACCACCCGGGTAGGAACTGCCAATGTTGAACAATGGGCCAACCTCGGGCATTGGCGAGCCAAGCCTTGGCTAGTTAACTCCGGCTTTAGTCTGGGCCAGTTGTAAATGCCTAAGCTGAACCAAGATTCAGTTTATTATATTACACGTTATTCGCCAGCTGGTTATGCATTGTTATAGTGAATGTAAGATTCATGAAATTTATATTTTTGAAATATGTCATGAAATATTTAATTAATATTTCATGAAATATTTCAAAAAAGTTTTGTATGGGTGTTTTGTTATGCCATATTTTGTCTGATTTGCACGACTTGGCCCAAGCTTGGGCCGTTTGAAAATGCTAAGTCTGGCCCAAACCCCAAAAGCTATGGCGCGGGCTTGGCCCAGGCTTGGCCCATTAGCTAATTCTTACCCGGGCACTTATAAATAATAGGAACAGTTGGAAAACAGTAGTTGCAGATTAAAACAGAAAGTATTAACGCTACACAGAAAAGTATTGCGAGAGATTTTTTTGAGTGAATCCACTCCTTCAGTCACTAATGACTAATAGGTACAGCTGGAAAAAGTTAGCTTGTGAAATATACTAAATGTCGTTTTTTCCAAAACAAATAAACAACTTAAAAAAAGCATTTAAACGCTAAATGGAAAATATCAGCTTCCTTTCAGTTGTAATTATTGAAAAGAAGCATTTAACTGAACGAAGAAGATTACTGAGAAGTTTTGTGGACTAATAGAAAATATTATTGGTATTGGTAATTGGTCCGTTGCGTTTGAAAAGTTGAAATTGTTGATCCCTATAAATGAAAAGGTTTTTGAGTAGTTTCCCGGGTAAGAAAAAGCTAAAGGGCCAAGCCTGGGCCAAGACCGCGCCACAGCTTTTGAGGGTTGGGCCAGGCTTAACATTTTCAAACGGCCCAAGCTTGGACTGATATCCTGGGGCCAAGTCTGGCAAAGAAGGCTTAGGCCAAGTCTAATAAGACTTGGGCCAGGTCTAATAAGACTTGGGACAGGTCTACCAAACCAATTTTTGTTCCAGACCTCCTTTAAATGTGTGGAAAAAGGTTGTGGAAAAAGTAACACTTATGAAAATAAAGAGAAACATAATATGAGCTACACATGTTTACAATTAATAAGACTTGTTAATAACGCGTAATATAATAAACTGATCCTTGGTTCAGTCTAGGCATTTACAACTGGCCCAGACCTGGCCCAAAGCTAACTAGCAAAGGCTTGGCTCTCCAATACTGGCGAGATTGGTCCGTTGTTTAACTTTGGCAGCTCCTACCTGGGTTGCTGAGTGTATCATCGTTTCACTAAATTGAATCAATTTATGATTTGTTATAATTTTCCGGCAACGTTATAATTTTCCGGCAACCCCGCGTACTCCAGTCCCTGCTATTGGCATATGAGTTAACGTGAGATATCACATACCACTGGCAATAGCAGTGAGGTATCACTAGCCAAGGTGATATCTTAGGGGTGCTGGCGGATGAACTGTATTCAGTCAACGGTAGCACTCTCAATCTTAGCTAATGAATATTCCTTGATGCTGGAACGATGTAGCTTGCTCGAAGAAACGAGCCTTCATATAACTACATATCTGAGCTTTAATCATTGGAAAATATACTGCGTCCCATAATCAAGGATTATGCCATTAGCTGGACTATTGGCAAACCAATTTTAGTTTTGTTCCTGCAAATTTTTAAAACAAATTTGCTTTTTATCTCTTATTTTATTTTTATTTTCCCTATCCTATCACGAAATATTGGCCTATGTCATATTTGTGATAGGATTTATTGTTTAGTTATCCATTATTTAACAAAAAAATATTAAAAAAACAGATTTGCGTCCATTAACATCCTTAGAACGCATTTTGTTGTGGGACCTTGGTCTTAAAAGGTTTTTATGTGTTGTTGTGACACATATTGTAATGCCTACTACACAACACAATTTATTTAAAAAAAAAAAAAAAAAAACGTATTGATGTTTCGTGTTAGTTTTGTATTAAATTTCAAAACAGAATTAAAATATACTTGTATTTTTGCAAAGCGAGTTTTATGTTTAATATAAATCACTGCCCAAAACTAAAAACAATGTCCTTATAAAATCCTTCTGCCGAAAACTTTATCAAAACCCTTAACACAGGCCGAAGTTTTGATATTTCAAAGTCTTGAGATTTCAGCCCTTTCATAGTTTCCTTATTATTTTCTGAACAGAAATATCAACAAAAACTTGCAAACTAACCCTACCTATGCGTTTTGAAGTTCAGAAAAATGATTTGTTACAAAATACAAATCTTGCAGAATATGACATATAAACTGAAAGGTGAGACCAAAACATCCATCGTGCTAAAAATTGAGCTTAATCGAACAACGGGTCAACATTAGTGATCATACTACACTTTTTATGAAAAAAGAATAAAATTTCCGCAAACACAATGACTATACGTTCATATTGTAACGTTTCTTGGCCGAGTTACAATTATTTAGTTCGATCACTAAATCATCAAATTAAAACACAATGGATTTTCTAAGCGTTATAATTTTATTCGTTCAAGATTTTATAAAAATATTCCTTCTACTACTATTCACCTTAATTGTTCTTGTACTAACAATAATTCACCACTTATAATTCTGTTACAATTTTTCACAATATCATTTACAGTGAATTCTTTTCTACTTGTTCGGTACAAGTTCCGACTCAGAATTATCCAAATTTGTTTTTTTTTGTATTGCTTTTTTTACAAAAGAATACGAATTTCGTTAATTCTGTGTTGGAACTTGTACCGAACAGGTAGAAAAGAATTCACTATTACAATAATTTCTACTTATAGCACTGTT
Organism: Diogma glabrata; assembly: GCA_963693315.1. NCBI lineage: Eukaryota > Metazoa > Arthropoda > Insecta > Diptera > Cylindrotomidae > Diogma > Diogma glabrata. The sequence continues at coordinate 66,356,163 of OY856188.1, read as the reverse complement.
AATTTCAACTCGCCTATATCACTGCTAAAAATTTATACTTTTTCTATCGCTGACAATTTTATACTAATTTTATCCTCGAACAACACCTCTTATATATACTACATGAAATAGCCTCGATAGCACCATAATATTCTAGAACACAAACCCTTTTTTTATCAACATAAACATAATAACACGATCTTCAAATATTGACACATAGGTGTGAAATCTATTCTTTTCAATTTGTTTATTTACCAATTCTTATAGGATCAAACTTCCTATTATGTGTTTACTTTGGTTACGTTGTTATCTTTTATTGATTTTTATATCTCTTTTGTAGAACTATTTTCTCTAAAGAGTATTTTTCTCGAAAGATGTTCTATTGTGTTGGGTTCTATCGTATTCCATAATCGTTACAATATAATCGCTCTCATAAAACATGCATTACTGCGTTAGAAAAATTTTTTGTGATTCGTTTTATTATTAGCCCAATTTCCATTCAAGAAAAAAATTTTGTTTTTATTTGAACGCAATTAATTTAATAATCAAAAACAACATCTTTTTATAAGATGAAATTTAGGGGAGGAGATGGTTTGCTCCCACATACGCACACTTTGTGTGCGTGTGCCTGACCCCTTGCAATAAATGCCCTCGATTTGGCATCCGGGCGGGTTACATTACATCTTGATCAGTCAGACCTGCTTCAATTGTTTACCATATACTGTAAAAAGACGACTATAAGTCACAAACAATGTTAACCTGAAAGCCACTAGCGTATGAATGAAGTAAGTACTGGGTAGAGTAAAAAAAATCCATTATCCAGGAAGCAAACCATCAATAAACATATACATATGTGTATGAAATGCTTCAGCTCAGAACTTTTATTGACCTTTTAACGAACAAAATGTGAAGATATGAACCTGGACTTGTTTTTAACCCTGAGTTTAAGTTACTTTTTCTGTTATTAAAATCTTGTTTTGATAAATTTTAATACATACATAATTACTGATTTGATTTTGAAGAAAACGATTAGTAAAACACCAAAGGCTAATTTACGTAGAAAGACGTTTTCGGTTAGTTATGCCGATCAATTACATATTTTTTTGTTTAAGTGAAACACCAACCGTTGTATAAAATAAACGCATTTGATTATAATTAAATTACTTAGTCTATACAAAAATAACGACTCTCTCTTTGTAGGATTGAAATTATTAATATTTCTGGCAAAAAAATACAACACCATCACTACTTTGATCAACCAGCTTTAATTTAATACAATTCAGTATTTCCAGATTTTAAAGTACATCTGCCATTTTCATATCTCCCCTAATAAATTTTCGAGCAAACAAACAAAAAATATTTATGTACTCTGATTGATTCGAATAAACTAGATATAGCAATGTGTGCACAATGATGCCGTTAACCTTTTTTATCGTCCCTATAGAGTATATATCATACTTATCCAAAATAATAAAAAAAATTATTATACAAAAATAATCGTAGGTATTTTACTATAAGAAAACGTATATTCTTTAATGGTTTTCTTCATATTTTCTTTCCTTCTGTTAAATCGTAAACAAAACTACTTCATTCATAATTTTTGTGTATTTTTTTGAACGTATGTATTTAGAAAAGCACATATTAAAGACCCGTTAAGATGATATTACAAAAAAATGTTTCTCCCTTCTTAGAATATAAAGTTATTTTTCTTAACCTTGTCTAATATTTTTACTTTGTTAAATTTTTGTTTAAATGGCAAGTGATTTTATTATATTTTTTTGTAAGGAATCAACAAGTCGATGCAATGACAACGACCTTGAACTTGTTTATTTTATAAATATTTTGAATATTTTCTTTAGATTTAGAAGACGAAGAAAATAAAGTAATATTAAGAAGGATATTAATAAAAGGTTATGTGTTAAGGGTAGATTGCTTTGTAAATTTTATATTTATGGTTTTGATGGCATGTTGTTTTTATATTTATTGTGTTTATTTTATTTGTAATTAGAATATGAGTCTATGAAATAAGCACGTGTAATTTACCGTTAGTAACTAATTTTTTGTGTGTATTTTTGTTGTTATTTTTATTTTACAAGTTGTGGGTAGTGATATCTTATTTACACCGATGTTGATTTGGATTTACCTTTTTATTGTTATATTATAGCCGTGTTCGATTCGACTGAAGCAACTGAATCAACTGAAAAATTGAATGCAATTGTTATTGTTTTTTCAGTCAAATCGAACGCACCTTATATTGATCACATTGAGGGTTAAAATAAAACATTGTTAGTAAACAGAGTATAATTATTCCACCAACACCTTTAGATTTGTAAAAAAAAAATATAAAAATAAATTAACGATATTTAAATGATAATAAAAGATTAACTGGCAGTTGTTTTGATAACCAATCGTGAATTGGCGATGTATTTACCTAAAGAAAATAAATATGTATGTATAAATTCTTTAAAAATTGATTTTGTGATGTTTTTGGGCTGCATCTTTTCATTTTAAGATAACGAATCGTTTAGCAAAACACCATCTCTATGATCGAACATCATGTAAAAGTATATAAATAGTAATTATTTATCAATTGCCTTATTGGTTAATTTTCACATGAGAAAAGGATTCTGCATACTTTTTTGAGAGAAAAAAGTGCTAGACCTAGTCATATGAAAACCGTTATTCTTACTGGTACGAAGCAATTTATTTGGACAGATATGCATTTTGAGTTCTAAGATTCTATCTATTTGAGATTTAAAGTCACCTACCATAACGCAAGTAGGTGATTTCATTGGTTCACAATTCTGTTAATGACTTCTTTGAGTTCGAGAAGGTCTTTTTTTAAAATTAATTGAAAATAAAAAGTTGTACCTTGCATATAAAATCGTGTAAATAGAAATTATTTTGAAATTAGTTTTTATAAATAAAGTTTTAAGTGTTATTAAATAGAAGCATTTTGTATATTATTTTGGACGCGGTGTACTGGTAATTTCTACAAAGAACCGTTGGAGTTTCGAAGCCGTTTGAAAAATATTCTACATAGTAATATTGTTGCAGTTTTGTTTTCCTGTTGTTGTGGAACAATTAAGGAGTTGAATACTTAATAAAACACGGTGCTTGTGCTTACTAATCAGTGATCGAATTCGAAAGAGATTTGGGAATTGCGTTTATCGAATTGAGAGTAAGACCAATTCGAAGTAGGGTTGGGAAAAACGTAACAATATCATTTAAACGAATGAACTGTAAACTTATGAATTGTTTAAATTATAGTCTGTTGAATTACCCATATCCAACAGGAGGACTTTATAAATTTTGAAGTAGTCTTCGGGTTTATCAGTGGTTCCTTTAACGGTTGTTACTTCTCCTCCAAAAAGAAAGCTACTTTATCCTGCAAACACAAGTTAAATATTTCATCTATGCATATGTCGATGGTATAAACTTCTATTTGGAGGACGATACATAAACGTCTAAGAGGAAATGTCTAATAAATTATAAGGTTATTTGATTCGCATGTAAATATATACCCCCTCCTGCTTTAAGCTATCCAGCAGCTATCCATATAAAATACATACAACTCTAATTAGATGAGCCAGACTTTAGAAGAGATGATTAGTTTAGACGATTGGTCAAAGGTATAATTTTTGTTATGTCATCACTATATATATAGATATTCATTTCAGAGCAATATGTCAAGTATGTAAGCATAATAGTCGTTCATTTTCCCTTTGATTGCTACAGTATATGGCCATTATTTAATATTGTTACGTTTGTCAATCTTACTTCGAAATTCGAATTGACCTTACTCTCAATTCGATAAACGTAATTCCCATATGATATGTCTTCCTGGATTCGATCACTGATTACTAAGCATAAACACCCAGGTTTTATTAAGTAGTCCACAACTTTATTGTTTCACAATTCAAACTCGAAACTCCAACGGTTTATTGTAGACATTTCTAGTACACAGCGTCCAAAATAATACACAAAATGCTTCGATTAAATAGCGCTTAAAACTTTATTTACAAAAACGAATTTAAAAATAATTTCTATTTACACGATTTTAATTATATACACGGTATAACGTTTCGTTTACAATCAATTCATTTCACAATCCAACTAAACTATCGCAATTTTAATTATATAACTTCAAACCATCGCAGGTCTAAAATATAACTAATCCTAATTTTGCAAGAGGAATTCCTTATATACAATTTTGCATAATTTCTCGATTATTCGAGGCCCCTTTCTTTAGAAACTTTGAGAAAATCTAAGAATATTCGATAACATAATTTTACATAACATGTTGATGTGAATACAATTTGTATTTTATTGTGTTTATGTAAAATTGTAACAATGTATATTTTATATGTAGAACCAAACCAGTACTCCTTAGCAGAGTTGGCGTAGATCGTAAAGTGTCATTTATTTCTACACATGCTGTAGTTGACTGTGTATAATTATTTTCATGTAGATTCAATGAACTATTTAAGAGTGTAGGTTCTGAGGATTTGGCGCAGTCATGTGGCATACCGGTCTATTGCGGGTTTAATCTTGTGTGATTTTTCCATTTATAAGAAAACTTGCAAAACTTTCATATTACGATATACCATTACCGTACCATCAATATTTAAAATGGTTTTGAATAAGGTAGCATTCAATAAATGATACTAAACTATACGACAGCTACTCTAGAACTAAAAAGCAAAATATATTGAATAACGTATTCCAAAACTATTTCTATTTATATATGTTCCAGTTAATGATTTTCGTAATTTTTTTTCAATTCCTAATTATTCAACAAATTAGTATACAGAATAATTCTAGACACGCTTCAAAATCTTATCCTTTCTAACATTTTAAATCGAAATATTTTATAGAAAACCATTTTAGCATAACGTTTAAATAATTCCTTCATTTTTTTGTTATAAAATGACACGTGTCCTTAAAATACTCATATAACCAATTTGAAGTAAGAAAACTGCATTCATTCATAAATTTTATTTTTTTATATTTTGCAGAATAAACCAAACTAGTAAAAGTCATTAAACTTGTTCAACTATACAGATTGATGATAAGCATTCTAGGCTTTTGTTGAAATTCAATATAGTTTGGAAAAATCTATAAATCTAAACAGTATTTCACTCAAATGTTTATATCGAAACTAAAGGGTCTAAAAAATAACAACAACAAATGTAATAACCTAACATTACAAGGGGTCTTTACGATTTTTACACAGCTGTCATTCCAGGTGCTAGGCAACATTTTTTTTTTATTTTATTATATTTAAATTATGGTGTAGTTTCGTTTTTATCGAAGGGTGTTTTATTGGTGATTTAAGTGAACAATGCACATATATATTTATTATAATTTGTATTCTTTAAAACGAGAAACTATCCAGGACATACTGTTTTCAAGGGGGCATCGTAGGGTATTTGAAACAATAGAAAAATTTTAAACAAAAAAATTATCCATGAAATTTTTGATTTGGAAAATCGAGATCCAGATCATCACTCCCCGAGTATATTTCTCTAATCCATATGTGGTAATTTATTTACTTACTTGAAAATGAAATATAAATCGAAATGTGTTGGGTTATTTAATTAAATAGATTATATTTTCACGCTATTTATTCGAATTATTATGAATATGGTCCCGACGGAATTTCATTAACCAAATGGTTTTAAAATATTCAAGTATGTATTCGATAAATCATTTTGTACTTTTATAATAAACGTTTATTAAATTCAACTATTATGTTTTATCAATATGCTTAAGATATTCTATAATCGTTGTAAAAACGTTTTAAATATTTGAACTATAGACATCATGGAGGCATGCATATTTTATTCAACACATGCTACAGTTTGATGCTTCGAGCCAATAATTTAAAATTTACGAAATTTCATCAACCTAACAAATTGTTTGCTCGCCAATTTTTCCATTTTCAGATAAATTTATTAAAAAGAAAATAAATTCAAAATTTGTTTCTACAATGATGTCATGGGAATCCTATTTTTCCCTAATAACCCATAAACGCACGTGTTACATATTTGGTTTATTTTTATTTTTCTCCAATAAATCAACTTATCACCCATAAACCAATGATGAGTCATCATATCTTAGTCGTATTCTCATTCATGATATAAATTTTGCAATGTTTCATGAAATATTTTCGTTGAATGATTCATGGGTTTTCATTTTGATGACTGTAAAGAATTTGTATAAATCTTTTAGTGGGTTACATCTTCTGTTTTTATCTTGTATTCAACCGTAAATAGTAAATCCAGAAGGTGGAATCGTTTAAAATGGGGAAGTAATAAAGGTGATTATATACCAAAATCAAGGGACTAATGACTCATATCTAGAGTAAACATTTAGAAGATCTTTCAACTTCATGTGTTTTTTCATTGAACCTTGATACTTCGAGGAGAAAATGATCGACTATAGCGAACCATATGCGAACTATAAAATGCAAGTCCGGTGAACTAAGGATAATAACTTTTTTAATAGTATAGGTGGATATAGTTTTAGGAACTTTATTCGAACTATAAAATTTCTATATTATTTTATTAATCTTAACATTTTCATAATGTCGGCAAAAAAATTCTGTGACTAAATGGTTGCGAATGACTACTATATAATAGTTGCGTATGGCTACTATATAAATGCGAATGAGAACATTGGTGTAATTTAGACTGCTTTAAAGCCAGGAATGAGAATTTAATTTCATAAATGAAAATCAACCATATTTTATCATTATTTTGTCACGTTTTTCTATCTGCTTCGAATTGGCCTAACTCTCAATTCGATAAACGTATTTTCCAAGACAACAAGAATATTCAATAGCTTCAAAAACTCCAACGACTGATTGTAGAAATTTACAGCTTCCCCAATAATACGGAAAATATTTCTATTAAATAACACTTTATTCACAATTAAAAAATAACTTTACCTCTATTTACACGGTTTTAAGTTCACGATACAGCGATTCGTTTACAATTGATTTCACGTAAAGGGGCATGAAGTGAACCAATGGAAAACTGCACTTATCGTTCTGACTGCAGTTTATGTATGTATACAAATTTTTTAAAAAGAGCATCAAAATCCATTCACCCGATCGATCATTAGAAATAGGGACATAAGTGTGAACGTGTTTGTTAAAATACTTAAAGAAATATATACACATTAAAATATACATATAAACATCGAATTTTATTTAACCTATCACATTTTATCTGAATTAGCACACTTATTCAATTTTTTTGTACTTTTTATGTGTAAATTTAATTTTTCACAATGTTCACGCTTTTAATATAACTACACTAAGTACACTCAATTCCATTAAAAATACGCAGGCAGAAATAACCATTGCTTGTTGGCCTACCCATTTTTTTGAGTGCATGGCTCCTTATATACTTGTATGTTTTTTAAATACTTTGTAGGACAGTGAGGAAGATCTTTAAATGTTAGTTTAATATAATTAAAGTAAAAAAAAAAATTGGTATTTTTTGATTTCAAGTGCTCACGCCGCCTTAATATAATCGCATTCCACTTAAACTATCGCATTCTAATTTAAATTAATTCTAATGCTGCTAAAGGATATTCCTTAAATGCAATTCTAAGTGAGGACTTTAATCATTTTAATACAATTTAGACGAATGTTGGTAGTCTTATTATATCAGAACTAATAGCCTGACATTTGATTCAACTCCAATGCGCTCGAAAGACAAATTAATTGGATTATCTCATTTACCTTATTAACAAGAGGTGTTGGTATAGAAATACCACTAGAATTGGTTACAGTTACTCTACGCCAATCCCTCGTTATACTAGATTAGGTTAGATCATTATTGGTTAATTGAGATTTGAGTCGGACATCTTGTTTCCAGCCTATTCCAAGGATCACAGGGTACTTTGAACCTCGTTGCCACTTTGATGTTTTCATTGGTTTTAAGGTGTCAGTGATTCGCATTATTGTGTTGGTTCCATATACACCACCTAATTTTGTTAGTTCATCCTTATCGCTAACGTCGAACTAGAATTTCAAATTGCACCACCAATGTCAACCATTAGCAATATAGAAGATAAGACATTGAGCAGCGCTTTGCTTTAACATCCACATATGACAGCAGACACAAAGTATTACCCTATTCGGTATGTATAATAATTAACACTTTCAAATGAATCATTTAATCATGAAACGTGTGCGCATTTGATTAATTTTTATTAAAACATGAATTAAAATTAAAAAAAATTAATTCACCTAAAATAACTGAAGTGGAAAATGAGAATTGTGGTGAATATTTGAAAGCTTAATTTTTTGGGGGATCATAAAAACATATATGTATATACATACATACATACATATATATTACATACAGAAATAAATGTTATTAATTCTGCTAATTAAATGTTTGTTATAAAATTTTAAATGTGTATATTTTGGTTATGGTTGAAAGGCATTGCTTTACATTAAAAATTTTTTTCGTATTTCGTATGGAAGGAAGGTGATGTTATATGTTATTATGTTTTGCTGATATAGCTTGTTCAACTAAAGTTTTAAATCAACCTGACACAACCTAATACATACTCCTACTTGAGGTTTGAGAACTGTATTTCTATTTTGTTACTGTTATACCACCAACAAAGGGCACCGTAACATAAATCAAAACATAACTGTTCGCTAAATTTCAATTCATAAAATAAATCACAATAAAAACAAAAATTTCAACAGATGTGAATTGTGAAAATGTTAATAGACGATTGAGCACTACTTATACGTACAAATAAAAAACGGAAAACTAGCTAACTCATTAAACAAAAGAAATTCGATTCAAAATGACAAAAACAGAAACATACTTTCACAAAGATAATTTAGTTTCTATATAGTGTGATATGGGATGTTGTATGCAATTTTTTTAGACGAATCGTATCTTTCGATCCCTTTAATTTTATTCGTTATTTTTTCCTAAATAAAATGATTATGATATTCTAACAATAATTATAATGCATTTGGAGTTCCCTTCTACTATATTGTAATAATTTTTTTGGCAGAGAATTAAATAAAAAATGTAATTCTTTGTTATGATATATGTGAGGATTCAGCTGTCATATATTTTAAGATCCTATAGAGTTTTTTAAACGTAAATCAAAGAATATTTTGATCAAAATAATCAAGGTAGACAGTTTCTAATAATTCCAGTTGTGAGGTTTTTAAGCAATCTGTAAGTTAAAATCGTTGAATATTTATTTCTCGTCTTTAAATCTTTCAGTTTATGTTTCAAATTTTTTTTTCGGTTTTTGAACTCGCACTTATCAGTAACACACATTCGAACGAATTGTGTTGTACACTTTAATCAAATGAGACACTGGTCACTTTATAAGTCTATTTTTTTAAGCGATATTTTAAAGGATAGTTTTGAAATTTGCAATGATAACAAGCCTACTTGTGAGAGTAAACAGCAAAAGTTAAAATGATAAAGCTCGGCAAGCGCATGTATAACATTTTTAGGGTTCCGTTTTTTATACGGAACACTATTGGTGAGACTACGATGTGTTTTTGTAATAAAATCGGTTATCTTAGAAAATATAAATCCTATTGACCTGAAATTTAACATGCGTATAAAACTAACCTATCCCTGAAGATGACGGATACAAAAAAAAATAAAGTTGTTTCCGTTATTTTACGGAGCAGTTATGTAAGGCCTTTAAAAAAATACTTTTTTTTACCTAGTCAAGGGTATCATATGATAGGACTTGAATTCAGTATCCCTTAAAATGTATTTTAGAATTTTTCACTAAACAGTTTTTTGGATAAAATTGAATAATAGCGTTTTTTTCATGTTTTCTTTCCCTCCTTAGTTCCAAACCTATTTAATTGAAAAACTTGAAAAGTCTTTGAAAATATAGAAAAAGTGGTAAGTTTTGAACGAAAAATACAAGGAAGTGCAAAATACTCATAATCGTATTTATTAAAGGGGGGAATGACAAGGGAGAAAAACACCATTTAAAACACAGTCATGTGAGAAATCAAATGAAAGAGCACTTAATTTTAGAAACATTCTAATTTTTTTTAGATTTTTGCGGTACACAGTTTTTGAATTATTGTCAAAATAGTGCAACAAAAATTGGTCTCCCCCTCTGCGTTTCGACGTTGATTGACAGAAAAATTTGAAAAAACACACGGAGATAGGAAATTTGATAAACCCTGCACGAAAACTATAGCGGAGTGTTACATAATTGTTTTTATGCATTTTGAGGGATGAGATTGGGGAAGGGTAAAAAAATCTTTTATTTACCCTTACCTTACAAGTGGGGTGTCATATGAAAGAGCACTTAATTTAAGAAACAATGTAATTTTTTTTAGAATTTTTCTGAGCACGGTTTTTGAGTTATTATCAAAAAAGTGCAATAAAAAGTTGGTCCCTTCTCTGCGTTTCGTTAATTGACAGAAAAATTTGAAAAACCACACGGAGATAGGAAATTTGATAAACTCTGAACGAAAACTATAACAAAGTGTCATATAATTATTTTTCTGTATTTTGAGGGGGTGAGATTAGGGAAGGGTGAAAAAATCATTTTTGATCCCAACGAGTGGGGTGTCATATGGAAGAGCACTTAATTTAAGAAACATTGTAAATTTGTTTAGAATTTTGCGGTGCATAGTTTTTGACTTATTGTCAATTATTATTGAATTGTTATTTGAATTAATATTGTATATTTTCTGACTTATACCATTTACAAGTTTGTGTAATTGAATCTCTCTTTAGTTACCCTAAACTGCCACTGCTAATATTTAACGAGATGTAACATTTTGTGTATAATTTGGATCAATTTTCAATTGATTTTGCTATTGAAATTGAAAGTAAAAAATCATTTTTATGTGCCTATGGTCTAGCAATATAAAAAGTCTACAACACAACTTTATTTAAATTATTTCTGTAAGTTTGTTCTTCTACTTTCACGGAACCCTCAACGAACGAATTTTATTCGCACTTGACTGACTTTTTATTTTGAATAAATGTCTTTTTACACGGAATTGCTTCGGTGCTTTCATTTACCATTTGATTTTGGTTAAGTATTTACGCTGATATCGGGATTATCGATTAATTTAATAGACAACATAATATTCATATATAATATCACGAGTCGTCAAACAATAGTCGATTAGTTTTCATAATCATTAGGAAATTTTTAACCTCATCTGGCATGAGTGGTAATGTTGAAAAATAATCGACTAAGAATTTGGTGACAAGTTGTATTTGGCAGACAATTTAACGAACAGAAATAGTAACATTATTTCATACAACATAATCCTTTGTTGTCATTTTTTCTTCTAACAAAATTAAATATTATTTCATCTTAGTAGGCGCATAAATGTTATAAATTTGTAATTTATTTTTGACAAATAAACATAAACATGCAATCATTTATGAATGAAAACGGACATTTTTATTATTTGCAAATTGCATTTTTACATAATTTTGTATTATTGAATAATTTGTAGAAAAAATTTTATTTTGAAACTACTAATTATCTTTTAAACAAAATTATAAATAAAAAAAAATTATCTCATTAAAAAAAAAATTATGTCAATGAGTGAAGTGAATAAAAACTAGAATAATCTTAAAGTATAAACTATTTAGCATTAGCACATTCTTTATTTCGAGTGAATAAGAATGTACTAATATTTTTTAGCATCTGCTAGAAAATTGTAGAATATACTGAAAATTATAAATGTCAAATTAAAACAAAACTAGACTAAACAAAACTAAAATTAAAATGTCGGACGAGAATACAACTTCCAACTTTAATAAAAATAATTCCAGAAATTTTGTTAATGTTATCAAAAAATTTCGTATAGTTTTAAGCAAGTCGAAACTACCAGGAATCAAAGACAAAAAAAATGCCGTGTCCTACATCAGAACAAATAAAAAAAAATTAACAATATAAAAACTGATGTAAAAAAAACAGATCCCACTCAAACTGGGAATCGGAGGATTGAGTTGAAGGATTGGGAGCACGACATTTTTTCCATACAATCCAGCTTACTCCAACCACAAATGGAATTTTATGTTTTCTTTGGCACATTTCTTGGCATTTCCAAATTTCAGCCTCAGATTTTGAAAACACAATAAATTCGTGAGCAACTGACACAATTTTTTTCCAAAACCTAAAAATATATGTGTGTAACATGGTTTTGTTATATTTTAAAACGGTTTCTTATCTAATTAAAATATTATTATAATTCTCCTTACTAGCTTTCGCTCAAGAACATTTCACACAAAGTTTTAACATTTTCTTCTTTGAAACGATATATGCTTTTATAATCAGCATTTATTTTTGATTTTCGGTCTCTATAAAATTTTTTATTTTGCGAATTTTCTGCATTATTAATAAATTCAGCCATTGTTCAGAAATAAGTTGCACAAACAGCAACTTGAAAATATTTAGTACGGCAGTGTCAAAAATTAGAATATTCTTGGTTTTATTCACTCGATTTTAAGCATATTTTGGAAAATTTTCAATGGATTAAAGTATATGCTATAACCTAGTTTTTATTCACTGATTTGTCAGTATATGCTTAAAAACTTGAGTATTTAGTATATTCTAGTTTTTATTCACTTCGCCCAATATCTCTAGTTTTAAATTAATATACTAAGTAGGCCGAAAATAGTCACTATAATTCGCTGTTCCTTCCCACCAGAGAAAAATAATCGATATAATTCGTTTTGATTTGTTAAAAAATAGTTTTTTTTTAAGGCGTTCATGCTCCATGTAGGAGCGTTGCAAGGCTAACCGGCTTTGAATATTCACCACGGTCATTAGCAACAGCAACATAATTACCATGGCAACCAATTTTTTAAGGTCGTTTATAACGTCAGTCTCCCATTGTAGTCATGATAAATGCGATTCGTCATTTTGTGTAAGGGTCCACGTTTGTGACCCATACATCACAACCGGTCTAATCAATGTCTTGTATAACTTGAGCTTGGTATTAGTTGATACATACGGTGATCCAAGGAGAAGATTGAGTAGAAAGTTCGATTACCTGCAGCGGTTCGAGCTTTAATATCTGTAAGTATGCTATTGTTTGAGTCAAGCATTGATCCCAAATATTTAAAAGATTCAACTCCCTCAATTCGTTCATCGCCGCACATCAAATCTTTCTTCTCATCCTCTCTTGAAACATTCATATGTTTGGTTTTATTGTAGTTAATTTGCAGACCAATTTTTCTAGCACCACTCTCAAGCGACTTGAAAGACTCATAACAGCTTCACTTCGGCCGAGGATGACAACATCATCAGCGTAAGCAATCATCTGTACTGAGTTTACTAACAAGATATTGTTATTAGTCGGTAGTTTCTTTTGACGGCACACATATTCCAAGGCTAAATTAAAAAGTATAGGAGAGATAGCATCACCTTGTCTTAAACCGGAGTCGACTTTGAAAAACTTTGATATTTCGTTCTCTACTCGTACAATGCATTGAGAGTTCTGTGCTGTCATTTTGCATAGTGATACCAGTGTACCAGGAATTCCCATTGACACCAGAGCAGACCATAGAGTCTCTCGTTCGAGAGAGTCGTAGGCCTGCCTGAAATCAATGAAGAGTTGGTGCACAGGTATGTTGAACTCTCGGCACTTTTCCAAAATCATCCTTATCGAGAAAAGTGCATCGGTAGTAACTCGGCCCCGCGGAAACCACACTGATATTCTCCAAACAGTTGTTCAGCAAAAGGATTGATTTTGGATAGAAAAATGTAGGAAAATATCTTATATGCTGTGCAGAGGACAGCGATTCCTCTGTAGTTTGCACATTGTAGGCGATTACCTCTTTTATGGATTGGTATCAGCATAGCTGTGTTCCAGTCATCATTTGAACAAGTTTAAACAATCTTAAGGATAGAGTTTCGCCACCATGTACAATCATTTCGGATATTATATTGTCGACACCAGGTGCTTTATTGCGTTTTAATTTTGACAGCGCCGCTTCGAATTTCTCTTAGGTTGGTTCGTCTACATGTACCTTTGACGCACGAATAAGCTTTGCTCGTCGCCCGACTTGTTGCTGGTCACTTAAGTTGAGAAGATTCTCAAAATAAGCGGCCCAAGTATCTAAAATATTTTTAAGGTCTACTTGTAGCTCCCCATCTTCGTATTGAATAGCAGTCGATCTAGTTTAAGGGCCCTTCTTTAAGGTTTTAACCTGTTGAAAGAAGTTACGCGATTGATGTTCCTTATTGAAGCTTTCAAGCCCCTCACACTGTCTCTTCCACCATTCTCTCTTCGTTCGTCTACATAGCTTTGTAACGGCTTGTCTTGCCAGTTTATAATTCGATCTTTCGTGGACCTGGTGTTGCGCCCTTGTAGACATTTTAGATAGCAATGTCTTTTGCATTAAAATAGCATCAAGGCATGCGTCGTCCAAGTATTTCCTCACCAGCGCTTAAAACAGCATCTTTGAGCAAATACCATGACTTATCGACGTCACCATTAATGGTTTCTGATTTATCTAATGTTTCGGCAATATGGTTTTATATCTCTCTTCCGTTTCAGCATTCTTTAATGATGAGATGTTAAAACGTTTTCGTTGATTGAATTTTGGAATGCCTGGATTTGGGAAGTGGAACCTTATCGTAGCACATACAAGGAAGTGGTCACTTCCAATGTATGCACCTCTAAAGGATCGCACATCCAGAACGCTCGAAAAGAAACGTGCTGTTACTAGAACGTGATCAATTTGATTTCGAGTGTTTCCATTCGGTGAGACCCAAGTCTGCTTATAAATCGATCGATGCGGAAAGAACGTCCTGCCAATTCTCAAATTATTTGATAATGCAAACTCATTCATTCTCTCACCATTATCATTCGAATTCAAAAGCACGCTGTTGGGACGCACCACATTTCCATAAGAGATATCTCTTCCAACCTGCCCATTAAAGTCACCAAGAACCATAATGAAGTCGCGTGTTGGTGTTTGTTTCATAACCTCTTCCAGTGCTATGTAGAAAATTATCCTTCTTGTCGACGGTCTTAGCTTCAGTAGGTGCATGCACGGCAATAAGAGAAATATTGTTATATGTACCGCGTACACATAGGTAGCAGATCCTCACTGACCGGGATGAATTTCATCACGGTTTCTTGTATGCGTGCACCAACAAGAAAGCCAGTTCCAAATTCTCTTCGAGAAGGATGACCACTACAGTATAGAGAGTGACTATCCAAATCTTGTTTTCCGATTATCGGCTGTCTAATTTCTTGTAGAGCAATAATATCCATCCTATACTTCTCAGCCTCTGCTTCTAGACTTATAAGAGCATCAGGAGCGCTCAGACTGCGCACGTTCCACGTTCCGATTCGGTAGTCTGGTCCTTTTTTACGTCCAGGTAAGATTCTATTTTTAAACCCGGGTCTGTTATTCTCTTTCTGATTTCCAAATTTAACAAAGTTTTTTTTCCGGGGTTAGGGTGTTAACTTTAGGCCCAACCCAAATTTTTGTGAATGGGTTCGTTCTGCATATTAAAGTCACCAGAAACAATCTTTTTACACGTTTATATAGCGAGCCGCTTGATTCAAGACAGACGCCCGCTCCAAGCCGCCCCTGACATGGAGAACAGACGCTTGAGTCGCATTGGTTGTAAGGCGCCAATTCGCCATGATGTAGCGTCATTAACTAAGCAGTTTTTACTCTGCTTGTCTCCAATACACCAACCTAATTCTGTCAGCATTACCCAGGCAGCACTGCGTGGACGTCCGTCGAATTTCGGATTTCGCTACCCATTTGTGTTGCACAAATTACACAAATCGTGATTTTAAGAACAGCATTTGTGTACGCAACACTTGCCGCAATTAATATAAGAACAGCAATTTGTGTAAGTTGTACAATTTGTGTAAGTTGTGTGGATATAAGATCACCACCTTACTTATACGGTTGATTTATTCAGTTTTATGGGTATTGGGTACACATCAGATAATCAGATAGATGGTAATTTTTGATAGATGATGATTCATTTGAAATAAGAAAATCTCTAACGACGAACGAACATTCATATAATTTAGCATATGCGCAATATTTACTTCTCAAAATGAGTAACAATTCTGTGATAAATTTTCTTTTTCTATGATAAATTTTCTTTTAAGTTATTTAAAAAAATGTATTGGAATTTAAATTTCAAGATTTTTCTTTAATGGTAAAATTAGTGTTGGATACTCAATTTTTATATTTCAGATAAATAGATTTTTTTGTGGAACACCACCAACTAAAAATTGTCATTTAATGATATGAATTTTAACCAACTTACAAATATTCCAAAATGAAAAAGTCCTATACCTCCCTCTAAAAATAATCTATAATTTTATTCCATAATGTAAAATTTTTATTTTGTATATAAATTCCTACCCACCCTTAAAGTATATATTAATTCAGAAATAAACATTATTAAGAACAGATATGAATCAACAACAAAAACTATATATAGGACTGATAAAATATGTCATTATTTCAGATTTTTATTTGGTTCCGCATATGAGCTTAAGGAGAGATTGTTTGTTATTTTCAGTGCTTTATGACCATCTGGTGAATTCATTGTTATATTTTACAAAAAATTGTTCTACACTTTCATGTTATTGTTGTTGGAACCCTCTGCACAGTTTTGTTTTGATTTCGTTGTGAATATGCAGGGTGATTTAACCATCTACGCTTGTTAAATTTATCAGAAAATCTAATCGATTATTTTGAATATTATCACATGCATACATATTAGTTTTTAAAAAGCAATTATCATTTATAATATCACACAGGATTTCATCTTATCAAATTTGCAAATTTTAGTTATTTTTCATAATTTAGATTTTTTTGGAAATAAAGTTTTTATTGAAGCAATGTTTTTTTTCAAAAGACTCCATATATTTTAGGGTTATATTATAGGCATAAAAATAAAGCAGCAAGTATAAATTGTTAAAATGAACTGGATTGTTTGATTGATCATAAGTGTTGTAATATTTTCTTCGAAAAAATTTATGTATGAATTTAAAGGGTGAAAATTTATAAATAATATTTAAAAGGATATATTCTAACTGTTTCAAAAGTTAGTAGACGATTTCGGCATACATATATACAATATAAGTATATTTATTTCTAAACTACGCTTTATTGGATATAATTAACATAAAATTTATTTAAAAAACGCCAATTTAAAATATTATAAATATTATTATTGATATAATATTTTTCATTTAACGAATCTTGTATAATTTTTTTTGTTGTATGTTTTTTTGATATATTTTCTTTTTTGAAAATGGCAAAGGAATTTTGCCGAAACGTCGAAAAACAAATTAATTAAAAATAATTAATGTGTTTTATTTAAAATATAGACTCGACACCCATTATAATTATATTCAAATAATAAATAATAGCCTACAAAATAATAAATTAAGTAGTTTTAAAAATCATTTCGCTGTAAAAATAGTAGATTAATACACCAAGGGAGAGAAGTGCATGTTTTTCTCCCGAGGTGTGTTTGGAGCCCGAGGGCGAAACCTGAGGGCTACATATCACTGAGGGAGATAACATGCTCTCTCCCGAAGTGTATATACTATTTTTGCACTACCAGAATATAATTATGATATGTCAAACTAAATTTAATCATTTAAAGAGAACGAAAATTATAATTTTTAATTTATTCGGGATTTTTGTGAGCAATTAAACTCAAGTAAGGGGCAAAACAAAGGAAAAGCTATATCATGAACATAAAGTCGTGTAAATAAAAGTAAATAGAATTTAAATTGTAAATAAAGTTATAGGTGTTATTTATTGTATTATGTGTATACTGGAAATTTTTACGTTCAACCGTTCGAGTTCCTGAAGCCATTGAATATTCTTGTTAAGGAATATTGATTGTTGTATTGTTTTCCTGTTATTAGGAAACAATAAACGGTGTTTAATACTTAAAAAACCCTGGTATTTTGCTTACTAATCAGTTATCGAAACCAGAAGGAAATTTGGAAAGCATGTACGCCGCAGGTATCGAGACTTTTTGCGTTTATTCATATTTGACTTTTCATCTTGATCTACTCTAATCTAACAAATTACTAAATTACTTTATAAAATTATTGCACCAAAGCTTAAGTTAGAAACCTTATTAAAAGTTTATGCTTATCCCAAAATAAATTTAAAAACAACCACTATATCTCATGATCTATGTGTGTCTTATAATTCAAACACAAACAATATTCATTGTTGTTATTAAAAGATATAAATAAAAATTTATTTGTATAAGAGCAGTTGTATGATTTTGCATTTAAAATTGAGACTTAAATCCCTCAAAACTCAAAATGTATATTTAAGGATTCATTTCTGTATAATAATAAGGATGACAAAATTTTTTTCTCAATATGATAAATTCAATTTAATAAACAGAAATAAAAAGGGGTAGCTAAAGATAAATAATATTGTTTTGTTTACACTCATCTTATTATATTTTTTTTTCAATTAAATTTTATTTCGTAATTAAAATAAGGACTTAGTTTAAAATGTTTGCATTTGCCAACTAGAAAAATAAAATTAAGCATAAAAGGTTCGTTGATCAAGCTAACTCCAATTTGAATGTCTTAACAACTAACCAAATTATCATTTAGTGATTTTCATTTCAGGTACATTTTGATACTAACTAATTCCATCCAAACGACACATTTCAACATATTAATCACAAATAATTATAATCCAACCCCAATACATCATCTCCCTTCTATTATTGAATAAAAACAAACTGCAATTAAGTGTTACGACGATTTATTTTTTGTTGACGTATTTCCGTTGTTTTATTTGTATCCTTTTTCGCGTTTTGTCCACAACGAATAGGATACAAAAAAGTGTGTTTAGTAAAATGCATATTCAATAAAAAATTGTTTAAACGCATATCCTGGCTGGTGTTTTAATAATAATAATAGTAATAGTATTATGTTAAAATTGTTAATGCAATAACGCAGGTGTGCTATATGATTTGGAAATGTTTTTAAATTTGTTTACTCGAACAAAATAAAAAACAATGTTAAGGGTTTTGTTGGATCGATGTACATATAAGAGTTTTGTTTAAAAATTTCTAAAAAGGAATAATTAATTATTTTGTTTCTATGGAAACATTTTTTGACAATTGATCTTAATTAAAAAATAGTTTTTTACATTTTAAATTTTTACCGTAATATTTCACAACCAGTAAAAATGGTATTGTTTAATAATAAATTGTATAGGAACAGTGGCGGATTATGCCTTTAAGGGGCCTGAGGCGGAACAAAATTTTGGGGCCTAAGATTTTACCAAAAATTTTGCAAATGAGTTTGATTAAGACTATTTCTTAAATAATTTTTTATCCGCTTCAGAACGGAGAAAGATCGTTCCCCACTTGCGTTGCATATCGGCAATGTAAGAAATATTTTTAAAATAGTTTCCACATTGGGAAATGAAGATTGCAGGCCATCAATGATTACCTTGTACATCTTAAATGGACAAGTGATGTTCTCTTCTTTCACATATTTTAAAAAATGATGTACTTCGTCTTTAAAATATTGTACTTCTATATCATCCCTCGCATATGTATTTGACAATTCTAAAATACACTTGTCAACTTCATCACTGGATATATTTTGATCAAAAAATAATTTAAAATGATTTAAAACAGTTTCATATATGGACGTTCTGGTAGGCATTTCAGTGGCAAGTCTATCACAGATCATATTGTGAGTATTTATAATAAACAATTCTCGTCCTACTAGCTGTGTATCATTTGCAGATGATTAATCATACATAATTTTGCGTTTTATTTTTCGTCCTTCTTTGTAGCTATTAGCTTTGTAGCTTATTGTCTGTTAATAAGTTTGCTTGCTTTTCTATGCTCTCAAAATCATTCCGAACATCCCTTATAAATTGTGACAAAGAATTAAACAGTTTTTCTCCTTGTAATAAGTTCGTTTGAATATTTTGATTTGAAATGATTTTCTAGTACTATTGATTCATTGCAATAATATATCCCATAGAACGGTTAGTAAGGCAATTCATATTCATCGAAAGAGCTAGCTAATTCTTTAACCTCAACTTTAGTAATCGGTTTTTCGTCTTCATTTTCGCTAATTTGGATAAGAACGCTTTTAATATTTTAGTAATTAAACCGCAAGACGGATACTGCATCAGCTCTTGCAGACCGTCTTGTCACTTAATTTTTTAATATGTTTGGAATTAGGATCGGAAAAATTATCAATAAGCAACTTCCATCTGTGAGTAGATGAAGAAAAGAATACATATATATTTTGGATAAAGTTAAAATAATACACCGCAGTAGAATAGGCATCTGCAGCATAATTTCCAATTAAATTAAGCGTATGACTTGTACAAGGAATAAAAATGGCGGTCTCACTTAGAGTTTTAATTCTGGCTTGTAATCCATTATATTTTTCGGCCATATATGTTTGACCGCGACAATTTTTAATATCCAAAGACAAATTGTTTAAAGTTTTCAAAATAAGTTGTGCTAGATATTCTGAATTGTGATTTTCAATTTGTAAAAATCCGAAAATCGTTCTCTCGCATCGCCCACTTTATCAATGTACCTTAATATAAAACTTAGTTGGTCAGTGTGGTTCACGTCTGGCGTAGAATCAACAATAATTGAATAATATCAAGAGTCCTGAATTTCTTGAATTAGGTGTTCTTTTACTTCAGTTCCCATTAAATTTATAAATTCATCGCATGTGGTATGTGATAAATAACTTACATTACCTTTTCCTGGATGGCTGTACCTCTCCAAAAGATTTTAAAGAAAATCATCAAATTGGGATAGGTACTCAATGCATGTCATAAAATTTCCTTTTCTGTTCGAATCAATATCTTCTCGATGACCACGAAATGCTAAACCCAAAGTAGCTAATAGCTTTACTGTAGCTGCAGCTCTTTTTAAAACTTCCCGCCAGCATTTTTGTTGTACTTCAATTTCACGAGCTATTTGAGTATCAGTACGTCCAGTTACAAACAATCTTTTTTTCAAATTTTTCAAACAAATTTTTTAGACAATCTTTATTCCAAACAACGTTGATAAAACGAAATATGCAACTAAAGCTAAAACACCTATACTATATATCAATCGTATCATATGGAAACCCTTTTCAAACGTTAATCCAAATGATGAATTTAGCATGTATTGTATAAAAAATACATGGATTTTAAGCATACAATAAAAGATTTCAATTCTACACGTTAAAAAGTTTTCATTTATTTAGTTATATATGAAATTAATCTAAAATATGTACAATTATATGCTTAAAATTGAGGTTTTCAGTTTAATGCTTTCAATAAATTGTAGGTCTTAAAAGAAATTCAAAATCATTGATGAAAACATAAAACTCGAATATACTTCAAATATCCAAAAAATACTTATCTGGATTTTGTTTTTATCAATACTTTTGCGATTGATATAATAACAGCCCATTGCAAATAAAGTTTTAGTATTAATATTCATTCGTAACAGTGGAACTTTTCAAAACAAAATGTTTTTTTACTATACAAATTGGAAAACGAATTTGTACATTAAAAAATTATAAAACTATCAAATTAGAATTATTAAAATAAATACATACATGAAAAAAGTAATACAAATTGACAACCTAACACTTTTACATGTGGGATAATATTAAAAAAATCTTTAGGTTTAAAAGCTTTGGTTGAATGAACGCAGTCATCTGATATTTGAATACCTATAAAATATCAATACTATTTGTAGCGAGGGGGCCCCTGTGCATGTGGGGCCCGAGGCGGCCGCCTCTTCCGCCTCTATGGTAATCCGCCACTGTATAGGAACCGTGGATTGCTTTGATTCGACCGTCGCACTTTAAGTGTTAGGGTCTGTAAATATTGGCTCTTTTATTTTTGAACAATTTACACGTTAAAAAATTTTATGATTTAGTATTCCGTTCAAATTATTCGATTGTTTTTTGTTTGTCAAAATATTAAAAACGTAAATTATGTAATAATTATGCGATATTTTCTGCAAAATATATAAATAGATAAACATTTATTAAAGTTTATGCAGCACGAACGGAAATTTTTAGTAAAATAAATAAAAAAACAACAAAATAGTAAAAAGCAATGAGTATTAAACAAAATTTTACAAATATCGCAATAATAATGGCAGTGTTCGGTCGTGCAATATCATAATAAATATCACGATATATTCCAAATTTTTTCTTCTAACTTCACTTCGTTGAAAATTATGTCAAACCGGAACGAACGGTCAAAAGATAAAAATATGGATTTATACGTCAACCGTATAGAGAAGCTATCACAAAAATGTAAGCATAAACAAAACAAAAAAAAAAAGCCTTAACAACCAAAATAAAATATTTTTATTGTCACCTAAATACAAAACATTTAAAACCAGCAAAAAATCTGTTTTTTTATCCTATATGGACCTAAAGCTTGTTTTAGCTATAGTGTAGAGCAGAGTAACGTTGCACAAAAGTTGAACACCTTCTTAGAGAGATAATTATAAGCTTTTGATGAATGATGTTGTGTGAAAGTTATCTGACAAGCGGATGCAATTTTTACAGTTATATTTTTTTGTTGCTTTTATCTAAGTGTTACAACATCCATTCCATAATAATTCTGAACGGGAGCATACAAAATATTGGATACAACATCTCCAACAACATTTCGATTATCATATTCATCTCCTGGAGAATTCAACGCCACTAGCTGCCAATCTATATATTAAAATCTATCCTCCATTCAACGCAGTATCATCTAAAACTATTATTATATTTCAAATAATACAAGAAGGGAACTTTTTAATTATTTTTCAAATCGAAAAAACAAGAACTCTAAAACTAATTTTGTTTTTTTATAAATTTTAACGATAAAAACATCGCCTACTAAATATTGAAAAATGTTTAATTTAAATGTTCGCCACAGACTTATGTATCCTATATGGACCAATTTGTCAATATTTCAAGTAGTTTCTGAAATATCTTGTCTACAGACAGACACACACGGAAGGGAAAGCAATCGAATTATCTATAGCTCTATAACTTTCGATAGTTAATAAACAGTCAAAGTTAATCAAATTAAATACAATTCAAGAATTTGAAATGTATTTATAAAAAACTAACTTTTTGACAACTCTCAAAATAAATCAATTTGATTGAAAATCATATACGAGAAGCTAAACGAAGTGACAACTAAAATTATGTCAAGAAATATTGCGGCAGAAGCCAACCTAAGCGCTTTTAAAAACCATAACAATTTCATAGCTTTAAAATAGTATATTTTGCTATAAGATATGGAAACGCTGATTCTTTGTGAGTGAAAATTTGTTGACGAGGCGCATCAGCGTCATGTTTCACGAACGTAAAACGTTTTTATCTCGGGTAGGAAATGCAATTTTTTCTACGAGAGTAAATATATAAACGATTTATTTATTCTAAATTAGAAATCGACAACATCACATTCAAAATTCATATGCTATTTTTTCATGGTTGCTTTGATTTAAAAATTTTGTAAAATTATATGAAAATACCATAACAACCACAATCTGTAATTTAGCGAAAATGATTTTATAACACTAGTGGAAAAAAACCATTTCACAGATGATTAATCCTGCATGAAAATAGACCTTTTCTATGATAGTAGAAGAAAAGCCTATTTTCAAGCAGGCTCATAATTACCCGTGAAAATGGTTGTTTTTTCCTATAGTGTAAAAATTTTACAAAGCAACCATGAAAAAATTGAATATGAATTTTGAATGTTATGTTGTCGATTTCTAATTTAATAATTTATAACAAATATCGTTCATATGTTTACTATCATAAGCAAAATAGCATTTCCTACGCGAAATAATAGTATTTTATTTTATACGGAGGGAGGAGAAGTATGACTTTTTATGGCGCGCCTGAGTTTACCGGGTAATAGAAGTCTAGCCATGAAAAGTTAATTCTCCTCCAAATAAAATATGTTATTTTTTCTTCAAACGTTTTAAAATGTGCCATGTTTTTGTGGTTTTGATACTCAGTTCTAGGTTTAATTTATGCATACAATAAATATTTAAGAAGGCGAGATTTATAAATATGAGTAGTTTCGATTGTTCTAACAAATAAAAATGACGTTTAAATTTATATTTTGTGTGTTATTATTTTAACGGTATCATAGTAACACTTTTCCCTACATGTAGGGAAAAGGAAAAGTAAAATTGTCGCCGGCGGAGAAGTTGCATTTCTCCACTCAGTCAAATTATGACCTAATTATTTGACGTTTGAAGAAAAAAATATTTTACGTTCGTGAAGTTGTCACACTCGACGCTGACGCGTCTCGTTAACAAATTTTCACTTACGAAAAAGTGTTTTCATCTTTTGTAGCAAAATGTACTATTTTATTATTTATATGCTATCGTAAAAAAAATATTTTTTTTATTATATTTTTTCAAAGAATTTTTGGAATTTGGAGTTATTTTGTTTTGAGTTGATATGCGTGCTTCAAGAAGGCACGAAAAAGGAAAAGGAAAATTTGCTGGCACTGTAGCTCTGCTCCGGATGAAGATATCAACAAAAAACAAAATGCAGATTAAAGTTCAAAAAAGGCTCCAGATGTCAATTTTTGCCATCTAATATTGGTATTGGCAAAATAAAAATGAAACCGTAAGGTTTTATCAATTAAAATAAATGCATTTTTATTTAATTTTACAATGTAAAAAAATATGTACACCGTAACAAGAGAACATTCGTGTCTGTTCGTATACAGTTCCCTTCTTTTCATTACAAAGTACTGAGTTTTCATTTTTCTATTAAGATAAAATACTATTATATTACATTTTATTTTTAAAGTTCGTTGCTTATGTAAACGTAAGGAGACATTATCCATTTTTACTAAATTTGAAAGTCAACACCCTTTAGGAACAGCCATACCTCCAACAGAGGTTTTAATGGAATTTTGATTATTTATTTGTTTTTTTTTCTTGTAACTTTGTCCTTTATGATCTTAATTTAAAATTTAATAAATTCTATATTGTTGTTTGTATCATCTTAATCATAAAACACAAGGCTGTAAAAAACGGTTTGAAAATTATTCAGCTGTCCCATTATATTTTAAAATAACTAAACCAAGTGTTTATCAATTATAGGTTGGCTACCGATAATTTAAAAAAAAATATTATAATTATCTCAAAAGCTTTATCCCTTTCATATAAATAATTTCACCTTCGAATTTTAGATTTCATCTCCCACGCAACTCATCGGACAGTCTAACGATATTTAATGTTTAGACATCTGCCTAAAACATCCGATTTTTGTTTAATGTGTTTTTTTTAAATCATTGATCATGCAATCCATAACATAAATTATTACAAATATGTTTTCCAACCCCATTTTTACACATAAAATTTCCAAATCAATCATCATTATAATAATCATCATCATACCTTTTCGTTTATGTTTTTCCGGTTGTATGTATGTAGTCTTAGTAATCAAAACTGATCAGTTTTGTTTTTAACAAATTTGAGTGATTTCATAAATATTGATGAAATTGTGGTTTGATTTTTTCGATTGAGCAATCTGAGTGTTTGAGTAGGATAGGCTAGGTAAGGACTAAGGATAGTATAGACACAACAGTAACCAGCCTAGCATTTTGTTCAGGGATGCTCTATTATGATCCGAATGTAATAAGGTAAGTCCTAATAGGGCATTAGCATCCGGCCCCTATCAGAAATCATGCCTGATTTCCCGATTAGGGCACGTACCATTTGTCCTGATCCAGTCCGGACTACGAAGACCTATATCATCCCTAGTAGTAAATGCCAGATCAGGGCTGGATTAGAATGAACTACGACAAACCTTAATAGGGTATTCCCATCCGACCATCCTAATATGACCCCTACATCCATTTTAGATATACATAGTTTGCGAAATTTCACATAGGCTTCTCGGCTACAAACTGTAACAAGATGGTGGTAAAATTGAAACCAAGCGTTTCAATTCGAATCGCGAACGCCGCACGCCAAGCTTTTCTTCAACTAGCTCTCACGGTTGGGATGGATTGTATTGCGTTCATGTTTGCTTGTTACAAAAAAAAATTATGCGTGCGAAATTTATATAAAAAAAACAAAATTAAAAATACATGAAAAAATCAAATTTCAAAGTGATGTTGCACGTATCATTTTTCTCAAGGCATACAATCTACATACTGGCTGGCCTTAAGAATGCCGTATCCCCATGCATAGTCATCAAACTAGCATAACATTATATAATTTTCAATAAAAAAAATCATTTCAACTGATCAAACTAACAAAAAAAAACTTACAGCTAATCCTTTGTTGTACGGTATTTAGATCCATATAGTTTTCTTTAGAGTTGTTTCCTTTTCCTTTAGAGTCAATTGCTTAACGATACACACTACAGCACTGCCAATCAATCCACCAATGATGGTCCTTATTTCGATGGTCATATATTCCTCGTTTAATTTTTTAAGTTGCTTGCTTCTAAATTGATGAAGTACACCATCATATTACGGTTTGTATTAGGATTTAACGGAAATAACTGTTCACCAAGACAATTAATAAAATTCTTTTGTTTTTTATATTCTTTGTTCATTGAATAACATTATTTTATTTTACATCAAATGCTCATAGAGACATTTGCCACTTGGTATTTATAAAAACCACTTTAATTTGCTTAAATACACAATATTTTAGTTCTAAACCAAGATAGCGTAACAAAATATTAAAATCAATGTAGTTCAAAACTACAGCAAAACTTAGGTCACTAATCAAATGAACTTTAATCAAAATTTTATATTTTCTTTTTAATCAAAATTAAAATTAATATTTTTTTGTAATCGTAAATTGTATTTTTGGTTTTCTTTCATTTATTAACTTTACAATTAATTAATTCAAACAACCTGTCACGGCAGCTAATATGTAACCACTCAAAATCTTCAAAATTAGTTATATTTTGCTCATCTATATTTGAACAGAAAAAACCGGATTTCTTCGTTCTTCGATTGATTCCTGTATAGCCGAACAACTACCGTTTCTTCTGCTACCATGCTTTGCCAAACTGTTGTAACAACAATATTTTCAAAGCAAAATACAGTAGAAGATAACCAAATGAAATTACAAATTAACAATCATAATTCACCTGGCTAATTCGGACAAATCAAATTAGTGTTTATTACAGGGCAGGTTTAACGGATGGACAATAAGTCAACCTACGTTAAATCTGAAGAAAACATGAAGAAACGTCATTTGGATAAGAATAATCAGGATACTAATGCGGTTCGAGCCCAAGACCCTGATATTAAGAGTCTCATGCTCTGACACGCTCATCCCTTACTAGTTTACTAATCCCTAATATCTTTGGAGTGGTAAATCCCACGTCTACCTCCCTTTACATCTTCCAGTTCATATTGAGAATTACCAACTTGCCTTAGTACTGTGCTCTTGACAAATTTTGGAGCCAGTTTTGCACTAAATCCTTTTCCAGCATCGCTTAGAATAAAGTTTCGTCGAAACACTTCGGTTCCGATTGAAAATTTAGCATTCCTTGAGCGTAGATTGTAACGTTTGGCATTACGCTCAAATGATTTTGTTGTTAGTTCCTTAATTTTTGCACGAATCAAAGCCAACTTATCCGTTCGAGCTAATTCTTCCGTAAAGTCTTCTAACATGTTTAAGCGTTTCAGCAAACTATAAGCGGAACCGTGAGTAATCATAGCCTGACCAAAAACAGCATAATATGGCGAACTTCCAATAGTCTGATGCAGAGAACTTCGAATCGAACAACTAATTTCACATAAATATTCATCCCAACGAGAGTGTTCTTCCATAAGGTAAGCCCTGATTCCAGCAATGATCGATCGATTTACTCTCTCTGACGCATTGGCTTGTGGCGAATAAAGAGCGGTAAGTGTGTGTTTAACTCCATATCTTGAAAGGAACGATTCAAATGCTTTGGACTTAAATTGGGTTCCATTGTCCGTAACAACAAATTCTGGAACTCCAAACACGAGAAAGACATCATTCTCAAGAAACTTACAAATTGGCGTAGTGGAAAGCTTTCGTAGTGGACA
Source organism: Diogma glabrata (assembly GCA_963693315.1). Lineage (NCBI taxonomy): Eukaryota > Metazoa > Arthropoda > Insecta > Diptera > Cylindrotomidae > Diogma > Diogma glabrata. Next base: position 66,328,084 of record OY856188.1, on the reverse strand, counting down.
CAAAAATACAAATTTGGAAAAATGATCCAATACAACTAAAGCTGCTATATGACCAGATTTGGTTCTAGGATATGGCCCTATTATATCTATATAATATCGCTGAAACAGTCGCTCAGTTTGTAAATTAGTGATCATTGGAGATCTTAGCACAGTATTAGGTGCCTTAGTCTGCTTACAGATCTCACAACTGCTAACATATTTCTGTACTTGCTGCACCATTTTTGGCCAAAAATAAAACTGTCGAAGTCTATGCAGAGTTTTGGCAACACCTCCATGTGAAGCCGTAGGTGGATCATGTGCTTTAGCAATAAGACTAGCTGTCATTTCTATGGGAACCCATAACTTCCAGGTACTTTTCTTTTGAAAAGGTTCGTCACCTGCAAACCAAGGTCGTTTGTATAAGATTCCATCTTGAACTTTAAGATCGTTTTGAATAGAATCATTACCTTCTACATTTTCTTTTAGCTGTTTGTAACCCGGGGAATTGAAGTTATCGGATTCTAGATCGATTTCCATACCTACAGTAGTATCTTTAGAAAGAACATCAAGAGAAAACGTCCGAGAGAGAACGTCTGGTACCGTGTTCAGGCTACCTCGTCGATGTTCTATGGAGAAAACGAACCCTTGCAATTTTAAGCTCCACCTAGCTAGTCTACCAGAGAGATCTTTTTGTGACATAAGCCACTTTAAAGACGCGTGATCTGTTATGATCTTAAACGGAAGACCCTCTATATATTCTCGATATTTCTTTATGCCCAAAACTGCTGCAAGACATTCTTTTTCACTAACACTATAGTTTCTTTGCGCCGAGTTTAGTTTTTGAGACATAAAAGATACCGGTCGCTCCAATCCCTCATCATCACACTGTAACAAAACACATCCGACGCCTGTGTCACTTGCATCACACTGGAGAATAAATGGTTTCTGGTAGTCTGGATGAACTAAGACTGGCGACGTTGTCAAAGATTTTTTTAAAGTTTCAAATGCTGAGTTTGCTTCTGGTGTCCATGAAAATCGTCCAGTTCTCTTTTTCAGCAGGTCGGATATGGGTGCAGACAACTCTGCGAAACCAGCAATGAATCTCCTATAGTAGCCAGCCATTCCCAGGAAACGGCGAATTTGTTTCACTGAAACTGGTGTTGGAAAGTCGGCAATGGCTGAGACCTTATCTTTATTTATCTTTATTCCTCCTTTACCTACAATGTATCCCAGATAACTGACTTCTGGTAAAAGAAATTTACTCTTTTCTATGTTGATTGTCAGTTTAGCTCTTTGTAATTGACAAGCCACCTCTCTCAATGTCTGTAAATGGGATTCAAAAGTATCAGATATGATCAATAGGTCATCAAGATAGACGAATACCCTGTTTTTTAAGTTCGGCGGAATAACTTTATCCATCAATTTTGTCATTGATTGGGAAGCATTACAAAGCCCAAAAGGCATTCGTGTAAAATGGTATAACGGTCTACCTGGCACCGTAAACGCTGTCTTTTCCTTCGACTGCAATTCCAGAGGAATTTGCCAGAAGGCATCCTTAAGGTCAAGACTTGAAATGAAATTCGCTTTAGGAAGTCTGCTCAAAATTCCATCAATTTGGGGCAACGGGTATGCGTCTCTCTTTGTCACTGCATTCAATTTTATCGAATCAAGGCATAATCGTACTTTCCCTCACTTTCGGACTAGCACAACTGGTGAACTCCAAGGGCTACCACTTTCTTCTATAATCCCGAGCTGTAACATCCGATCTAGTTCATCACCCATCAGTTTTTCAATTGCTGGCGAAATGGGGTAATGTCGCTGCTTAATGGGAGTTGCACCTTCGACATCTATCACATGTTCTATAAGGCTTGTTTTTCCAAGACCTAACTTTGAAAAGGATGGAATTGAATTGATTACGCTTTGCAGCTGTTCTTCATCGTCACACGAAAGACTTGACATGATTGAATTTACTGGCACGGAAGAAGACTCAGCAAAAGTAAGCGGAAATATATTATGGATTCGAAAGAAATCTACTCCCAAATATAAGTCCTGTGTCAGTGATGGTATTATAAAAAGTGTAAGAGGTTTAGATATCCCGCGAAAAGAAACATCGGTTAACAGCTGGCCACAAACTTTTTGATTAGTTCCATCAGCTGTTTTTACTTTTGCCGAAGATCTAATTAATTTTACGTTTGATGTTAAAAGCACAGTCGCTAGTTTACCACCTACAACACTAATGGAGGCTCCACTGTCGAGAAGACCAACACATTTTTTTTCCAAAATAGTTACTTCCGCATATGACCGAACATCATTGTCCAGCGAAACAATAGAAGACAGGTTTGCTTTCCAGAGGTATTTTCGTCGTCGCCAAAATTCTCTCATTCGCATAGCAGATCTTGTATATTTTATCCCAGCCGTGACTAATTCATCCATTGATCCGAAGATTCTACCTCGCACATTTCGATATTGCTTGAGTCGTTCTTTATAAGTTAAAGGTAAACGACTATTAACTTGAGTAGTACAAATTGATGAGTTTCGGGCTAAAATTGAAAGATTGTTTGAACGAAGGTCAGTTGTTAGTTGAGTCTGAGTGTCATAAATGGGTACAGATAAGTTTAGATTTGGTTCTGGGAGCGAGAACTGGTGAGTGTTCTGGCTCCCTCTCAAGTTTCCCTTACATCGTTCGCATTGTGGACGGTAAGTCTCTTCCTTACCACATCCCCAACAAAAAATTTTCGGAGGTTCCAAACAATCTGGAAACTTATGTCCTTCGCGTTTACAGTTCCAGCACACAAGCTTTTTTAATCTTGAGTTGTTAATGGTGCTAGTACTCATAGCATCTACTTCAAGGCTAATTGGTTAATCTACTTCTATTTCTGAAATTTCAGACCTATATCGGTTTCCAAAATTACGAACCTCTCTCGTTCTAGGGTTCAGATCTCTCAGTAGTCGTTCTCTCTCACGACATAGCTCTCGTAAGTGTGCCACTCCATAAATTTGTACATACACAAGGTCTTTTCGAATTTCTCCACTAAGATTATTTCTCAACACATTGAGCAACTCATGATCTGTCAATGGGTTATCCAATCTATCAGATATCTTCAGACTAGCATCAGAAAAATCATCAAAAGATTCACCGCTTCGTTGTTTACGTTCTCTAATCAATTCTCTGATATCCATGTCCGTTCTGCTTTCTCTAAACTCAATTCGTAGTGCATGTCGTAGATCTGTCCAAAGGATCGTCCTATTCTGTTTATGATACCGCCAAAACCATTCGGAGGCTTTACCTGTTAATAGTAAATGAATGTTTGCTGCTAAAATTGCAAAATTGTTCCTAAAAGACGACTGAGTCAATGTCTCTACTCGGTAGATAAACTCTTCCACTCTAAGACCTTCCTTATCACCTCAAAAAATCACGTTCCAGTTTTTTATTACGCTAGCATACTTTTCATTGATCAAATTTGTGTCAGCAGTAGCTGGCGGTGGATTTACATTATGGTGAGATACTTCTGTAAATGGCGTAGGAATAATTCTTGAGGAGCTATGACTTTGAGTATGATTTAATTGAGATGCAGGTAATGATGCTCGCGAGTGTATATGTGGATTAGCATGGATTAGCATTAGTTCAACCTAGGTTGAACAATTGTCGGTTGAACGTTTTGCATGCTCGTTTGGATGGAACTAACGATACGTTGTTCTAAATTGTTTATTAGTATACTTTGACTATTCACTAAAACAGTTTCTATTGCTTTTTGAAGTGCTAAAAGATCAAAACTATTAGACGCTTGATTCAAGTTTGACTGTATTCCTGTTGGACTAACTGAACTCTCCATTACATTTTGTGGTTGTGGCTGGAATTCATTTATATTCAACTGCTGGATTCCTAAGCCTGCTGCTGTAACACGAGTTATTCGTTTCGGAATCGCACCTGATGTTGACTTAGGAGGAACACTAGATAACGGTATTTTTTTTTTTTTTTTTTTTTTTTTATTTTCCAAAAAAATGATACATTTTGTGTAGGAAAACATTATTTAAATTAAATTAATAAATTTCATTTCCAAAATAGCTAAGTAAATATTAATGTCTTATTCGACTAACCTATAATAATAATAATACTAGATAGAAATTAACGTATGTATATAACCAAAAAAAATAGAATAATATACACATAAAAAAGGAACAATTATATTTAAACAATTCAATTATTTTCATTTATAATTCATCAGGGAACAGAATCAACAACAACAGCAGCTGTAACAACAACAACAACATTCGTAAAATCAATATCAACGATGGCATGAATAGTTTTGGAAATTTAGAGTATAATTTGATAGATACAACAAAAAAAAAGAAAATTAAGTTCATCAGTCAATAAGCAACACGACTTCAAATTATTATAATAGATGACTCTCGTCGTATTCAATACAGAATTTTTCATATAGACTTTGTTTTAACAAGCCTTTCAACTTTCCAATTTTGCTAAGTTTCCATTCCAATGGTATTTCATTATATAATTTAATTCCGTGGTAGAAACAACTTTTCATTGCCACTGTACTACTAAAACGCGGTAACCGCCAATGCGAAGCTGTTCGACTGGCTCTGTTTGTTGTGCTAAAGTTGGTGTATAGATTAGTGTTTACATTAATTAGATTGTTATTGATTTTATAGATTAGCAAAATATATTCGTAGTCCAACAGCTTTTTAATTGGAAGTATGTTATTATTGTACAAGAATTTAGATTTTGTACTTGAAGGAAGGTTTAAAATAGCTTTGATGGCTTTATTTTGTAAAATTTGTAGTTCTTGTAATTTCGTTTCCAAACATCCACCATATATAGGTAATAAATAAAGAATATGCGACATTATATGGGCATGATAGATAGATGATAACGTCATGGGATGTAGAAACTTGGCAATTCTCTTTAAGACACCAACTATAGGAGCAACTTTTTGCTTGACTTTGTCGAGATGGTATGACCAGTTAAGTTGTGAATGAATATGCAGACCGAGATAAGTCGCCTTTTCAGCTCTGGAGATTGTGTCATTACTAGTTTTAATGGTACTAAAGAGACAAGACTCATCATAAGGTCGCCTAAGATACAGGAATAGATATTTTGATTTTTTGGTGTTAAGGGCAAGTTTCTGATTATTAAGCCATTGTTCAATTTTTATCAAATCAGATTCCATCTTATGTTTTATTTGATCATAAGAATCGTCTTCATAAATAACAATCGCATCATCAGCAAATAATTGTATTGTTCCCTGTAGGTTTATAGTAAAAATATCATTTACATATATTAAGAAAAGTATAGGTCCGAGAATGGATCCTTGGGGAACGCCACATAAAACATCAACGAGGTTGGATTTACTATCTTTGATTTGCACAAAATGCTTCCGATTGCTAAGGTAGTTTCTTAAAGTTTCGTAAGCTATATCTGTGATACCTAAAGCAGCACATTTTTAAAAGTGTTTTAAAATAGTAAAATTGAATGAACCACGCAATCAAAAGCTTTTCTCAAGTCAAGTAGCAAGCAACATAATTTTTTCTTATTTTCAAGGAGTTTATAGACCGTTTCCATCAGATTAATGGTTGCCGACAAAGTACTGGTTTTTTTCTTAAACCCGTATTGATGTTTGTTAATCAAATTATTTTCATTTAAGTATTTTATAAGCTGGGTTTGGATAACTCTTTCGTAGATTTTTGATAATGCCGGTAGAACTGAAATTGGTCTATAGTTAGATATTTCGAGAGGATCTCCCCCTTTAAATACAGGAACAACTTTACCAATTTTTAGAGGGTCAGGAAATGTACCATTGTTTAAGCATTCGTTGATATCACTACAGATAAGTTTGATCGCTTTAGTGTCAAAAGATTTAATTAGCTTGGTAGTAATATTGTCATACCCTTTTGCTGTGTCGTCATTTAAATCATTGATAATATTTATCACATCATTTTCGGTAATTGGAGTGAATCGTGAAAGAGAGCAATTCAAATTTTGGGAATGCCCTGGACTTTGATTTATTGTTGGTATATTTTTGGTGATATTAACTCCAATTGTACTAAAGTACTCATTAAATATTGTACATATATCATTTTGCTGTGTTATAAATTTATCATTATTTAATTTAAGGTTGATAGGATCAGAAGTTTGTTTTGCTGGCTTATTATAGAGTACTTCATTCACAAGACCCCAAACTTTCTTACTGTTTCTTAGGGATTCATTAAACCTAGCTGTATAATATTCAGTTTTAGCTTTTTTTATTTGGCAATTTGTAGAAGCTTTAATCTTTTTGAAGGTTTCAGCTATGTAAATGTTTTGTGGATATTTAAGTTTCAGTTTGTAGAATCTATTTCTATTAGTTATCATAGTCTTCAAGTTGTGAGTGAACCATGGTTTTTTAAATGAAGATGAAGTATTTTTCTTCACAGTTGTTTTTGTACAAGCTATAATATGTTCAGATAGAGATGTATAGAAATTGTCGAAGGTAAGATTATCATAATCAAGATTATTTACGAATTGAGAAACTTTTAGCATATCAGTTTTTATAATGGTCTGAGTTTTTGGCCTGGGTGGTTTATCTAAATCGAAGGATAAGAGTAAGCATCTATGATCACTAAGCTCTGTATCATGGTAAAGAATAGTAAATGGAATTGGTTTAGAAACGAGAACATGGTCGATGCAAGTGCTTATAGTATTAGATTTTCTGGTATAGAAATCTTTATTACGGCAATTAACTATTGTGTAGTTATTAGAAGAAACAATGCATTCATAATTATTAGAATCGGTTGTCTTTTCAAAAATATTATTATTGAAATCGCCAACAATTATAAGATTAGGATGTTGCTCAAGCAATTTATCGAAAAAGCTCAGAAATCCATTGAAATTGGAATGCGGTGGTCGGTAGATTGCCATTATTTGAATATCAAGAGACGCCGATTTTATTATAAGTATTTCATTTTCCATGACACATTGTTTGTCTACAAAGTTAAAACCGAGACATTCTTTGCTAAAAATGGTAATGCCACCTCCCATTCTAGTCCGAGTTTCATGAAATGATGTATAGTTATCAAGGTTATAAAATTTTTCATCAATTCCCTCTAGAAAAGTTTCAACGAGTATTATAATGTCAATACTTACATCCAATAGTTGCAGAAACGTTTCTAGTTTTCCTATCTTATTTTTAAGTCGGTTGATATTCATATAAAGAACTTTTAATTTTCTTTGACCAGTCGTTGTAAATTTAAATTCGTTGATATCTAAAAAATGTCTGCTGTTGTTGTTAATACTACAATTGTTGATGCCTGCTCCGATTAAATTATTATCATTTAAATTATTGTTCATACTCTAAAATCAAAAAAAAGAATTAATTACTAAGAAAAATTAACAGAAAAAATATGTAAATAAATGAAAGATCAATTAGATTTTTCTACTTCACTAAAATTATTTTGTAGAATACAGTTGTTTAGAAGATTGTATTTGAGGTAATCGAATCAGTTGTTTAAATACGATGAGTGATGATTTGGTAACAGTTATGATTTTGTACTAGTGTGCAAGCGTTTGGTATTATTACTAGATTTTTTTACATCATCATGTGGATTAATAATTTGTAGGTGTAAGACAGCGACGTCATCTTATTTAGTAAGTGGTAAAAGCTTATCTATGTCAGCTTGAGATTGTATTTTTGTTGGTGATGTGTTGATGTCGTCATCTTTTTTCACATAAATATGACCATGTCGGAACCATGCATGAATAATTATTTTCTGTTTTTTAAGAATATTTAGCTGTTTGAGTAGATTAGCGTTAAATGGCGTTAGTTTTTCGTTTATATAAATTTCTCGTTCGAATGTTGTGGTATTAGGAATGATTTGATTTACGAATAATTTTCCGCAACCTTTTTTTAAATTAAGAAAACTGTTTTTGGATTTGACATCTTTGAAATGAACGAATATTTGTAATATTTGTTTGGAATTATTATTTGTAGTGTTTATTATCCGATCATAGTAATTTTCAATATTATCTATATTGAATTTCAAGATGTTGGAAATCTTTTCTAGAATCATAGGTGTCGTAATCAGATTGTTTTCAAATATCGGAAATCCTGTAATTATGATGTCATTACATATTGCTTGTTGTTTGATGTAATTTATTTCTTGTTTAAGTGTGTTCACTTCTTTCTCTGCAGACACAAGCTGTTGTTTGGTATTATGAACTTCAACTTGGGCAGATTCTAAATTTGATGCCAATGTTGCTACATCATTAGATATTAATTGCATATCGTTTGATAACTTCTTGACTGTGTCTGATAATTTTGAAATATCAAGTTTGATTGAAGTTTCCATTAGTTTTATGGCTTTTAAAATATCATTATTCGAAGTTTGATCATCACGCTGGAGATTTTTATGCTCTAGAGTTTTGTTTATTGCTGCAAAACTTGGAATGGTTGGAATATCTCTGTTTTTTAAATCTACCGTAGGTTTGGGTTTCGCATTAATATTTACTTTGCTATTAGTTGGCGGAATCAATTCTAATTCTTTATTTTTATCACCCATTATTATAATGAGTATATTAAATATAATCTTTATGATACAAGAAGGAGAATAAAAAACAATATATTGTATTTATATCACTAACGCAGCCAAGCACTGGTATTCGTTATTTTTATGTAGATATAATTGTATAATATATATGAGATTGATCGTTACTCGGATTACAGTAATTTTTTTTGTATTTTTATGAGCAGTATATATACAGTTATATTTATTAAAACTATTGTCGCTATTCACTAAGCCACAATTATTTAAGAGAATAAAAAACCATAATATTGTTATGTGTATCACTAACACGGCCAAGCACTGATATCCGTTATTTTTATATAGATATTATAGTTTATATGAGATTGATCGTCACTCGGATTACAGTAATTTTTGTTGTATGTTTTGAAGTTTTGATGTTTTTAACAGTAAATATTTTGAATAGATATATTTATTAAAACTGTTGTCACTAAGCCACAATTATTTAATAATTATTATCAATTATATAAAACTAAAAATATGAATTCACTAGATCATAACCAATATAAATTGAATAAAAGAAAAATTTAAATTAAATCACACATCGAATACACGTCCGACTCACTCGAATGCCATTTTGTATTTTACGAATGCCAGTTTGTATTGAATGTCGGGTCATATCTTGTATTCTACACTCCGATCTACAATTGGGGCACGTACTTGCTCTTTCTAACCATTGAACTAAACAATGTCGATGAAAAATGTGTTCACACCGTGTAGTGACTACTTCTATTGAAGAGTTTAATTCTTCCCTACAAATTCCACAAACAGAATCAGCAGACATCCTGAGAACACCTGTAGGACTGTGGTGTAAGGCCATAGTTTCTAATCAAAATTATAAAGAATGTATAATTCACAAAAACTCACCACTTCTAATTAATCAACCAAAATAAACAAAATTTAATTTGAGGAAGAACGAAGAACGAAGTTTCAAAATCGAAGCTTTCGAATTCGAACGAATTCAAGTTAAAATTTAAAAAAAATATCAAGCAAAATATAAATAGTGATATGAATTCAATTCGACTATTTAAAAAATAGTTCCCGAACAAACAAAAAAAATCCAAAAATATAAAGTTATAAAAATTTCTTGCAATAATAATTATGCAATAAAATTATTGCAATGTATATATTAAATAATTAACTTTCAAAAATTTGAAAAAGCTATACTAAACTATTAAATGTTTCAATACTATTCTACTCAATGTACTAATACTACTGCAAAAAAAATATAAACTATACTACTAAATGTACTAATACTACTTCAAAAAAATATCAAATCCAATAAAAATCTAATTAAGTTATTACTGATAACAGTACTGCAAGCAAAAAAAATTTCAATGAAAATATCAATTATACTGATCAAATTTTACTAATATCTACAAATTGGAAAAGAAAATATGTGTATAAAAAATTTCAAAAAAAAACAATTCAAGCAGAAATTAATGATTAGCAAAACATAATTTACTTCTATCTAATATAATTTCGAACAATATTAAAAAAAAATCAAATATTAAATCTTTGTTTCTAAAAAAAAATACAATGCAGGAGATACGTCATCCTTAAGGCAACCATATGATAGTGATAGAATAAAATCTATGTTAACAAAATAAGTTTGACAAAAAATGACAGCACAGTCCTCTAAAAATTTTGTTTGTCCTATTAAAAAAAGAAATTTTAAAACAAATATGAAGATAAAATAAACTACGTTAGTTAAAAAGGTCAATCGTGAAGATGTTTCAGTAGTATTAATTATTTAAAAAGTGGAATCTCGCGGTTTGACTATGGCATACATACTGCCAAACGTCAACAGCATCCGCAATGCAACCAATTCTTAAAACCAAAACAACACTGATCATCTTATTGTGGTACAGAGAGAAGCTGTCTAGGCTAGTTTCAGTTGTTAACGCGGTGGCATGAAAGTTAAACGGTGCTATTTGAATGTATACCAATACCATCCAAATGTACCTCTAATATCATCCACCGTGCCTCAATCAAAACAAGCTCACAGCAAACCTTGTGCTCGAATTGCAACGCAAGGAAAAGAAAGTAAATTTAATTGAGCACAGGCTGTGAAAAGATTCAATCCCGCAGAAAACCCCAAACGCGACAAGACAAACATGTATGTAATGGTATTGGCGGTAAACCACCAATCCAAAATAGATCTCTACATCCTGACTTATCTCATTCAAACCTTCTCTACGACACTGAAACAATTTCACTTACTTAAGGTCCGCAGGATTGTAAACCCCGTTGAGAAGTATTCAGAAGGAATACTATCTCACCTTTGCGGTATCCGGTTAGACTAAACAGTAACCATTTGATAATCCAAAGACTTCAAATCATCACTATTGAGCCATCACGTAGGGCGCCATTTCTGTAACAAGATGGTGGTAAAATTGAAACCAAGCGTTTCAATTCGAATCGCGAACGCCGAATGCGTGCGAAATTTATATAAAAAAAAAACAAAATTTAAAATACATGAAAAAGAAACAAATTTCAAAGAGATGTTGCACGTATCATTTTTCTCAAGCCATACAATCTACATACTGGCTGGCCTTAAGAATGCCGTATCCCCATGCATAGTCATCAAACTAGCATAACATTATATAATTTTCAATAAAAAAATCATTTCAACTGATCAAACTAACAAAAAAAAACTTACAGCTAATCCTTTTTTGTACGGTATTTAGATCCATATAGTTTTCTTCAGAGTTGTTTCCTTTTCCTTTAGAGTCAATTGCTTAAAGATACACACTATGGCACTACCAATCAATCCACCAATAATGGTCCTTATTTTGATGATCATATGTTTCTTGTTTAGTTTTTTAAATTGGTAGCTTCAAAATTGATAAAATACATCATCATATCACAGTCTGTATTTAAATTTACCGGAAATAACTGTTCACCAGTATAATTAATAAAATTCTTTTGATTTTTATATTCTTTGTTCATTTAATAACATTATTTTATTTTACATCAAATGCTCATAGAGACATTTGCCACTTGGTATTTATAAAAACCACTTTGATTTGCTTAAATACACAATATTTTAGTTCTAAACCAAGATAGCGTAACAAAATATTAAAATCAATGTAGTTCAAAACTACAGCAAAGCTTAGGTCACTAATCAAATGAACTTTAATCAAAATTAAAATTAATATTTTTTTGTAATTGTAAATTGTATTTTTGGTTTTCTTTCATTTATTAACTTTACAATTAATTAATTCAAACAACCTGTCACGGCGGCTAATATGTAACCACTCAAAATCTTCAAAATTAGTTATATTTTGCTCATCTATATTTTACAGAAAAAACCGGATTTCTTCGTTCTTCGATTGATTCCTGTATAGCCGAACAACTACCGTTTCTTCTGCTACCATGCTTTGCCAAACTGTTGTAACAACAATATTTTCAAAGCAAAATACAGTAGAAGATAACCAAATGAAATTACAAATTAACAATCATAATTCACCTGGCTAATTTGGACAAATCAAATTAGTGTTTATTACAAAACTTAGAGTATGTATAAATATAGAGACAGAGGGAGGATAACTACCAAAATATATGAAGAGAGAAAAAAATTGTGGTAGTCTGTAATACTCAATTTTGATTTGGTTTTTAACGTTTATATTTACTACCACTTTTCCATTAAATTATAAATTAAAAACAATTCTAAATTTAATGTGCCAACAAATATTAAATGTTTTCTTCATAGTTGTGCTAATTTTTATAAAATGAATGAGAATAAATACGAGAGTAATTATTTTTAATAAATCGAATCAACATCTTTAGCATTGAATTCCACCACATGATCCAACAGTTTAAAATATCCCCAGATACCATGTTGACCGTTTTCTTTTAATATACACTCAGAATGATTAATTAATTACCGGTCTGAAAACAAACATTCTGAATAATGTATTCTAATTTAAATTTATTGATTAACACTGTTTGCCGTTGGCACTTGACGTAAGGTTTCAAATAACATAATGTCAATCTCTTGTTACTTTACGCAAATAACTTATTTCATAAGTTTAATGAAAAAATAAAGAAAACGATATTTTTTATAATTTAACTGTTAGAAAGTCTTGTTAGAAAAGAAATTTAAATTTCAATTTTAATTTTTAATTTTCAATTCTAAATTTCAATTTTAATTTTCAATTTAAAATTTCAATTTTAATTTTCAATTTTAATTTTCAATTTTGATTTTCTTTTTGATTTTTATTTTTATTAAAATGAAATTTGAAAAAACTATGTTTGGTAAAACTAAAATGTCATTTGCCATTTTTTTTTCAATTTTCACAAAATTTCGATTTGTCAGATGTTCGCTAAAAATTGGTTATGGTGATCGGTTGGCTACAACACTATGATGATAGCGGCTGCGTTATGATTCCATATATATAGGGATATAATATAAGTATATACAGATATTTTATAATATTTTTATAAAAGAATTTATTGGACATCTTATAAATAACGTGCTCACAAAATTTGCAAATTTTGTAATTTATGTAATAGTAAATGCCCTATTTGAACTGATCCGGTCGGGTGCTAGCAAGGGTGCCTGATCCGGCCTGGATAGTTTGAGGCATTATATTCCTGATCAGGACCGGTTCAGGGTTCCTAATGCAGTACCTATCAGTGGTAAGGAAAGCTGTATCTGTCCTAGATCTGCCCACTTACATGATGCTAGTCAGGATGCGAGTAACCATTGTGAGAGGATGCCTTTCACAACACAGCAGTAACCACGGGCAGAGAGGATACCGAGACTGTTTGCTAATGAAACAGTGTTCCGTGCAGACTATAACGATTGTGTTGATATCGTACCAATAATTCAGTTAAGGTCAGATCAGCATAGTTATTATGAGCTACATTTTGTACCATTTTTTCATACACTTATTTCTTTCTTTCTGCCGCCACAGTTTGCCTGTAGCATGTTTGGCATGCTTGGGTAAGAGATGGCAAGTCGATTAATTTTAAATGAAATATCCTGATGTCAAGATGACTTGCATGTACAGCTAACCGACATAAAATGACGAAGACTACTGAGGTGTTAGAATCAATGTACAACATGAAACCATGTCATTGAACGGAGATCGGTACTCGCCCTATCTCCGTTCAATGACATTTTGTACCATATTTTTATAAAGCTTTTAAATAACTGTCCTCACCTTTCCAGAATAGCGTTCCTCCCCTTTCCGTAAAAATTTCATCGTGTCTGTGAAATCAGGTTAACTCCATTAAAAGTAGTGTAGATGAAAATCGTTATCTAATCGAACATCAAAATCCATGACGAACTCCGATTGAGCTAAAATTTGGTATATAAGTATTAAAATAAAATAAAAAATACAACTTCTCTTCAAAAAGTTCTAAAACTCATATGTCGAGAATAGGGTGGGTCGAAAAGTTTTAGAAAAATGAAATCCGAGATATATTTAAAAGACGATTGCAAGAGCACGGTCCAACCGATTTTAGTAAAATTTTTTTAAAAAAGGTAATTAAAAATACTTTCTCAAAAAATTACACTGTAAAAAAATTTTGCTACACTGCAAAAAATATATTGAGATAAGTTTTTCAAAGATGGCGCTAGGGTCGAAGGCCAAGCAATATTTAAATTTTTTTTTCGCCAAAAGAGAGGTATATCCTTACACTAAAACATATCAATTTTTTCAGACATAATTATTTTTTTTTCCTGAGATATTTAATTTTAAATATTTGCACTACCTGTCAAAATTGAAAAAATTGACTTTTGGCCAATAACTGGAGAGGGGTACTTCGGATGACTTTGTATGGGAGATAAGTAGAACTCATGAAGGCGCAACTCCGGTCTGAACACACCGGGATTGTGGGGTCAGCCTGTTTCGAGAAAAAAAGTTCCAAAGGTTATTTATCAAATAACTCCATAACCATGGCACTTAAGGCTAATTTTTAATTTAAAAATGTGCGTTACCTGTCAAATTTTACATCATATTTTATAAATAAAAGAAGATTGTTCTGAATAAATACAGTATATATATATACTGTTTATTGCCTTATAATAGTATAAAAAGTTACATGTTATTTTTCTCTACTAACTTTACGTAATTCGGAGACATCGGAATTGGAGTATTTTTTAACATAGAGTGTGGTTGAACTAACTGGTATAAACGCATGGAATGATTGTGTATCAACTATTGTGACTGCTTGGGAGTATCTTTTATTTAGTTTTTTTTTTCATTTCGACATATTCTTCTTCTGTAGAATATTCGAAACTCATTGAAGTTGAAAACGAATTCGATGCCCAGTTGTACAAGTCAGCTGATGTTTGAATGGTATCCTTATTGGCTAGGCTGAATCGATGAGCTGTCCTCTTCAATGTGCCCCCTATTCCGTCACAAGCACTTTTTCCGTGACTTGTTGCGTGAAAGTGCCACTCTGCTTCTATTAGAAAATCAGCTTTAAAATTACATAAATTTATAAAATTGTACTTATTTTTATATTGGGCTCCAGCTCCATCTGATACGAAAAATATTTTTTTAATCAACATTCTCTGGCCTTCTTTCAGAAATTTGATCATTTTATTGATGAAAAGATGCACCGCTATACTATCATGATTACTGCAATTAGAAATTATAGCAAAGCTTTTGTGTTGTAAAATATCATCAGATTTATAGTGGATAACAAATGGATGAATTATAGATTATTATTCCAGTGATATCCTTGAACAGCATCTTGAACGAAGAATGAATAATTCTCGGCGAAATCTAACTGCACTAAGAATTCGCCTAACTGTAGCGATTGCTTGTTTTCCTTTAAAAATTGAGACTGTTGAAAAGATATAAAATTATGTGGTATCAATATTTTCAAATGGCTTATAAATTGTTCCGTGAATGTTTCAGGGTCTACAATCCAAGTCATCCAAATTACATCTATCAGTAGTACTCCATTTTTTATATTCTGATGTAGAGTACATACACATACATTTTGATGATTTCCAATTCCTAACAGGATACATTGTTTTGGATGTAATTCTGAAAATTTATCAAATCCAAGTTTTTGGCCTGGGAATCTTTTTCTAAACTGTAAATATGATTCTCTAAGTGTGGATAACAAGAGTCTCTTCTGAATTTGTTGTCGGTCATTTTTTTCCCAATTGTAATATAATTTTGAGATCCAGGCATTATTAGACTAATATCATCATCTAAATAGAATGATATTATTATTATTTTCTTTTATCTCGTCTGATAGCGAATGCCTTCTGAAGTTTGGTTCAGTAATTGAAGAGAATGTACACAAATTATGTTGAAATTTCTTATTTTCAATGAGTGCATAAGTGGTTGTCTGATCCAAAAATGTTCCGAATTTCTTCATGGCTCATTTCAAGCGGCAATATTGAAAATATTTTTTTTTATCCAAATCATCGCTTCTATTGTATTGTATTGAAATTTAAGATTTTCGATAATTTCATCATAGTATTTGGCTTTTCTCTGGTTTACAATATTATCCTCTTGATCCACTGATATCTTCTCATTTAGTATATTTGGGATAGAATTTGCAATTTCCTCTGATTTTCTTTTGTTGTAAGTATTGCTTTTGCAATGCTTCTTTCTAATAGGCGATACATCTTCTAACAAAGGAATTATTTTTGTATTAATGTTGTAAATAAGTTCATCTCGTTGAACATTGGCTAAACAAGGCGTTACTATATCTCTTGAACTACTTGGCCCAGGCTGAGGCTCGTCAGATTCTGTATCTGTTGTCAATTTGTCTTCATTCACTGGGACATTTGTATTTTCATCCACTGGAACATTTATATTTTCCTGAATGGCTTGTTCTTCAATATTAGTTCTTGATAGCCTTATATTGCAACTGGTACATATTTTTTTGTAGGCTGTATATTTCTCAGTGTGATAAAGTTCATTCAACTTATCTTGATTACCTTTAGTCAAACTAACTAATTTCTTTGAACACTTCTTGTTCTGAAAAGGTTTGCAACACCGATGACGATGAATATTAGTCAAATCCATTATTAAATCACTCTTTAAAATTAAAATAAAAAAATAATAAATATTTTTATTGTTTGTTGTATTTTTTTAATAAAAAAACATTTTTAAATAAAAGTTTAAAAATAAAAAATTTAAAAATAAAAAAAAGTTTAAAAAAAAAAAATTTAAAAATAAAAGTTTCAAACAGAGATCACGTGACTTTCATATAAATTTCCTAATATAATTTCCTCATATAATTTCTCCAGTTATTGGCCAAAAACCGTCAATTTTTTCAATTTTGACAGGTAGTGCAAATATTTAAAATTAAATATCTCAGGAAAAAAAAATAATTATATCTGAAAAAATTGATATGTTTTTGTGTAAGGATATACCTCTCTTTTGGCGAAAAAAAAATTTAAATATTGCTTGGCCTTCGACCCTAGCGCTATCTTTGAAAAACTTATCTCAATATATTTTTTGCAGTGTAGCAAAATTTTTTTACAGTGTAATTTTTTGAGAAAGTATTTTTAATTACCTTTTAAACAAAAAAAATTTTACTAAAATCGGTTGGACCGTGCTCTTGCAATCGTCTTTTAAATATATCTCGGATTTCATTTTTCTAAAACTTTTCGACCCACCCTATTCTCGACATATGAGTTTTAGAATTTTTTGAAGAGAAGTTGTATTTTTTATTTTATGTTTACTACTTATATACCAAATTTTAGCTCAATCGGAGTAGGTCGAGTCCAAAATTGCACTTTTTGGTTCGATTAGATCACGATTTTCATCTGAGAGAACCAATTATGGTTAATTAGGAGAAAATGCAAAGAGTATACAGATATGTGAAGTGATGTAGTAACTAGTATGTTGTAAAATTGTGTGAGGTGATTTGATCTTAAATATTTCTCTTATATAAACCTTTTGTATATAAGAAAATTTACATCATAGTTCTTCGTCGTAACTGATAAATTTTTAATAGAACTAAATGCTGGTAATAGTGATGATTTTAAATAAACGCATTTGACCGTCCTTTTAACTCTCGTATTTTAACATTTTATCTTTAAACTTTTACATACCACTAAATGTGGGTAGCTTCAGTGATACCGCTACCCCTGACTCGAAAGCCTCATATTTATTAAATGTTTATAAAGTAACTATGCCAATGCCAATATTGCAGGTACGTCCGTCTGTCTGTGTTAGTTTTGCTAGAGATTCCTTATTGAAAATAGTTTTTGTTGATCTATACACATTTCTAGGTTCCTCTAAGGTTGTCTACTTTGTAATGCTAAACTATTTTCAGGCTCTTGCCACGAGTACCGGAGCTAAATAAGTCCCACCTATGCAAAGATTTACGACGACACTTAATGATATGTAGAAAAGAAATTAACTTAGAAGTTGTAAAAATGAAGCATTTGCACTCAAAAAAAACCAAGTAAATTTAACAAATTTTTTATAAATATACAACTCACAAAATTTTTGTAAGTTTACCAAAAATATTGTGGAATACAAAAAAATTATTTCAAAAAATCACAAATTTACTTGATTTACAAATTATTTTTGGATTTGAAGGAAGAAAATTGTAGTTTTATCAAAAAACTTTGTGGTAATGTGTGTGGTGATGAATGTAATTCATCTAGTGTTAATTATGATAGTAATCTAAGACCAAATTTGAAGAAAAAAAAAACAAAAAAGTCGAACAAAATGTCAAAAATAATTGCCAAAACGTTGTGTTGCAAAGTTTTTATATTGTCGGACCATAGGCCCATAAAAATGAGCTGTTCCTCCTAAATGTCAACATTGCTTTTTTTTAAGTGATTGTTAATGGACTAGTGGAGACAAAATAATGAGTTCGGAAAACAATTAATAAATAACATTAGAATTTCGAAGTTTGCTTTTGCGTTAAGTCATTTATACGCCGTTCAGTTAATTTTGAAAATGGTCTAAGTCAATTCAAACTGTAAAACGCATATTTCGGAATGAGATTTATGCAAAATTTCACATGCATAATAAACTTTCATTATTGAAGACTAACAAAACTCTAAAATGAAATTTTTCATAATATAGAAATGTTTCTTAATTTAAACATTTGCAAACCTTTAAATATCTCAAAACAAGAAATGTATGACTTAGACCACTTTCGTAATTATGGGCACAATTGTTACAATAGGAAACGTTTGCATTGGTAAAATAAGAAGCACAAACATTGATTTACATCATCTAGACTATGAATCATAATAATCTACAAAAACCACTCTCCAATTTAAAACCATGCATGTTTAAACAATGTTCATACATATATAATCAAGGACAACAATCATAATTTCATGAGTCACTTTGAAATTATTCTTATGATGACTCAAAGCAAATTTACTCACTACTCTAATATTCAAACCAAAAAATTCATGTGTAACATTTTTCCAAACAAATTCAAATATTTTCACTAATAAATTGTATACGTAATAAAAAAAATAATAATACTAATCGCATTAATTTTCAATTTTCTAAAACAATTTACTACAAACGTTGCCATTCGGACTAGACAAATTTACACACATTTTCTATTTATAACTTGCTATAATATTTATTTTATTATCCAAACAAAAAATCGTCACAATATACAAAATTCAAAAACCCTTTTAAGTTTTATTCATATAATAATTATATTATTAATAAAGCTATCGTGTGTATAAACTTTTTGATATACTTTTATGTTGACTATTATAAACCACTTTCATTTCACCCTCACCTTCAACTTTTATAGAAATTTTTATTTTATATTTTTCTGTTGAATCAAATAGGAAAACTAAAGAAAATGCTTGTTATTTGGTTGGAAAAACAAAAAAAAATAGGAAACAGAAATAAAACAATAAAAAAGAAGTTGGTTTGGTCATGATACATATATGCTTAAAAATATTTTGATTAAATTGTGTGATTAGACTGGTGGCATTTTGTAGACAGAAAATAATATGGTGAATAAATATAATGGGTTGATTTGAATTATTTTATTGTTAGTTATTATCAATTTTTTGTATTCCAAAAACTAGTAGCCAGAAGGTGTGTCTAAATTAAAGTAATTACTATTTCTACTTGGAATAGCCTTAATTCGTGAAATGGTTTTCGTTGAAACAGTGCTAAAGCACTACGATAACTGTTAAATGGTACGGTACAAAACAAACCTAAAGGATTAAAAACAACTTACAACGATTAAGAACATTAACAGGTTCACATTACATTTTTCAATATAATCTGTTTATTATTTCAAAAAATCCATTAAATTTTTAATATTATTGTGAAATTAGTTTACTTTTCATTTAATATATTTATTTGCTTTAAACTCCTTAATTAAGGGAAAATTCTATTCAAAATATTTCCTTTTAAATTTTCTTTGTAAATTTAAAAAATTGAGGGTGGATATATAACATAAACGAAAAGGAATAAAATTAGAAAATAACCACATATATGTAATTACAATATTTAAGGGAAAATGAAAATGACCACAACAATATAAGGAATAAAATTTAATGGATTGTTTTCCCAAAAAATGATTTCATTCCGATAATTAATATGTTTTGGAAAATGCATAGGCAAGAATATACATATATGTTAAAAAGTAATTGAATCACGCGATTATTTTTGGTTTGTGCCAAAAAATCACCCTATATTAGGATATAGGGTGAACCAAAAATATTACATTACTTTGATTCTTTGACGTATGTCAAATATGATAATATGAACAATATGTGAACTAAACTAGAGCTAGAAAAATTTGTATTAGTTATCGCAACATTTGTCACAACTCACAACATTAAAGACAACAATTTAGTTTATAAAATACGAAATATAAAAATGCAAAACTAAATGTATAAATATTTCAAATTATCAGACATAATGAAAGAGGTCATTGCCAAAATAAAATTTGTGTTATTTGTAATTGATACAACTTAAACTAAACTAAAACTAAAACTGCTGGTATACGTTTTAGTTTCAAACCGTAAAATTTTGACAATTTATTTTCATCAATTCATAAATGTGGGTAAATTCAACAAATTAAATTAAAAAAAAATCACCTGGATTTTTCTCATATTTCAATCCGTATAACATCTACATTTAATAATACAACACTAATAATAATTAAACTTTTTTTGTAAAAAAGGTATCAAACTGTTTCAGGACTATAATAGTTTATTTGGTTCTAATAATAATATTGTGCATTACTTCACATTAACTAAAATAAAGATGCGGGTTGGTTTTGTTTTGGAATTTTACAAGAATTATATATTTTAGTAATAATTTCTTGGTTCGATAAGTCCAAGTTAAAAAACTCTTGAAATTGGATTACCTTCATTTAGTACCATTTGAAAAAAAAACGAACAATTCATAAGTGGTTTGGCAATTATAATTATAAGCTGATATTAGATAATTCATAAAATGTATAAATTATAATCGTTTCAAAGTGTAGTGAAAAGCAGGGCAATTCAAGTAATTTTTTGCTGTAAGGATTTATTGTTAATCTCAACCGTTATAATTTTTAAAATACATAAAACATTTACATGGTTTCAATAGTATCTTTGAAATATGATTTATTTCGCACAAAGAATAATAATCAGGTTTTCATTCCAAGGAGAATTTACATATTGATTTAATATTTTTAAAAATTCATTGGTTTGTCATCATATATAAGAATGTTAACTCAACTACATATATTTGTAATTAAATATTAAGGCAATTGGGAATAATGAAAAGAAATTTTAAATTAGTTTGAAAATAAAATGTTAGACGTTCAATTTAAACGCGTTTGAAAAAGTTTCTGTAGCATAAGTTGAGTTTGATTTTGATTAGTGATTTCGTATCCAAAATTTGGGTTTCGATATCTCTCTGGGAACTACGTCCTATCATAAACTGGTTTGAATATCAAAATATCTTCATTAATAGAAAGGTTGGAATTTAGATGTAAACTAAGCACTTAGATCTTACTCGTCAGAAGAATTGATGATATATGTGATTATGATAATCAGAGTATCGTTGTGGTATTCTTGATGAAATTACCGAAAATAATAATAGCATTTTCTCTTATTGATTACTCGATTGTACTCCACTTCTACAATTCTTTTGGTTGACACATGCTGATTAGCACCTGCTCTGATTCAATCCGAAATTTGTTTTATTTGGTAATTTCCGGACTTGACGGTATAGTGCTAGTAATTGGCTTTTTGTGGTGATTCCTCACGAATACCTTCCACCACGTCGGTAACTGACATTATTTCCGCCAGAGATAGCAGCCACCGATCCTTTGTATCTGCAGTTGACGTTTGTCTTCATCTCGGCACCGTAGGATCTTCCATTTTAGCAGGTACTGCAAAGTTTTCGCCTACAAGCAATGTAATTTGTCGATTGCTTGTTGAATGTCAAAGCCGATTCTCGCCACAACTGAATGTGAACCTAGCTTAACATTGGTTGTGACTACCTCAACCCAGTTAAATGCATGCTTGTCATCTAATCCAATTTGATGTGGCTTTTTTAAATTTTAAAGAGGAGAATTAATTAAATAGACCAATTATAAACTATAAACAAAGAGAAAATACTTATAATATAAAGAACAACAACAATAATAAGCTAAAAATAAATTAAAAATAAGATAAAAATAAGTTACAAAACTGCTCATACATATATGCACCACAAGAAACAAGCCTACACATATATTTATATGAAAAGAAAAAAAAATGTTTTTTACTTATTTAGAATGAGCCATAGGCATAAGTAAATAGCACATGTGCACCAGTTCTCACATTATTGAACCAAAGAAGCCAATGAATAGAGAACAGCAAAGCTAATGTTGATGTTGATTCACAAAAAATTGGTAACATTTAGGTTTAAAACCGAGGGTAGAAGCCTGTCTCACCTCTAATGGGAGCTTATTAAATACAGATGCACCATAGACAAACAACGATTTATTTTTTACCAAAGTATGATTTATCGGTAAGATTAATCTATGTAAACGACTGCTATGACCAAAAATGAGTTTATCATATAAATAGTTTGGTGAGCCAGACTTCATTATATTGTAAATGTAACAGCACATACGAAAGTCAAGATGAAATTTAAGACTGGTACCGAGAATACTTGTAGAAAAATTAGAAACCGACTGAAATCGTGGTATGCTGTAAATATATCGAACGCATGCATTAAACGCTACCTGTATTTTACTCATTTCACCTGAATTCAATTCGCCAAAAAGAACAGAGCAATATGTGAAGTGAGGAATTAAGAGAGATTTAACTAAATGTAATCTTATCTTGGTTGGAGTGAAGTATGCACTATTCCAAAGACTGCGTAGTCCAGAATAGACTTTGGAACAAATTAGCGACACATGACTTTTCCAAGAAAGATCACTATCAAACATAATTCCTAAATTTCGTGCGTTGGAAGAAAGTGGAATTACTTTATTTCCAATGCGAATCGGAGGGGCAATCCTAGTGTAGTGATCATTATTTTTGAGTGAAAAGAGTAAACACTTGGTTTTATCAATGTTCAGCTTAAGGTTATTCACTTCGGTCCATTCCATAATATTAGCCAAGTCTATATTAATTTTAGAAACAATGCTGGATAGATTATTTGCTGTACCTTCTACATAGATTTGAACATCATCAGCATACATATGAATCTTACAAAATTACCGTTAACCGTTATAGTTTCTCTGGCTCGTTATTATTTTTTAATGTTTCCTCCAAACCGCGAGTGCACACCCTACGCGTTATGTATTCTTCTTGCCTGTCTTTTAGTTATAATGGTTTACTTTATTCATGACTGAAACTGTGATGCTCGTGGGTTTTCGTGCAACAATGGAGTCACGCTTTAAATATTTATTTATTTAATATTATTGATGGAAAATCGAATCAAGACGCCTATGTACTCGGGGACATAGGGTGGCTCGAAACATAGAGACAGGCGAAGTTTAGAGTTAAGTTTTACCTGAATGAATGAATTTTACCTTAATAAATGTTTTTTACCACTATGTTAGTGTACTAACAGAATTAAAAAGACTTTTAACTTTTTTTAAAAAATAATAATAATTTATTTTAAAAACTTTATTTTAAAAATATTTTAAAAACTGTGCATTTCCCGTCGTGTGAAGTATACTTCTGATAATAATTATTGTGAAGTGGATGATTTATCACAAAATTGGAAGAATAACTTAACAACTTAACAAATCAAAGGTTACTGTGTTTAAATTAAATTAAAACTCAGGTTTACAAGGAAATAACGGCTCACTAAGGTATTGATATTTTGACTAGCTAAGCTAGACACGTGTATACACGTTAACAACGGCTCTAGCACTGGTATGGTAATAGCGGTCGTCTAATGCCGCCTTCTTAGCTAGCTTCATTGCCAACGCTTAAATTTAACTGGGATTTGACCTTGAGTCGGTGATGTTTACCGAGAATTTCAAATTTGAAAGACACACACTGGACTGATGACAAAGTTTGTTATTTTATTTTTCTAATAACCTTGACAATATTACATTATAAAAGTTGTGATATACTTTACTAAGTACATTACAGAATGTAGTAAAATAGTAAGTTTCCTTAAATTTATAGTAATACTTAATAATATATAGCAACTTGATTGCACGTTTTTTTGGTTGTGACATGCCAGGGGACTGACATTTTGAGGATTGTGCTTTTTAACACATTTGTATTTAAAATAAATAACTGAAATTAAGTGACCAAATAAAAGACTTTTAATTCTTTTAAAATAAAATGAAATATCAACAAAATATAATAACTTAGTATCTATTGACTGATGACATGGAGTTACCCAATTTTTGTAGAAATATGGGTGATATGTTATCATAGAAAAAATTGCATTTCCTACGCGAGATAAAAACGTTTTTCGTTCGTAAAGATGTCTCACTCGACGCTAGCGCGTCTCGTGAACAAATGTTTACTCACAAAAAAACAATGTTTTCATCTCTTGTAGGCAAATATACTATTTTACTACACGATGCAAACCGCTCCCGCAAATGAGGGAGCAGCAAACTTTATATACAACTCGTGCAAAATTTTTTTTTCGACTAGTGTAAAATCAGTTTCGCAATATAACAAATTGTAGTTGCCAATTGCCTTGTTATTTTCATGTATGTAATTTTAAGTTTTAAATCAAAGGAACTATGAAAAAAAGAATATGAATTTTGAATGTTATTTGTCGTTTTCTAATTTTCAATAAATATCGTTTACATTTATACTACCGTCATCTTTTACCTAAAACAAACTCAAATTACAGACATGCGATTTATTTTGATGACAAGAAAATCCCATTTCAATATTTACCAATGAAAATATGCCTGGGCCCTATTCCCGAACACATAAATGTAAATTTTTACAATATTGTGAAGTTCGTTTTGCATAGCATTAAATGGTAACGATTTTTCGAAAAAAGAATTTCACAATATTATCTAAATTGAATTTAGACAATTTTGTGAAATTCGTTTTCCGTAAAATCGTTACTGTTACAGTCTAAAGTTATGAAGTTATGCAAAACGAGCTTCACAAAATTGTCCAAATTCACATTTATGTGTTCGGGAATAGGGCCTCTGGTTTGGATTTTTTTTTTGGATCGAAAATATCCCGACTAACATTATATAAGGGCTTAAATCTGAACCGGAAACGGTTTTCCCTACCACTGATAGAGACCGAAACAGGCACTCTGAATACGACCTGATCAGTAATGTAACGTCCAAGCCGGACCAAGAACAGAACATTTAATATAGGGCATTTACTACCACATACATTAGAAAAAAATGTTTTATATAATTATTCTAACTCTATATTTACCTATATGTAGTCATAACGCAAAGAAGCGATAAGTGATAACTATAAAAGTATACGTGAAATTTCGCAAACTATGTATATTGTATATCTTAAACGGATAATACTCTAGTGAATTTTAATCAAACGAAATTTATTCAAATGAAATAGGGTTCATTTAGATCAGAACAAATAGGGAATAACTTAATTGGTAAATTATATATGATTCTGATCCGACCCTGGTCCGGCATTCACTACTACGGATGAGATAGGTCTTCGTAGTCTGACCCGGATTAGGACAAATACGGCGCGCCCTAGTAGTGAAATCAGGTACGATTTCTGATAGGGGCCGGATGCAAATACCCTATTAGGACTTTCCTTATTACACCCTAACCCGGTCCGGATCATACAAAGCATACCTGAATAAATAGTTAGTCGGTATGCGGCTCGAAAGAGTGTTTTGCCAATGCGCGGCATCTGACAAAAGATTTCCAACCAAGATCCACAGTGTTGTGTAAACACAACCTGACACACAGCCTAATTTCATAACATTTCATATCTTCTTCATATGATAGCACTTTTGTCGATAGGGTAAATTTCCCCCTCCAGATTGATTCTTAAAATATAAAAAAAAGGCAGATAATTACAAAATGACCAGAAATCGTTCTATTTGTTCACTGTCCAGCACCGAGACTACATCGGTAAGAAACCTTACAATTTTATATAATTAAAAATAAATAATATTATCATCAAGCATTGTAATGTATATATATATATATTAGACTGGTCGTTAAAAACTAAATTTTCCGAGACGCCCCCTAGAAAAATTCTTTGTGGTCAAAAAACCACAACGACTCTAATTTTTTTTTTTTAAGTCAAAAGAACACGTGCCGCAAAATCATCGAAGTTTATTTTTTCATAAAATTGTTAATATCTCATAAAATATGCAGATGTAAAAAAAAATCATGCATTCTTTTTTGTAGGAAATTTAATTCTCTACAAAAAAGGTCCAAGTCATTTTTTTCCTAAAACCTATATTTCTGATGATATTTTGAAATAAAACTTGAAATTCTTCAAAACTCGTAAAACCAAATGATGAAAATTTCGACGAAAAAGTACTAACTTTTTTTTTTTTGTCACGATTATTTTTTTATACATTTCATTTTATAGCATAAGAAAAAAATTAGGACTTTTCCGTCATCTTTATTTTTTATGTTTTTTAAAAATTACGAAAACTTACAAGTTCATTTTCAAAATATCTTAAGAACTATACGTTTTCCGGAAAAAATAGTATGAACCTTTTTTGTAGAAAATTAAATTTCCTACAAAAATAATTATGTGATTTTTTTTGACATCTGCATATTTTATGAGATATTTGAAAAAATCTACGAATTTTTCAAAAATTCAACTTCGACGATTTTGCGGCACGTGTTCTTTTGATTTAAAAAAAAAAAAAATAATGCCGTTGTGGTTTTTTGACCACAAAGAATTTTTCTAGGGGGCGTCTCGGAAAATTTAGTTTTTAACGACCAGTCTAATATATATATATATATATATATATATATATATATATATATATATATATATATATATATATATATATATATATATATATATATATATATATATATATATATATATATATATATATATATATATATATATATATATATATATATATATATATATATATATATATATATATATATATATATATATATATATATATATATATATATATATATATATATATATATATATATATATATATATATATATATATATATATATATATATATATATATATATATATATATATATATATATATATATATATATATATATATATATATATAAATATATATATATATATATATATATATATATATATATATATATATATATATATATATATATATATATATATATATATATATAATAAAAAATATAAATAAATAATCATTGTAAAGTAAATTAGAAAAGAAAAAACATTGTTTATTGCACAATCAACTAAAGCAAAAACATTGAAACATAACCACAGCCATCAAAAATGGAAATAATGAGCTTACATCAAATGAACGTGAAGTGCTGACAATATGGTTATCCCACTTTGGGATATGGTTATCCCACTTTGAACGAATGAAGTTCATCGTATTCGAGAAATTGCTCCGTCAATTGAGCTGCCATCAAAAAATTGAAAAATAGTAAATCAAAAATAGATTCAAAAAACTGAATCATAGTAAATCAGGTATCGATGGAATCCCTCTAGAACCATTTAAAAATGGAGGAGCAGCTCTTGTCTCACGAATATACGACCTGATTCTGGCAATCTGGGACCAAGAAAAACTACCTCCTGAATAGAAAACAGCTCTCATTGTTCCGCTACACAAGAAAGGTGACCGCCTAAAGTGTGCGAATTATCATGGAATCGCACAGCTGAACACTGCATATAAAATACTATGGAATTTCGTACTTTCCCGACTCATCCCATTCGCCGAATCTATCATCGGAGACTATCAGTGTGGTTTTCGTCCTAACCGTTCAACCACAGATCAATGTTTAACTTAAGGACGATTCTGGAAAAATGTTGGGAGTACAACATCAGCATTCAATAGCTCTACATTGATTTCAAGCAAGTATATATAATAGTATCATCCACGACAACCTTTGATTCACGCTCATATGCCTTGGTATCCCAGAGAAACTTGTTTCTGTGTAAACTCGCAACATCGAGATCATATTGTAGAATAGTAATCGCAGGATCAATTTCTATATATTGAAATTTAACAATCTAGTCTTGGGTATGCAGATGAATTTGCGGTTCTCGAACGTAGACCAAGCGATAGTAAAGTAAGTTCTTTCAGCTTGAAAGAAATGCGAAACGAGTTGGATTATGCATCACCAACGAAAAAACGAAAATTTTAATAACATCCAGGAACATATTTCTAGCGACTACCAAGTTGAACGCGTAGAAAACTTCAAATACTTCGGGTCTGTAATACCATCCTGAAATGACATACAGACAGATATCAATGCCCGTGTCACTGCTGCATACAGAGTTTTCTACGATACTAAAAACTTCTGCGATTAAAACGTCTTTTGCGGTTGTGTACACTCACACTTTATACTAAGTATTAATCCGACCTGTGCTTAGCTTTGGAAGTGAAAGCTGACTTCCTCCGATTGTAGAATTTTATCAACATTCGAGAATAAGGTCATACGAAACGAACAATTTATGATACATGCAAAGATGCTGAAAATCAGTATATGATTCGAATGAATCATGAAATCAGACAGCTTCTTGGAGGCTACGATGTAATCGGATTCATTAAATCCAACCGGATTAGATGGTTTAGTCATGTAGAAAGAATTAGATAGAATGCTAAAACAAGTGTCCCAACAACAACTAGCTGGTGTTCATCGAAGAGGGGTGTAAATGGTTTGTTCAAAACTAAACAAGATAATATAATTTTTTAAAATAATGAATGAAAAATTGAACACGACCATTTCTGATTTTTTGAAACTTCGGTGATCTCTAGAGTCTAGCTTTTACATGGAGGGATTTTGCCGCCTGTGCTATCAGCTTCCAATCATCTCGTTCCCTGACCAGTTGACCCCAGATTCGACATCCTATATCACCAGGGTCTTAGATGACGTCATCACGCCAGTTTTGTCTAGGCCTTCCTCTTTTGTTTAACGCTTCGATAGATTAAATAAAAACAATTCACATATAATGCATAAAACATATAAAAAATATAAAAAAATCAAAATGGCAAAAACATTTCTAAACGAATTCGACCGGTGATAGATAAATTTTCAGAATTTTTGGCTAAAATTCCTCAAGCAAGTGGCATTGATAATAGCCCTCGGCCTACTGCCTCGTGCTATTTTCAATATACTTGCTTTCGAAATTTCAATATACTTGCTTTCCAAACAATTTCTAATAATCACCGCCCTTGGGAAATTACCACTGAAAATTTTTTGCCTCAGTTTTATTTTAATGTAACCCAATGAAATTCTCTAAAATGTCATCATTCAATTTCACCAATAATATTTGAATTATACTAATAACAAATAGTTATACGTCTGGCCTACTGGGATATTAAAAATTATCAACCTAATTTTGAAATAATTAACTGATATCACAGTAGGCCAACGTATAATTCCTAAAAAATATATAAATAAATGAAAAATGGCAAAACATTTTCTAAACGAATTCCCCTCGTTCGTTGAAAAAATTCTCATAATTTTTTGGAAAATTCCTCAAGCGAGTGGTATTGATAATAGCCCTCGGCCTACGGCCTCGTGCTTTTATCAATAGACTTGCTTTCGAAATTTTTGGCAAAAAATTATTTCGAATTATCACCGGCTTCGCCCTTGGGAGATTACAGCTGATAGTTTCTCAAAGAAAATAATGAAATGAAAATCTGGAAATAAAATATTCACCCAGGTAACAAAAACAACAAATTGTTGATTATTAATTTTTTTATTAACAGCTTCTAAAATATTATCATTATTTTTAATTATTTTATGATCTATTTAACTATTAAGTAATATTCATGACGCCACAAATAATATAAATATACAAAAGGACAAATAGGAAACACGAATAGAAAAATTATATATATAAAAAAATATGGTTAGTTTCACTTATTTTCATTTACTTAAATGATTAAATTAGCTATACATTATCAGTTTTAATGACATTTAAGCAAAAAACCACAAAATTTTTTGATATTCTTCATTTAAACCATCATTTAAATGATACTTCATCATTTACATCTTCACACTATCATTTAAAATGTCATTTACGAAAAAAGTGTGATAAATGATAATGTGCAGTTCACTTAAAAATACTTTTGTTCTGCTATTTCCTTACCATCTCCATAAAATATTGATAAAATCAAATATTTCCAATTTTTTCACTAGGCACGGACAAACACATTTTATAACTGTAGAAAATTTCAACTTGGTAGCACGTTTAATTTCTGAGAAACCCAATTATATAAAAATTCGGCCGAACACCGAAGTCTCACCATAAGGGTTCCATTTTTACTTTTTTAAAGTACGTAACCCTAAAAATCAAGAATATTCCCGATGACTTTTCCTAATAAAATCAGATCAAAGATTTTCATTTCTTGTCGAAATTTCTTTAGGTTTTGATTTGTTCTTGAGTGATTGACATGCTCAAATAACTTAAATAACTTCCTTAAATATTCTTAAATAATTTCCCAAAACAATTTCAATTGCGTTTCGTGCGACAAATTGTTGTTTTGATGTGTTAAGTGCAAAGTAGCGCCATATTGTTGCAAGTGACGAGTAAAACAAAATTACAAGTAATTTAACGCAACAAAATAACTCCTCCATCAACCCTATCTACCACAAAAACAGTAAATTAAAAAATTTTTGATATAAAAATCATTTATTTCAATTTATTATCAGAAAATATAAGCTCACAAATAAAAGTTTTACAAATTCAAAAATTTATTTATTCTTATATTCTAATATCACATACAATTTTATTAAATAAAAAAAATCTTAATTATTATATAGCGATTTTATCAATTTTATAAAAAATATAATTAAATATTAAATATGTTTGTTGTTCCGTTTTTAATTTAAATAACTTAAATAATCTTATTTTATAATTTATTCGAATTTTTGGTTTTGACTAGATTTTTACTCAATCTTTTTTTTTAAATTAAAATTTAAAAATTTACAATACATTAAAATTATAGAAAATGTTGTTATTAATTCTTAAATATATATTATAATTTTCTTATTGATAATATATAAGTATAAAATAAGAACACATGGTGGATACAATTGATATTTTTTTGTTTTGATAATTAGAATTTTAAATTAAAATTAATAATTAATATTGTTGAAAATAAATTGACTTAGATATCTTATGACTAGAGATTGTCTTGATGACTAATTTATTTGATTTTGGATTCAACGATATGATCTTATACTAGGGGATGTGGACTGTAAAATTGTCCAAACCAAATCAAAATTTTAAATTTAATAAATAAATAATAAATAATGATTTTATACTAAAGTTTTTTTTGTAATCGTTAATCACGATTTGCATTAATTGACAGAAGAAAGGAGGTTTTTAATTTTATAAAGTTTAATAAACTTTTATAGAAAAATAATTATTGGATACTTTTGACTAGAAAGCATGATAAGTGATATATAAAAATGACTTGTGTAGACTAGAACGGTGATGATCGTTATTATATAACAACATAATTCATAAGAAATAAACTTAATATATAAATAATATACTTTCGATACTATATATTCTATATAAAATTTATGAATATTTTAATAATAATGTTTATGTGGTAAAAAATAATACTAACATTTGTCCCATGTCTAAAAAACCTCATCAAAGCTTAAAAATAAAATGGCAAATTGTAAATTTGTGTTTAATTTTAAATAAAAAGAACTAAAATTGATAATCATAAATATATGTAAAATTGCTTTTAAAAAAACCCAGACCTGCAGATTATTAAACTTTGATATGTTTTTTTTCTTTTAAT
Source organism: Diogma glabrata (assembly GCA_963693315.1). Classification (NCBI taxonomy): domain Eukaryota; kingdom Metazoa; phylum Arthropoda; class Insecta; order Diptera; family Cylindrotomidae; genus Diogma; species Diogma glabrata. The sequence goes on along the minus strand of OY856188.1, from coordinate 66,296,218 downwards.
ATTTTTAATTTAGATTAATATAATTTTATTCTTGACTAGAATCTCTCATCTCAATTTTTTTGTCTTAATAGTTAGTTTATAAAAAAAAATTTAAAAAAAGAATTATGTTATATAAATTTTTACACTGTTGGTTTTGTTGATATTTATGTTTTTAATTGTGAATATATTTACAAAAAATCGTTGATGAGCAATGTTTGTAGTATGATTTACGAATTTAAAATAAAAACTTTATTCAACTTAAAATGATTGTTAAAAATGTTTCCAAGTATAAATAGCAACGAAAATAAATGATTTAAAAACGGAACTATTAAATTAACATTAATTACACAATTACAGATTGATTATAAAACTAAATATGAAAGCAGTCTATTACCTCTTTTTTATCAATGATTGTAAGCAGCAAAATTCAAAAATTAAAAAACTATTTGTTTATACAGCAAGTGCTGTTGTATGCTTAATAACAGATGCACCATTCCTTAAATGAGCCAAGGCAGCAGCAGCAATATTTTCATCTTCAGTAAAATTGTCACTTAACATATTACGGAATTTTTTATGTTTTGGTTCAACTTCATCGTACACTACACATCCTTCATTTCCCGAAAGGAACAACGATGAATTCGAATTTGAATTAGAATTTACGGAGTCATAATGATGCGTTGAATGATTTGATAACGAAGGTGATGGTTCTAAATGAAATATTATTTTAGACGGTGCAGATGAATAATTTACATGATAATCAGTCGAATCAACCGAATTCGATGTTAATGAATTTGGAATTTCTTTTCGATGTGTTGATTGATGTTTTCGTAAATATGCTTGTCGTTTGAAATTTTTGCCACACTCATCACAATTATAACGTTCACTGAGGTCACTATCGATCTTAATTGCTTTATTGTTATTCGTTTGATCTTTAGGTTTATGCCAACGACGATGTGATGCTAAATTCGCTGGGCAATTAAAACGTTTTCCACATTCTGGACAACGATATTCCAATAAAACAATACATGAGCAACGATGTCTTGCAAGTCCGAAAGCGTCTTCGAATTCGAGCCGACACAATTTACATACATACGCTCCAATTACATTTTCTATTTGTGCTAATTCTGCTTTGGCTTCATCGGTCACCTCAACAATATTATATTGTGGATCAATATCACCACATTTTTCCACTAAATTTTCCAAATCAATTTCTTCCAGAGAACGTATAATTGTTCCGGAAACTGGTGATGATTTGTGTTCATCGAATTTGAGTTTTCGAATTGCTTTATTTTGCTTTTTAGTTGAATTATTTTTATTTCCTTTGTTCTGAGTCTTGGACGTTCGAGTAGGTGGTGTAGGTTTAATCGGTTTTTTGGGTGTTTTCTCATCAGAAGCATTTAACTTAAATTCAACTAAAATCTCGTCACAATTTGATGTTTTATTTTTATCTTCTGTATCAATATTTGTAATTTCAGTTAAATTTATTTCGTTACGATAACGTTTTTTCAATGGAGATAATAATTGTGTAGGTGTTGTTGGTGGTGTTATTTGTGGAGGATGATCATAACTTTCAAAACGATCAAGTATTGCTTTCACTGATAAATCCAAAGGTGTTTCAGTTGTTGATTTATTTACTTTTACAAAATTTGTTTGATATCTGATTTTATATTCTGGTTGTAAATTTGCAACCGTTGTCAAGAGTCCCATGGGAGGATTTTGAATTGACATAAAATTAGTGTTAACATTAATTTTCGATGACATTTTAATCTCATTTCCAATTAAATTTTAATTCTTTTCACTTTATTGTTTATATTGTTTTTCAGCACAAATTTAATTCAAAATCACCCTTAAAAAATATAAACAAAACAAAACACAACACCAAAATTAATAAAACTTTTATTTAAAATTTAAAGGCTATACGATACGTCCTTTCATCCAAACACTGGTCCAAGAATGACAAATATTCTAAGGATTTTAAAGAATTTATATAAAAATTTCCCCTATTATTTTATTATTTTTCTATTGTTTTTTTCGACCAATCTACGTTTGCGCATCGATAATATAATTTCATGTGTACGAGAGTAACACGCCTTTTGATTTCTTAGGGTTCATATAGTATTTTGTTTTCCTTTTCAGTCTGTTTCATTTAGATGTAAGGAATTATATTTTGTATTGGCACGCGACCTCAAATAACACAAAATAAACGCACGTGCTTTATTTATAATTTTTTCCAATTTTTTTGTATTGTTATTCTTGTTGAATGTGAGTAAAAATTGGATAGCAGCCGTTCATGAATAAGTTTCCCAATACATAAAGTTTGTGTTATGTTTTATTCGTAGCGACATTAAATTTTGTAGTTTTTTTGTTGTTGTTTTTATCTAAAATTGAATTAAGGGTTGCTACCTCTTTATATTGATAAATCGTATATGTTTGTTTGCATATGTTTGCTATAGTATGTGTAATGAGTGTGAGTTTATTGATATCGTATTGTCTTCGATGTATGGCTTTATAAAATTTAGTGGTGTAGTAGTTCGTATTGTAGAATTTAAGATTTACTTCACGCCATTAGATTACTCTCTGGTTGTTTTCGAGCTCGAGAACCTGCTGCAACGCTGCCTCCTGTAATATTTTCAATTTGTTCGTAATCAATTTGTAGATGATCGAATTTGTTGTAATTTTGGCTCGCGTGCACCTCTTCGATATTCTGCAACTATGATTTAGATTTTTTAGTTCTCAAATCTCAGCATATATATAAGCGTGTAGTTGTCAATCACGTAATTGTTGTAAGCTGATGAGTGTATATTCTTTGGGTTGGGTGATTTATTTTCGCTCTTGCTTCAGAATAAATATCACTTTAATCGTTTCCCACACGTTAGGTTACGTCTAAATATTCTGAACGAGCTTGCCACTTGGAGTTCTAGTATCTATCTGTTCTGTCATTTGCAAGTACTTTAAACTAAACTTCTGACACATGCGGTACCGTTATATGTAGTTCTGCAGAAAGTTCTAGAAGTAGTTGTCTTTGTCTTTTTAATATATTAAGTGTGAATAGTAACTTCCTTTGTATATACATACCACAATCTCAGATTGTAGCTTACTTCACTCTGTTTAAGAGCTTCTAAGCATCTGATCTAAGACATACATCCCTTTTTTTTATTAAATATGTCTATTGTCCATCTGCTTTTTTAAGTTAGTAATGTAGAAGCTTAGCTGCAGTCCTGATTCTTGCGGTTGGTTCATGGATGATGTTTGGTAGAGTTGCCTATCCGAGACGGAAGGATATCGGATTCTGGTTGTGACTTTCTGCTTTTTTTAACATAAATATTATTGAAAGTTGTATTATTTATTTATAATATTTGCACATTTTGCTGCCCAAAAGCAGCAAAGTCGTATTGAACAAAACACAAAAGTGGGGCAATATGTATATCTTTGGAAAGGTCTTGAGTAGTAGGTGTGCCGAAAAATAATTAAAAAATTTTTTTTTAGTTTTGACGGTTTTTTGAGAAAAAAGGGGAAAAATGTGATAGGTGTGTTTTTTTGAGTTTTTTGTTCGGTTATTTTGTTTTTTTTTTTTTCAAGTTATTTGTTTCACATTTCACAATTCAAAATCAATTATATCAATAAATCAAACTCTGAAATAATGTGTTGTAGATATTTTATTGGGAAGTCTTTTTACAATTTCTATTTACAATGACCGAATTTCGGCCACCTGGCGATTCCTAGTATTGCTGAATATATTGCTGAATCTTTGACGTGACAATGGAATTAGGAGAGTTATTACAACCAGATTTAAAAAAAGTCGTTTTTGCGTGAAAATTAAAAATTGTTTTTAACCTTTTTTCGAAACATGATAAGGATGCATTTTGTTTGTTAGTTTTGTCATGCTAATTCATATGTAACGCATTTTTATTGTATGCTTATACTGTAATTGTATTTTGTTACTTTGGTTTATTTTTAAAATTGGTAAAAAGAATTAAAGTTGTGGTTCGTTTTTTTTTTATAATTTTTATTTTTTATTGTAACAACTAAAGTGGAAAATATATAAAAATGAAAGGGTTAAAAAACGAATAAATTTAAAGAATTTTAGGGAGAACAGTAAAAGAATTATTTTGTGCTAAAGGAACATGATTTATTATTTTTGTAAAAAAAAAAATTTCCTAACGCGTTTTTAATAAGGAAATTTCCTACATAAGTTCCGTCCTTCAAACTATCATATAATTTATTTAAATATCTTATCTTTTATTTATTTTACGGTTGTTAGTTTTTAAGTCAACCGAATACAAATAGTGTATTAAATATTCCCCTAGTTCTTAAAATTGAAAGAAAACCACCTTATTACTCAAGATAATAGTTATTTTCTTTATAGTATATAATAAGGGTTAGTTTGTTGATATTTATTTCACTTGCCTTAAAGTGTTTTATATTGTGATTTATATGAGGAATTCCTTGAGACGTTTTACAAGGTGAATGAAATTCTTTTAATATTATGGAATTCGGTTTTATTTGAGGGTTAAATTCGTTTTATCTAAATTAGTTGTAATGTATCCTGAGTAGACAATGAAAATCTTAATCAACCCAAAACCATTTGAATTTAAGTATAATTTTTTGTAAATTATACATAGTGTCTCTCTAAACCTCTATCAACAATGTTTACTAAAAGTATTTTTTTTTCTTTATATAAAGTCAGGCATAGTTAGTGTTAATTATAATCAATTATGGATTACGTTTTCTGAATATTCGATGTAAATATATTTTTTGCACGATCAGGCGATTTTGCATGTTTACTGATTCGTAAATAAGCATAGTAAGTTTCGTTTACAAATCACAGGTCGGTAAGTAATTACTTATCGACTATGCAGGTGGTAAGTAATTACCTACCGGAAAGGGAGACCTCAGGGTGTGAATAAAAACGATTTTTAGTTAAATAATTGTGTACGTATATTTACTAACTTCAAATTTAAATAACATTCTTTTAAAAATATTGCAATTAATAGTTATTTAAGTATTAAGGGCAGTAAGAGCATTTACCGATTGATGATATATATGTTTTGAGATTAAAACGAAGTCGAGATCTCTAATATATCCGAAATCGGTTATATTCTTAATGCCCAAAATACTTATTATGTTTTTAGCACGATCAATAAAAATTCAAATAAAATTATTTATATAATAAAATTCATTTTTAAGTTTTAATGTTTTAAAGAAAATTTCTTGAAATTTCATTTCAAAATAGTAAGCTCTGCGGTTCATCATAATTCTATAGGTTTTTTTGTTGCAAAACTAATTTTCTTCGAATATGTTTTATAATAAATTGCTTTTAAATCTATTAACTGCAATATTAGACGAGGAAATAAAGCACTAAGCCTAAGCAAATTGGCAGAGTAAGATGGATCAAGATGCGGTTTTTTGCATTCGATTCAGGAAGCCGGCAGGAAAGTTTGTGAACATAGCCACTTTTCGGCAAAAAACCTCTGCAGTACCTAGGGGCCCGGGCGGGTTATATACACCTCATCTCCTTGAATTTTCCATAAATTCAGCTCGAAATTGATCGAAGCTCGTCATTGGGGGGGTTTTAGGACCGCTGAAAACAAATACGATGTCTGCGATAACCTCCGGCGAACCTAGGGGCCAGGGCGGTTTATATACACCTCATCTTCTGGAACTTTCCATAAATACAACTCGAAATTGATCGAAGCTCGTAACTCGGGGGTTTTTGGGGTCGCTGAACACGAATATGATGTCGGTGATGACCCTCGGAGTACCTAGGGCCCAGGGCGGGTGTGTCTTACTCATCTCCTAGAACTTTCCATTAATTCAGCTTGAAATTGATCGAAGCTAAGCTCGTTACTCGGGGGTTTTTGGGGTCGCTGAACACGAATATGATGTCGGCGCTGACCTTTAGAGTACCTAGGGGCCAGGGCGGGTTATATACACCTCATCTCCTATAACTTTCCATAAATACAGCTCGAAATTGATCAAAGCTCGTTACTCGGGGGGTTTGGGGGCCGCTGAACACAAATATTATGTCGATGATGACCCCCGGAGTACCTAGGAGGTCGAATTTCAGTGGCCTTAAAAATCCTGGAGTAAAGAGTTTCCATCTGTTTGTTACAATCTTATTTATTTATATCTTATTTATTCGACGAATATAATAAAGAATAAAAAGCCTTAAAGTCTTACACAATTTATTCATTTTCTTCGAAGTTTGTGCACTTATTTTCTTCATCCAGAAAATCTTCGTCCAGATTTTCTGAAGATCGTGATTCCGTAAATTTTTCCATGTTCGTGCAGTTTGACCCTGCACAATTTTTACATGCAATATTGCAAGCTAATCCGTGCTTTCGGCATCTACAAGAATTATCAGTCTGTTTTGCATGCAAAATATTAAGCTCATAATATGGGGTGGGCCGGGTGGCTGAGTCATTCTTATTGGAACCAAGGATGCTGCATCTGTTAATATCCTAGCTCTTTTGGACTCTGTTCAAAAGCGTGCTATACGAATTGTGGCGATCGGGATTTAACATAAAATCTTGATTCCCTACAACATCGTCGCACTGTTGCTGATCTCGTTGTTTTTTATAAATATCGTCACCAGCAGTGCTCGGATGAAATCAGATCCATAATGCCTCAGACATATGTTTTTCCCCGTTTGACTCGTCAATCGGTTTGTGCAGGTGGTCGGACTGTCGAGATTACTCACTGTCATAGTAATAGAATACAAAGGGATTTCTTTGTACGTACATCGTACAAATGGAATGCTTTGCCCGAATCAATAGTCTCGAGTACCTTCAGTCCACAAAGATTTAAAAAAATCGTCCACCTATACCTCAAGACGCATGTTGTTGTGGGACCTGGGTCTTAAAAGGTATCTATGTGTTGTTGTGACACATTTTGTAATTCCTACTACACAACACTTTTTATTAAAAAAAAAAATTGTCGACCAGCTCCCATCCCCAGTCGGTTGGATTTAGGAAATTTTCTCCATACAACCAATGCTGGACCTGCACATACCCCCGCTTCAAATGTTGCGTAAAAACATCTACTGTTTGCAACGGCCGTTAAATACATCCTGTATCTGTATGTCTCTGCCAACTGAATATTGCTCGGTTTGTAATCTTCGGGCAAATTTGGCTTTCGGAAGCTAATAAGCGCATTATACATAGCCAGAATTAGTTGAGAACCATGTTCAACCAACTCTTCAGGAGACAAACCAATTTCATTGAATTTCTTTGATGCAAAACAAGATCTGGGTATTTCTGGAATGTTTTAATAAATTTGGCTTTTCCTTGACCGAAAGTTGCCGATACCGTATCACATCCTGTGATGGCATGGAGTAATAAGTTATTTTCCAAGACGTACGGTGTGTCATCTAAACTCTTAGAAGAGTATATTTCTTCAGATTTATTAGGTCGAGCGGGTTTCAGGACGAAAACTTCGGAATCTGATGGAGTTAAGGTAGCTACTAATACTACGATGTCAGTATCTTCCGCGACAACCGTCACTATATTACAAACATCCTTTGCGATGTCTATTGCAGTGGTGACTATCGTTCTGTCAGCAGCGATGCATTGAATAAAGAATTGATTCTTTCTTCAGTCAATTTTGAGCACAAAATTTTAATAAAATTATTTTTATTTTCAGAGTTCATTAAGAACTTTTCCTGCGCTATTTTTAAAGGCATAGTTTCATTGAAGTGTATTCGAGCTGAGGCTATAAGTGTTGCGCCTTGATTCCTCTCTGCTTCTTTGGTCGTCACACTTTCATACCCATCGAAAACTACGGTAACACTTCGGCTATAATTTTTTATAATATATTTTACATAATTTCCCATTATTGTGGAAAAATCTTGACCAATTGTCTATTTAACTTTCTGGAGCAAAAACCCTCCATCTATCACGAAGTGTGTTTTAATTGGGTCAGGTACTCCGAGGGTCATCGCAGACATCATATTCGTGCTCAGCGACCCCAAAAACCCCCCGAGTAACGAGCTTCGATCAATTTTGAGCTGAATTAATGGAAAGTTCCAGGAGATGAGTAAGACATACCCGCCCTGGGCCTTAGGTACTCCAAAGGTCATCGCCGACATCATATTCGTGTTCAGCGACCCCAAAATCCCCCGAGTAACGAGCTTCGATCAATTTCGAGCTGAATTAATGGAAAGTTCCAGAAGATGAGTTAGACATACCCGCCCTGGGCTCTAGGTACTCCGAGGGTCATCGCCAACACCATATTCGTATTCAGCGACCCCAAAAACCCCCGAGTAACGAGCTTCGATCAATTTCGAGCTGTATTTATGGAAAGTTCCAGGAGATGAGGAGTATATAACCCGCACTGGCCTCTAGGTACTCCGAAGATTATCGCAGACATCATATTCGTGTTCAGCGGCCCCAAAACCTCCCCAGGAACGAGCTTCGATCAATTTCGAATTAATGGAAAGTTCCAGGAGATGAGCTAGACATACCCTCCCTAGTCCCTAGGTACTCCGAGGGTCATTGCCGGCATCATATTCGTGTTCAGCGACCCCAAAAATCTCCGAGTAACGAGCTTCGATCAATTTCGAGCTGAATTTATGGAAAGTTCAAGGAGATGAGGTGTATATAACCCGCCCTGGCCCCTAGGTACTCCAGAGGTTTTTGGCCGGAAAGTGGCTATGTTCACAAACTTTCCGGACGGTTTCCTGAATCGAATGAAAAAAACCGCATCTCGATCCATCTTACTCTACCAATTTGCTTGGTTTGGTCTATTTTTATGCTTTATTTCCTCGCCTATATTTTTAAAAGAATTATTTAAAGATGAAGTTAGTAAATTAACTTACATAACTATTAAAATAAAAATCGTTTTTATTCACACCCTGGAGTTTCCCTTTCCGGTGAGTAATTACTTACCGCCTGCATGGTCGGTAAGTACCTAATTACTATGTTTATTTACGAATCATTAAACATGCAAAATTGCCTGATCGTGCAAAAAAGATTTAAAAACAATTTATTTTGAAAAAATATTCGATGAAATTAAGTTTTGCAACGAAAAAAGCTATAGAATTATGAAGAAACGCAAAGCTGACTATTTTGAAATGACATTTAAAGAAATTTTTTTTAAAACATTAAAACTTAAAAATAATTTAAATAATTTATTTAAATAATTTTAATTGAATGTTAATTGATCGTGCAAAAAATGTAATAACCATTTTGGGCATTAAGAGTATTACCTATTTCGAATATATTTAAGATCTCGACTTCATCTCGATCTCAAAACATATATCCTCAATCGGTAAAACACTCTTAGTGCCCTTGATACTTGAAAAACTATTTTGCACGATCAGGCAATTTTGCATGTTTAAGCTGATTCGTAAATAAACATAGTAAATTTTCTTTACAAATCACAGGTTGGTATTCGGTAAGTAATTACTTACCGATCATGCAGGCGGCAGTTACTTACGAGTAAGGGAGACCCCAGAGTGTGAGTAAAGTGATTTTTTTTTAAAAATAAGTATGTATGTGTAATGTGTATGTCAATTTACCAGCGTCAACTTTAAATAATATTCATATATAATATCACGAGTCGTCAAATAATAGTCGATTATTTTTCATAATCATTATTACGAATGTCATTTGAGGTCCCGAGTGCGCGTAGCGCACGAGGGAAATTTTTAACCTCAAATGGCATGAGTGGTAATGTTGAAAAATAATCGACTAATAATTTGGTGACGAGTTGTATTTAGCAGACAATTTAACGAACAGAAATAGTAACATTATTTCATACAACATAATCATATATAATAAAATATTATTTCATCTTAGTAGGCGCATAAATGTTATAAATTTGTAATTTATTTTTGACAAATAAACATAAACATGCAATCATTTATGAATGAAAACGGAAATTTTTACTATTTGCAAATTGCATTTTCACATAATTTTGTATATGAATTTTTGTTTTAAATTTATATATTAAGTAGGCGGAAAATATTCGAAAATATTCGCTGTTCCTTCCTACCAGAAAAAAATAATCGAAACAAATCGTTTTGATTTGCTAAAAAATAGTAAATGAAGCGTTTTTATTGGACCTTATTGAAACTTTATTTAGTGAGTTGAATTGTCTTTTAAAATATTGCAATTACAAGATTTAAAAGCAATTTATTCTGAAAAATATTCGAGGAAAATTAGTTTTGCAACAAAAAATCCTATAGAATTAGGGGAAAAGCAGAGCTTACTATATTTTGAGATAAAATTTTAAGAAATTTTCTTTAAAACATTAAGACTCAAAAATGTATTTTATTATTCAAATAATTTTAATTGAATTTTTATCGATCGTGCAAAAAATTTAATAAGCATTTTGGGCATTAAAGAGTATTACCGATTTCCAATATATTAGATATCTCGACTTCGTCCTGATCTCCAAACATATTGTTACGTTTTTCCAAACTTCCTTCGAATTGGCCTAACTCACAATTCGATAAACGTAATTCCCAATCTCTTTCTGAGTTCGATCACTGATTAGTAAGCACAAACACCAGGTTTTATTAAGTATTCAACAACTTAATTGTTCCACAACAATAGGAAAACAATACAGTAAACAATATTCCTAACTAGAATATTCTTTCAACAGCTTCAGAAACTCCAACGGTTGATTGTAGAAATTTCCAGTTCACAACGTTGAAAATAATACACAAAATATTTCTACTCAATAAAACTTATAACTTTATTACACTTATAACTTTACACAAAACTAATTTAAAGATCACTTTTATAATTTTAACTTCACAATCACAGGTTTAAAATAAAACTAATTAAAAACTACAATAGGTAATCTTCTTATATACCTTCTGCAATACTTCTAGATAATTCGACATCACTTTCCAGAAACCTTGAGAAAATATTAGAATATTCGATTATTTTACGTTATGTTGATTTGATTCATAAAATCGTTTATGTTGACCCTATTTCTAAGAAGAGACAACAACAACAATATTCATTTCATTCGCTTTCTGTTATGTTTTGTTGATTTTATTTTCCTGGAAGTGACCGTAATCGTTTAGATCTTTCTGTAATCGTCTAGATTTTCTGCAATCGTAACAATACCCTCCACTTAAGCCTGTTCGTCCCGAACAGGATCTAGCTCTCCTTTGTATAAGGCCAATCTTTCCAAATGTACGACTTTCGCTTTGCCCCGATGGCCTTTTCTAATTCTATAAACCACGTCATTCAACTTGGTTATAATGTTGTAAGGTCCTTCCCATGCAGCTTGCAGTTTTGGTGATAACCCTCGTTTTCGTTGTGGGTTGTGTAGCCATACTAATTGTCCTTCTTCAAAACCTTTATTATTAGATCGTATATCATATCGGGCTTTCATTCTATCACTGGTCAGTTGTATCTTCTGCCGAACAAGCTTGTGAATATCCTCAAGGTTCTCCCTGATTCGGTTGACGTATTCTTGCGCAGACAATGATGTTGATGGTACCGCTCCAAATTTGAGGTCACCAGGAAGTCTTAAATCACTTCCAAAAATAGTTTGAGCTGGTGTCATGGTCGTGGTGTCATGAACTGCTGATCTGTATGCCATCAAAAATAAAGGAATATGTTGATCCCAGTTACGTTGGTTCTTACTGACCACTTTAGCTAGAAATTCCTCCAAAGTAGCATTGAATCTCTCAACCATCCCATCTGACTGTGGGTGTGAAGCTGTCGTTCTCGTTTTGTTAATCCCCAGCATTTGACAAATTTCCTGGAATACAGCTGACTCGAAGTTCCGTCCCTGATCGGTGTGGATCTCCATAGGAACTCCATAGCGGCTAATCCAATAATTTATCACAGCTTCAGCGATTGTGGTTGCTTCCTGGTTGGGAATCGCACACACTTCCGGCCACTTACTGAAGTAGTCCATGATCACAAGCACATATTTATTCTGATTATCAGTTGTTGGAAATGGTCCCGCTACATCCATTGCGATCCTTTCAAATGGAGCACCTACATTGTATTGCTTCATTTTTCCACGACTTCTTCGTGCGGGTCCTTTCACCGCCGCACATTTATCGCATTTTTGACACCACTCCACAATTGATTGCCGAGTCCCTGACCAGTAAAACCGTTGTCGTATTTTTGCAAGAGTTTTGTTGATCCCAAGATGACCTCCACTCGTTCCTTCGTGATACTCTTTCAATACTGCTGGTATTTTCCCTTTTGGTACCACTGTAAGGGATTGCTTTATCTTGCCATCTGAGCTTTCCCATACCCTCTTTAAACATCCATTCTCTAGCTGAAGACTGTCCCATTGCGCCCAGTACGCCTTCAAAGTTGGAGTTTTATCAGCAATATCTCCCCATACTGGTTTGCAACCCTTTTCCTTGGACTCGATGATCGGTGCAAGATCCGGATCTTCTAATTGATCTCTCCTTATGGCTTCAGCAGTCCATTCATCGTCAGGTAGCACTTGTAGTAATCGGACATCGATGATGTTCTCCTTATTTTCTTGACGACTGCAATGCTTACATTCAACTTGACAGGGTCGTCTCGATAATGCATCAGCGTTCCCATGTGCAGTACCCTTTCGATGTTCAATGTCCAAATCGTACGCCTGCAACCGTTCGATCCAACGTGCTACTTGTCCCTCTGGATTTTTGAACTGGAGTAACCACCTTAACGCACCATGGTCAGTTCTGAGATGAAATTTCTGACCATACAAGTATTTATGGAAATGTTTGACGGATTCCACAATAGCCAATAATTCCTTTCGAGTTACACAATAATTCCACTCCGGCTTGGATAGCATTTTCGAGAAATAAGCTATCACCTTTTCCTGACCATCTATATTCTGCGACAAGACTCCTCCTATACCTTCATTACTGGCATCAGTATCCAAAATAAACTGAACATTTGGTATAGGATAGGACAGAATTGGAGCCGTACATAATCTCCTGCGGAGCTCCACAAATGCTTGTTCCTGAGGTTCATTCCATTCAAATGCCTTATCTTTTCTGGTTAACTCATGCAGACTTTCGGCAACGTTGGCGAATCCTGGCACAAACCGTCTGTAATATGTGCACAATCCAAGAAAGCTTCGTAGTTCATGTAGGTTCTTTGGTCTTGGCCAGTTCATAACTGCTGCAATCTTGTCGGAATCTGTATGAATTCCCATTGCCGTAACCTTGTGTCCCAAATATTTTACTTCTTCCTTGAAAAGTGAACACTTTTTGGGACTTAACTTTAAACCGGCTGCTTGCAACCTTTCCAGTACCTCCGCCAAGTTCCTCAAGTGGTCATCAAAGTCTTTTCCCATGACGATGATGTCATCCAAATATACAAGGCATGTTTTCCAGTGCAAGCCTTTTAGTACCCGTTCCATTAATCTCTCGAAAGTTGCGGGCGCGTTGCATAACCCAAATGGCATGACATTAAATTGCCATAGTCCATTCCCTACACTGAACGCTGTTTTCTCCCGATCTTCATCCGCAACTTCAACCTGCCAGTAACCACTCTGCAGATCCAATGTTGAAAACAATTTTGAGCCCGATAATGTATCCAGTGTATCATCAATCCTAGGCAATGGGTAGCTATCCTTCTTAGTAACTATGTTTAGTTTCCTGTAGTCAACACAAAATCTCAAGCTCCCATCTTTCTTGCCAACCAACACCACAGGTGAGCTCCAGGGACTGTCTGAAGGCTCAATTACACCAGCTTCTTTCATATCTCTCACCATTTTATCAGCTTCCTCTCTTTTAGCCAATGGTAATCGTCTTGGTGCCTGGCGTATCGGCTTTTCTGCTCCGGTGTCAATACGATGTTTTACCAAATTGGTTCTGCCATTCCCTTCAGGTGTACTACAGAATACAGACTTGTGCCGCTCCAACAATTGACGTGCTGCTTTCTTCTGTTCTTCTGAAAGCCCTTCTGTCCATTTCTGCACAAGTTGCTCCATTTCTGCTTTTTGTTGTTTTGTGTTGACCGAGCAATTGATGTTTTTCTGCTCGCACTTTATTATTTTAGCTACCTCTTCACATTGTCCTATGATTGATCCTTTCTTCATTGTTTTCTGGGTATCTGACAGATTTAAAACTCTTACTGGTATTTTGTAATCAGCATCCGATCTAACTAAGGTTTTTCCTATTACGACTTCTTTATAATTTTGATCTTGTTTATTGGCTTCCACAACCCACAACCTGGGTGACCCAGAACCTCCTTCCAATTTTCCCCAAATGATTGTTTCTGATTGGGGTGGCAGCTTTTCTCTGTGATCTAATATTATTCGACGGACACAATTTGAATCTTCACCATTAAATTGGAGTGGCAACTCGACATTTCCGTACGTGAGTACTCCTTTGCCAGCATCAATAACGAATCCATTTGGCCTCATGAAGTCCATTCTTAGGATGACTTCATCCACAATGTCAGCTACAACCACTTCATGTTGAAAGTGAGTATTCCCTATTTCAAAGTTGACCACTTTCTTTCCTTTAATACTTGCACTTTCGCCAGTAGCTGTCTGCATTCGGCATCTTCCTGCTGGTTTTAGTTTCCCTTTCACAATATCAGTGCGGACAATTGTATTTGTTGCTCCCGTATCTAACGTGATGACACAACTTTTTCCATCAATATTAGCCCTAACAGTAAGGCTGTCACCTCCCCTTGTCAATCTCGAAACATGGATGAAGGCTATGGGGCAATCGGTTGTGGGAGCCAGCTTACGCCCCTTTAGGCTGACTCGTTGTAGTTTAACTGATGCGGTGCTACTCCATTGTCTTCCCTAGCTTGCTGCACCCGTTCTTCTGCTTGACGTCGCTGCATAGGCGATGCTGATCTTGCTCGTTTCCTTCTAACATCTCGACATTCTCTCGAAATATGGCCCAACTTGCCACATAACCAGCATCGTATTCTGTCACTTCGAATACTTTCTCGTGCTCTGGGCTTGTAATTGTTATCATCAGCCAACTCTACCCGGCGTATTTTAATTGATGGTTTAATAATTGCTTGTGCCGTTTCATTTGTTAAGGCATAAGCAATGGTTTCTGCGAATGTTGGTTTTGGCGACAACATTACAGCTTTCCTTGTTTCCGGATCACGAATACCATCAGTAAACGCCTCGATCTTCATCTTCTCCATGAAATATGGTGGTGTATTTGAGTGTGCTAAATGAACAAGCCGCTCTACAGCCGAGGAATAATCCTGTAGAGATTCACCATTTCGTTGCAAGCGACCTTTTAGCTCAATCCTGTATAATTCCTTTTTATGGTCGCTGCCATATTTTCGTTCCAATGCATTCATTACTTCAGCATAGCTTTTTCGGTCATTTTCCGGCACTGCCTGTAGTGCTTCAGCTGCTTCACCTTTAAGCGCAACTATCAATGCAGCAAGACGATTTTCTGCGTTCCAAACATTCTGGTCTGCTGCTGTCTCAAACTGGAACTTAAAGATGCCGAAAGATGTGGTTCCGTCATACGATGGTGGTTTCAATTTAATATTAGCTACTTGCTGCACCACCTGGGAAGTAACTTTAGTCGTCTCAACATCCTGCAACCGTTTTTCGAAATCATCAACTTTGGAAAGTACCTTTTTGTTTTCGTCAAGCACTTTTTGTTCTAATTCTTGGATATCGTTTTGAATCTTCTCGACTTTTCCATCGAATGCCGTTGACATTTGTAGAAGTTTCTCATCCATAATTTGTTTGACTTCATCGCGACTCATAGCAATGTTTGTGTTTATTGCTTCTAACTGTTGATTGATGTTGAGACTAATTTCTTCCTTAGTAGCAGCCATTTGTTGATTGATGTTACAACTAATTTCTTCCTTGGTAGCAGCCAAGCTTTGATTCACATTGGAACTTACAACATCCAGTTTTTGATTCATATTGGCATTTACGGCAGCCAATTGCTGATTCTGTTGACTGATGTTCAAACTCATCTGTTGCATCATAGCCATTAACTGCGTAAAATCACAATTTGCAGGTGGCAATGAGGTTGTTGTTTCCGCAACAGAACTTTTCTCTTCATCAACTGTTACTGAATCAGCATTCGTACTAATCACTCCAAACTGGTAACTTTCCACAACTACTCCACTAGCTTCCATAGCTTCTCGAAGCCGTATAGTCAATTCAGTTTTGTTGCCGGTTGTTGCCAATCCACGTTGTTCTAGTTCTTTCTTTAACTCAAGAACCTTCAAATCACTTAACAAAACCATTATTAACAGCTAACTAATCCGCCGATGTCACCAATGTTACGTTTTTCCAAACTTCCTTCGAATTGGCCTAACTCACAATTCGATAAACGTAATTCCCAATCTCTTTCTGAGTTCGATCACTGATTAGTAAGCACAAACACCAGGTTTTATTAAGTATTCAACAACTTAATTGTTCCACAACAATAGGAAAACAATACAGTAAACAATATTCCTAACTAGAATATTCTTTCAACAGCTTCAGAAACTCCAACGGTTGATTGTAGAAATTTCCAGTTCACAACGTTGAAAATAATACACAAAATATTTCTACTCAATAAAACTTATAACTTTATTACACTTATAACTTTACACAAAACTAATTTAAAGATCACTTTTATAATTTTAACTTCACAATCACAGGTTTAAAATAAAACTAATTAAAAACTACAATAGGTAATCTTCTTATATACCTTCTGCAATACTTCTAGATAATTCGACATCACTTTCCAGAAACCTTGAGAAAATATTAGAATATTCGATTATTTTACGTTATGTTGATTTGATTCATAAAATCGTTTATGTTGACCCTATTTCTAAGAAGAGACAACAACAACAATATTCATTTCATTCAATTTCTGTTATGTTTTGTTGATTTTATTTTCCTGGAAGTGACCGTAATCGTTTAGATCTTTCTGTAATCGTCTAGATTTTCTGCAATCGTAACAATATATTCTCAATCGGTAAAACACTCTTACTGCCCTTAATACTTAAATAACTATTATATGTATATATAAGTCGCCATAAAAAATTTATCAAATCAAATATTCCAGACTCAAGTCAAAACTGAATTATTATGCACACTTTTTTATTATGATTATGCTCTTCCTTTTTATAAAGCTTTCGTGACTTTACTTGTTGTTTTTTTAATATAAACATAAAAATAAATTATAATAAATAGCCAATGTTTTCAGAACTTATGAAATTAGCAATTATAGGTAAAAAAGGGAATCGTTTGATTTTAGTGAAAACAAATGTAATGTCGTTTTAAGGAAGGGCGCTGGAGGATGATTTACTGTAGTAGTATGTATCTGACGTGAGTATAAGATTTTAGTTACTTCGTGGATTGTTTAAACTCGAATTGTGTTCCATAAGTTGGGTTGTGGTGTGTAGTGCAACACTAAATAATACATAATAATATAGTAATACATAAAACATAATGATCAACTAACTTTGTGGATATAGTATAGCAGCAGACATATCGGCTATCCTAAAAGCTTCTGACCATAGAGTTAATCTATTAAAACAAAATAAAATGTGTTGCTGAATCAATCAGCCGTTAAGGCTTAATTGTCTCAGCAAATTATCGCCATCGATCGAACGATTGATATGATCATATAATTATATGGAAGCGTGTGTAATTGTTTCATCGAACCTCATCGAATATTCTTTAGAACTTGTCGAGGTTTCTTTGTAAAGAAATTGACCTCGAACAATCGAGAAATTAAGCAAATTTGTTTTTAAGGAATTCCTTTTGCAAAATCAGAATTAATTTAAATTAGACTGCGATAATGAGAACAGTTTCAATATGTAGTGCGATTATGTTATATGAAATTAATTGTAAACGAAACACTGTATCATGAACATAAAGCCGTATAAATAGAAGTAAAGTTATTACTTCACCACAATTTTAAATTTTGTGAAGTAATGCAATCTTTCGAGAAAAAAAACTTACATATCCCAAATTTTGTTTTTTCTTTTGGTTTGGACCATTCTCTATCTAAATGGCCAATAAAAATTTTGGTGCACGTTTGTGTGTGGGTGGGTGGGTGGTTGACCTTCCCGCATAGGATCTTGATGAAACTTTGGCAAATGATACAGGTTCACTTGAAAATGGAAGATCTTGATTCATTTTAAATTTGGACATAATGGCGGAGGTCTCCCGAACACCTCTAAGTTTAAATCTTCAATAAATTGTAATCCCGGCTTATGATCTTATGGATACTTGGTATATAAGGTTTAAGTACTGTTTCCAATATTTCTGCATACCAACTTCCGGTTTGACACCCGGTTAAAAAGTTTTTTTTTCAGGTGTTTATCCCTACTGTAACCTACAATTACCGATCGATTCTCATGAAACGTTGGTAAAAGCTTTCAAGTAACATGAGAAAGATTTTATTAGCTTTTGGAGTACAAATTGGATACAGGTTGACAACAGGTGGTTTTTCCATTATGTTTTTTATGTTTGTTGGGAGCATACTAGATTCGTTCATGAATTAATTTTGATGACACTTTGGAAATAGATGCAAATATGTATGGCAAGGAACTGATTGATTTTTGAGCGATAGTGAACAAAGTGGTGGGGGATACCCCGAGCATGTTTTTTGAAAGCTCAATAACATCTGTACCTGATAATCGAATTGGATGAAACTGGGTACATAAGCATTTTGTACGGTTCACAACAGTTCCGCATCCTAACATCCGGTTTTCCAATTCCGCTAAAAAAATTTTGTTTGTACTTTTTTGAAGTTTTTTCAGTGTCTTTATGCACTCTACAGCTTATAATAATGAAGTGATTATGATGAAACTTATGAAAAAGGTTCCAATTAGTGTGAGAAGATAATTATCATCTTTTGGGACACATTGATCACAGTGGCGTGGGGTCTACCATACAAATGCTGACTTTTCACACTTTGTTTTTAAAGTTTGTTGGGAGCATTCAGACTTCATTCATTAATCAAGTTTAATGACACTTTGAAAAAAGATGGAGTCTTAAATGACAAAGAACTGATTAGTTTTTGAACAATATTGGGATAAGTGGTGGGGGACCTCTCGAACACCTGTTTACTTGAGCCACAATTTTTTCAATGTTTGTTGGGAGCAAACAGCATTTGTTCGTGAATGAATTTTGATGACACTTTGCAAAAAGATGCAAATATGTATGGCAAAGAACTTGTAGAGGTTAATATATTTAAATCTAAATATTTAATCTCAACAAAATTAAACGATCATACGATCACTTATACTCATCATCTGCGAACCTAGCTACAACTTAATCATATGCACGCCCACCCATACGATAAATTAATTAATTAATTTATGCAATTAATTCGAAAAACGAATTACGTTCAATGGATTTTCTTTGTGATTTTGGTTGGCGGTAAACGAAAATATCTGTTTCACTTTTATTTCGCGACTTCATGAGTCAATAGCTTTTTGATAAAGTGCTTTCGAAGTTTTATTTTTACATGTTTAAAATTAACAAAACGCCATTGTTACGGCTTAGATTAAAAATCGATAAATTGTATTTTGTTATAAATATTAATAAATATTGTAATCAATAAATATTATAACTGAAGTAAATTGGTGTTGTGATTCCTCAACAATAATTGATCAAATCATCAAACTGATTAGTTTTTGAGCGATAGTGAACAAAGTGGTGAGGGTTCGCTCGAGTACCTGTTTTTTGGAAGCTTAATAACATCTGTACCTGATAATCGAATTGGATGAAACATGATACATAAACATTTAGTATGGTTCACCACAGTTCTGAATCCCAAACTTCCAGTTTGTCACTTCCGGTTAAAATTTTTTTTTTACTTTTTTTCGTACAACAGAATTTATTTTTGTTGGGATACTACTGCTGTCTTTAATATTTTTATAATTAGAACTACCGAAATCTATAACATTGATTAGCTTTTATAATTAAAGTATTTTATGGATGGGATTTTTGCATTAAATTTCTAGACAATACTTTGTGTGAATTCATAGAATGGGGAACATTTCTATTCTAATTAACATCCTAAGTCACGTTTGTATAGTCATTATTGATTGTTTCCAATCAATGTGAAATCAATGGCTGACACTTGGTCAATTTGTAGTTCTATATGTATTAACATTAGACTACATTAAGGGAATTTAAATTTTATTTTAGATTTTTGAGATCAATTAAACTCAAGTAAGTAAAGAAGTAATTGGAATTTTTTCAATTCAAAGGTATGGTTTGAAGTTTTTTCAGAAAAAAACTCCAATTCAGATTTTTCGTGTTTCGGATCGGATCCGATCCGAAACACGAAAAATCTGAATTGGAGTTTTTTCTGAAAAAACTTCAAACCATACCTTTGAATTGAAAAAATTCCAATTACTTCTTTACTTACTTGAGTTTAATTGATCTCAAAAATCTAAAATAGTATTTTATGGATATTATTAGCTCATTATATATCCAGAACATTTTGTTTTCAGAGCTGTGGTGAAGTCAGTCTATGCATCAGCGTCGCAATATGTTTTTTATTGTGAATAAAGATTTAAGTGTTATAGAGAAATATTTTATGTATTAATTTGGACGCTGTGTTTATACAGGAAATTTCTACAATCAACCGTTGGAGTTTCTGAAGCTGTTGAAGGAATCTTCTTGTTCGGGAATATTGTTTTCCTCTTGTTGTGAAACCATAAAGGTGTTCAATAATTAATAAAACCTGGTGTTTTTACTTACTAATCAGTGATCGAATCCAGAAGGTAATATGGGCATAACGTTTATTGAATTGAGAGTAATGCCAATTCGAAGGAAGGCAGAAAAACGTAATAATATATTACCTATTAAGTCCTGATATGGAATTGTATTTTAAAGAGGGGGATAGCATAAAATAATCAGTAAATCATTTCATATAAGTGTGATGGGTCAGGGTGTAATAAAATACCAAGCGATGAGAATTTTACAGTGATTGGCAGTCTAACAAAAACTGTTTAAACTACAACGGTTTCTAAAATGCGATCTTCGAGAACTCTGCGAAAGTTTAAAAGACAAATGTATTTATTTCATAGATAAATTGTAAAATCACTTTTAAATTAATTTAAAAAGTTATCATGTTTTCATTTTTTATATCAATTGGTGCAGGGGTGTTTGAACCCAGGACTAAACGCGCATTAGAACTGTGTACCTCTGCAACATTACTTCAAACCAAAATCTTCGCCATCAACTACTGGGCAATTCTGTGTACCAAAATACGCATGGAGGGATCAGTTTTTATTAATTTGTTAATTTTTTTCTATTTTTAGATCCACGGGTGTGACAATCCCGCGCACTCCAGTCCCTGTTATTGGCACATGAGTTAACGTGAGATATCACATACCACTGGCAATAGCAGTGAGATATCACTAGCCAAGGTGATATCTTAGGAATGCTGGCGGATGAACTGTATTCAGTCAACGGTAGCACTCTCAATCTTAGCTAATGAATATTCCTTGATGCTGGAACGCTGTAGCTTGCTCGAAGAAACGAGCTTTCATATAACTATATATCTGAGCTATAATCATTGAAAAATATACTGCGTCCAATAATCAAGGATTATGCCATTAGCTGGACTATTGGCAAACCAATTTTAGTTTTGTTCCTGCAAATTTTTAAAATAAATTTGGTTTTTATCTCTTATTTTATTTTTATTTTCCCTATCCTATCACGAAATATTGGCCTATGTCATATTTTATATGTGATAGGATTTATAGTTTAGTTGTCCATTATTTAACAAAAAATATTAAAAAAAACAAAAAAAACAGATTTGCGTCCATCCTTAGAACGCATGTTGTTGTGGGACCTTGGTCTTAAAAGGTTTTTATGTGTTGTTGTGACACATATTGTAATGCCTACTACACATCACATTTTATTAAAAAAAAAAAAAAAGGAATACAGTAACACATATATATACATTATTTCTGACAGCCAGACGACGCTATTGGCTCTGAAATCGACACGTTTCAATTCAAAGCTATAGTATAGTAAGCATCCAAAATCTACAAAACTGTCCAGAAACTAACCACGTCACACTTGTATATGTACCTGGTCACAGTAGTACATGGCTATGTATAGTAACAGACTTGCTAACAAAGAAAGACGCCACTACAAAATTCGTTGGTCTAAAACCGTGCTTTAGACTGACCAAGAGTTCGCTCAAATTCGTTATCCAATGCTGGAAATAGAAACAAAATAGACAACTATGGAGTATTTGGGAAGGTCTTTGGCATTCTAAAAAGTTTCCATCCCCCTCTAAAAACAATCGATCTTGAGAGAGATTTTTTGAATATCTTAACATAGTGCGTGACTGGACACGGTCCGATAAACCACCATCTTAACAAACTAGGTCTTGCTGACTCTGACAGATGCAGAAACTGCAACTCGGGGACAGAAACGATACAGAGTTTTGTTTACAATTAATTCCTTTCACATTCCACTTAAACTGTCTCAACTTTAATTACAACTTTAACCATCGCAGGTTAAAATAAAAATATTTAATTCTGCAAGAGGGAATTCCTTATATACAATTCTGCATAATTTCTCGTATCTTCTAGGAAAATCTACTCTATACAAAGGAAGATCCAGAACAAAAATCAACGCAATAAATTTTGGATATATTTTGTTATGCTCGCAATTTGGTTCTGTGTAGGGAGGATTAACTGGAATCTAAGGCTTGACAGATCAGACACCTAGACCGGATGCATTATCAGCAAAGATTAGGTCCTAGTTAATAAATCCTGCACATTCCATCCTTGAACTACCAACCTATATGTTGTGTCTTATCGCAATTCCAAGTCGACAGATCACAATGTACATAAATAAAAGCGTTGCACACTGCAATAGAAAAATTTGTTATCAAACGTAAATAAAGAAACAATGAAACGACGACGCACATTGCAATAGAAAAATATCATATTAAACGTAATGACTTTTCCTTTGTAAATTTTTTTTATCTGTTACATATTTAAATGAGAAAAAATGAAACAGGAATATCAGATCTTTTCTCTTGCAATTGTTTTTCTATAAGAATGCTTCAAAACCTCAACAAAAACTATTTTTCATTTTGATAATAGAACGAAAGAAAGAGACGGCCTTGCAATGAATCAACTTTTGTCTTGTTTAGGTCTAAAAATAAAATCTTATTTATGTTAGCATATTGCTTAATTTTAGTAAGTTAGTTTTTGATTTCAAACCCAAAGTTTTATATATTTTGGAAATTTTTTTTTGGATTTCAAATCGAAAAATTAATAAAAATTAGATTCAGTTAGTGTTTAATTTTAAATCAAAATGATTAAAAACTAAAATCAGTTGATGTTTGATTTTTAAAAACGAAAAATGAATAAAAAGAAAATAATCAAATTTATGGAATAAAGATATGTAAAAGTTTAATTTAATTTGAAAGTGTTTGTATTTTTATCAAGCTTAATCCACATTTAAACGATTTTAAATTGAAATAAATAAATTGGACTAAACTACGTCATCTTGGTTTTTTTTGTGAAGTGTAGACATATATTGTGGGCTTGAATGATGCTAGCTGGAAGAATTTTTGGATATGCAATTAAATATGCTTGCATGGCACAGTACGTTTGAATACGTTGGTGATAACGAGGTGATATAATAATAGCAAAACTACCAACAAATCCAATAGTGCATATATGCAAAAGAGTTATCGGCTTACCGGGTTATAAAATTATAGTTCGAGCATCATTTAATTTTAATCCAATTTCAAATAGTCATAAACATAATTCAAAAATTGGATACAATTATGAAGACGATGAAAACAATTTCGATGAATCCCCTGATCTAGACAATTTTGGGGAAACATAAAATAAAAATTAGAAGAAAAACAAACGACATACAAGGACGAAAGTTGCTTGCAACATTGAAGTCAACAATCAACTATAAGATTAAGGTTAGATTTTATTTTTATATACTATTTTATTGTTATTAAATTATTGAATTTTTATTGATTATATTATAAGACCATCATGGTCTTATAAGCTAGTAAGTTTATTTAGAAATTTTTTCCTTGGTGGAGTCTGCGCACGTTCCGTTTATCATTTAAAAAATTCTAAAATCCCTTGGATAAATAGATAAAGCATCTATTTAATTAAATTGAAAAGCCCAGGCTTTACAATTTTATTTCATGTTTTGACCCTTGTTCTAAGAACCGAATGTAATGATTGATGTTATTTTTTGAAATATTGTATACCGAAAATTGAGGTTTTTTATTCCATCGCGTTTATGTAGAATCGTATATTTTCGGACATTGTGTCGTTATACCAAGGCAACAAGCGTATTAGGATTATACTCAAATCCAAAACAGTGGAGTGATTTTGGAAGCAGATTTATTCTATGCATATATATATATATATATATATATATATATATATATATATATATATATATATATATATATATATATATATATATATATATATATATATATATATATATATATATATATATATATATATATATATATATATATATATATATATATATATATATATATATATATATATATATATATATATATATATATATATATATATATATATATATATATATATATATATATATATATATATATATATATATATATATATATATATATATATATATATATATATATATATATATATATATATATAATATATATATATATATATATATATATATATATATATATATATATATATATATATATATATATATATATATATATATTAAATATTCTTAACAGCCATATTTTAAAACATTTTTCCGTATCGTTTATGAAATCTCAGAACTTAATTTACGGAAAGAGGAGTTATTGAACAACGTCCAAAAAGTCGTAGTTCTTCAAAATCACTGAATCTTTTAAATTACCGTCGTTTGCCACACCACCACAGTTATGCTTATTTTATGTTCAACCACATCCAGTAAATGTAGGCGGCTAAAATTATGTGCATTATAAGAAACATCTAATAAACTCATATTTGAATTTGTATACTATATCGTGAGAGTTTGTCCACGAGTTGACTGATAATAAACTAGCTATTCGAAGATAATTTAATTTATATTTTTTTAAGCTATGAAATATTGTATATTGTTTCAAAATAAATTAATAAAATTAAATTAAATTACAATTGAAATTGTTTATCGCACTATTTTATTTGAACCAGTTTTATTACAGATATAATAGCCGTGTTCGGTTTGACAGAAGCAACTGAAACAAACGAAAAATTGAATGCAATTGTTGTTGTTTTTCAGTTGTTTCAGTCAAATCGAACGCACCTAATATTTTATTGCAACTGAAATCTACAACTACAAGAACATTTAATTACAAATAAAGCAAATTTTACTATAAATTTGATTGTGTCTACACTCTACAGTAATACATTTTACTTCGTTTGTAATAAGTATTAAGTTCAACAACAATATAAAAATTAATGCGTGGTTGACTCACGGCCCGTGAAGAGAATGAATCTTTTTATTTTACAATTTTGCCAGAACAAAAAAGTCAAGGAAGGAAGTCAATTAATTTAAAATTTATTGCGTTTCTCAATTAATAAAGCAACGCCACGTAGCGTCAACTAGACGAGTTGAAGTGTTATAATGTGATCGTTTTTAAATTAATCTTCTTTTTAAGAGAGATTAATTATTTAGAGATAAATACATTAATCTCAACCAGCTGCTTGGTTGATGTTTTTTTAAGTATGTTTCTGAAGCGTCAGAAGCAATAAGTGGTTAGCTTCTGTTAGACTGAGAATAAAATTTGATTCCTTATTCCTTTGTGCGGGCACACAATTTATTTTAAATTTTTAACGATACAAAATTATTTTAACAATTATTTAAAATTTAAAATTATTGATCAGGAAAGGGTATTCTATAAAGTGTCTAAGACGACATCTGAAAACATTTGTTGTGAGCGAGTCCTCAAAATTGATTTTATACCTTCTAGCAATGAAATTAATAATACAAAATTGTGACAATACTTTACATGTAAACATCCAAAATCAAATGATTATAAACACTTTTTCTGCACCACAAATTTTTCAAAAACCCTCGAGAAACCAAAAAAATTCGATTTTTACCAAAGAGATTAAAACAAACATAAAATATTTACACAAACATTGAAAAAAATTACAATTATCGGTATTTCTCACTCTCATTTTTAAATCTACAAAGCAAAAATTTTTATCAAGACACGTGACTTAACGACGTCGCGACAATAAGGCATCAAAATTATTATTTATGCGAAAATTAGTTTTAAAATCAAAGGGAAAAATGAGAAAAACTTCAAAAATACAAAGAAAATAGGAAATCTCTCTGGAGAATTTCGATATCATTACGCATTTCTATATTGTAAAGGGATTTAAACAAAAATTTACTAGCTCGGATTAAAATCATTATTTCATCAATCATAAAAGATTTAAAATTTAATTTTCCTTTCAAGCTAAAAAAACTTGTTTTAAATTACAAATTCAAATTAAAAGGAAAAAAATATTAAAATAAATAAAAACACAATTTTCATCGCTTCTGCAAAGGAAGTTTATATTTGTACAATAAAATTTTTATCCTGAGAACATTGTTGATGGTGGGTTGATTGTGGGAAAATTAAATAAATAATTTTTTCTACGTTATTGTTTATCTATAAAGTTTATAAGGTGGATGGTTATTGCTAATAGTGGGGTGGTAGGGGTGTTTTGAAATTTTGTTTTCTGTTGTGGAAAATGTAAAAATTATTAATGGTGAGAAAAAAGTTTAGCTATTATAAATAATGTTACTGCAATTTGTATTACACAATTTTACAATACAAAGAAAATATTTGTTTAGTTCTAATTTGTTGGTGTTTAGGGTTCTGACATTAATTATAATCGTAAAACGAAAAACCATTCTTGTTTCATAGAATATAGGACAATCTTTAATCAACATGGCCAGATTTTATTTCATTTTTCAACACTTAGTTGTCCTACTTTGTTTTTATTCCTTATAACATTACTTCGAAATTAGTCTAACTAATGATGTGGAACTTCAGTACTGGATTTATATACTGATCTGAAAATACACAGTTTAGAGTAAACTTTTAAGGACACATTTAGCGAGCGAATTATACGCGTACTTTACCGAGTTTTTAATAGATAGTTTCATAGTTCCTTCAGATTTATATAGGATTACAATTGATTTTAAAAATTTCCAGTATATGAACACAGCATCAATAATAAATAAATAATACACACATACATCTCTATTGTGTATAAATAATATGAAGAAAATTTTTTTTTATTTAAATTGTGTAGCGACGGACTATTTTCAATTTTTACTCTAAAATAATAGTTTTCAAATTCAATGAAATTAATGGCTAATAATTTTATTAATTTTCTTCAATTGTAATAAGCGTCAACATTTATTGGTACCACTGTACTATTAAATATTTTTTTTGTTGATGATTTAAATAATTTCAATTAAAAATACAAGTTTTGCAAGATGATTTTTTTTATTTGAAAAATAGAAAAATTACTTGATGGAAAATGAAACAGAAGATCGATGATAATATGATATTGTTACGAGTACAGAAAAATCTAGACGATTACAGAAAGATCTAGACGATTACGGTCACTTCCAGGAAAATAAAATCAACAAAACACAACAGAGAGTGCATGAAATGAATAGTGTTGTTGTACATGTTCTTAGAATTAAGGTCTACACAAAACAAATGATTTTATGAATCAAATCAACGTAAAATAATCGAATATTATAATATTTTCTCAAGGTTTCTAAAAAGTGACCACGAAATTTCTAGAGATTAAGCAGAATGTATATAAGGAAATTACCTCTTGTAGTTTTTAATTAGTTTTATTTTAAACCTGCGATAGTGAAGTTAAAATTATATAAGTGATTTTTAAATAGTTTTTGTGAATAAAGTTATAAGTGTTATTCAATAGAAATGTTTTGTGTATTATTTTGAACGTTGTGAACTGGAAATTCTACAATAAATCGTTGGAGTTCTGAAGCTGTTGAAAGAATATTCTAGTCAGGAATATTGTTTGCTGTATTGTTTTCCTGTTGTTGTGAAACAATTAAGGTGTTGAATACTTAACAAAACCTGGTGTTTGTGCTTACTAATCAGTGATCGAACTCAGAAGAGATTGGGAATTGCGTTTATCGAATTGTGAGTAAGGCCAATTCGAAGTAAGTTTGGAAAAACGTAACATTGGTGACATCGGCGGATTAGTTAGCTGTTAATAATGGTTTTATTAAGTGATTTGAAGGTTCTTGAGTTAAAGAAAGAACTAGAACAACGTGGATTGGCAACAACCGGCAACAAAACTGAATTGACGATACGGCTTCGAGAAGCTATGGAAGCTAGTGGAGTAGTTGTGGAAAGTTACCAGTTTGGAGTGATTAGTACAAATGCTGATTCAGTAACAGTTGATGAAGAGAAAAGTTCTGTTGCGAAAACAACAACCTCATTGCCACCAGCAAATTGTGATTTTACGCAGTTAATGGCTATGATGCAACAGATGAGTTTGACCATCAGTCAACAAATGGCTGCAAATAAGGAAGAGATCAGCTGCAACATCAATCAACAATTGGCTGCAAATAAAGAAAAAATCAGTAACATCAATCAACAGTTAGAAGCAATAAACACAAACATTGCTATCAGTCGCGACGAAGTCAAACAAATTATGGATGAGAAACTTCTACAAATATCAACGGCATTCGATGGAAAAGTCGAGAAGATTCAAAACGATATCCAAGAATTAGAACAAAAAGTGCTTGACGAAAACAAAAAGGTACTTTCCAAAGTTGATGATTTCGAAAAACGGTTGCAGGATGTTGAGACGACTAAAGTTACTTCCCAGGTGGTGCAGCAAGTAGCTAATATTAAACTGAAACCACCATCGTATGACGGAACCACATCTTTCGGCATCTTTAAGTTCCAGTTTGAGACAGCAGCAGACCAAAATGTTTGGAACGCCGAAAATCGTCTTGCTGCATTGATAGTTGCACTTAAAGGGAAAGCAGCTGAAGCATTACAGGCAGTACCAGAAAACGATCGCAAAAGTTATGCAGAGGTGATGAATTCGTTAGAGCGTAAATATGGCAGCGACCATAAAAAGGAGTTATACAGAATCGAGTTAAAAGGTCGCTTGCAACGCAACGGAGAAAGCTTACAGACTATTCCTCGGCAGTGGAGAGGCTTGTACATTTGGCACACTCGAATACTCCACCATATTTTATGGAGAAAATGAAGATCGAGGCGTTTACTGATGGTATTCGTGATCCGGAAACAAGGAAAGCTGTAATGTTGTCGCCAAAACCAACATTCGCAGAAACCATTGCTTATGCCTTAACAAATGAAACTGCACAAGCAATTATAAAACCATCGATTAAAATACGCCGGGTAGAGTTGGCTGATGACAACGGTTATAAACCAAGACTACGAGAGAGTGTCAGAAGTGATAGGATTCGATGCTGGTTATGTGGCAAGTTGGGCCATATTTCGAGAGAATGTCGAGATATTAGAAGAAAACGAGCAAGATCAGCATCGCCTATGCAGCGTCGTCAAGCAGAAGAACGAGTGCAGGCTAGAGAGGCCGATGGAATAGGATCGCAGCAGTTAAACTACAACGGGTCAGTCTAAAGGTGCGTAAGCTGGCTCCCACAACCGATTGCCCCATAACCTTCATCCAAGTTTCGAGATTGACAAGGGGAGGTGACAGCCTTACTGTTAGGGCTAATATTGATGGAAAAAGTTGTGTCATCACGTTAGTTACGGGAGCAACAAATACAATTGTCCGCACTGATGTTGTGAAAGGGAAACTAAAACCAGCAGGAAGATACCGAATGCAGACAGCTACTGGCGAAAGTGCAAGTATTAAAGGAAAGAAAGTGGTCAACTTTGAAATCGGGAATGCTCACTTTCAACATGAAGTGGTTGTAGCTGACATTGTGGATGAAGTCATCTTGGGAATGGACTTCATGAGGCCAAATGGATTCGTTATTGATGCTGGAAAAGGAGTACTCACGTACGGAAATGTTGAGTTGCCACTCCAATTTAATGGTGAAGAATCAAATTGTGTTCGTCGAATAATATTAGATCACAGAGAAAAACTGCCACCCCAATCAGAAACAATCATTTGGGGTAAATTGGAAGGAGGTTCTGGGTCACCCAGGTTGTGGGTTGTAGAAGCCAACAAAGAACACCAAAATTGTAAAGAAGTCGTTATAGGGAAAACCTTAGTTAGATCGGATGCTGATTACAAAATACCAGTAAGAGTTTTAAATCTGTCAGATACGCAGAAAACAAAGAAGAAAGGATCAATCATAGGACAATGTGAAGAGGTAGCTAAAATAATAAAGTGCGAGCAGAAAAACATCAATTGCTCGGTCAACACAAAACAACAAAAGGCAGAAATGGAACAACTTGTACAGAAATGGACAGAAGGGCTTTCAAAAGAGCAGAAGAAAGCAGCACGTCAATTGCTGGAGCGACGCAAGTCTGTATTCTGCACTTCACCCGACGGAAATGGCAGAACCAATTTGGTAAAACATCGTATTGACACTGGAGCAGAAAAGCCGATACACCAAGCACCAAGAAGATTACCATTAGCTAAAGGAGAGGAAGCTGATAAAATGGTGAGAGATATGAAAGAAGCTGGTGTAATCGAGCTTTCAGACAGTCCCTGGAGCTCACCTGTGGTGTTAGTTGGCAAGAAAGATGGGAGCTTGAGATTTTGTGTTGACTACAGGAAACTAAACATAGTTACGAAGAAGGATAGCTACCCATTGCCTAGGATTGATGATACACTGGATACATTATCGGGTTCAAAATTGTTTTCAACATTGGATCTGCAGAGTGGTTACTGGCAGGTTGAAGTTGCGGATGAAGATCGGGAGAAAACAGCGTTCAGTGTAGGGAATGGACTATGGAATTTAATGTCATGCCATTTGGGTTATGCAACGCTCCCACAACTTTCGAGAGATTAATGGAACGGGTACTAAAAGGCTTGCACTGGAAAACATGCCTTGTATATTTGGATGACATCATCGTCATGGGCAAAGACTTTGATGACCACTTGAGGAACTTGGCGGAGGTACTGGAAAGGTTGCAAGTAGGCGGTTTAAAGTTAAGTCCCAAAAAGTGTTCACTTTTCAAGGAAGAAGTAAAATATTTGGGACACAAGGTTACGGCAATGGGAATTCATACAGATTCTGACAAGATTGCAGCAGTTATGAACTGGCCAAAACCAAAGAATCTACATGAACAACGAAGCTTCCTTGGATTGTGCACATATTACAGACGGTTTGTGCCAGGATTCGCCAACGTTGCCAAAAGTCTGCATGAGTTAACCAGAAAAGAAAAGGCATTTGAATGGAATCAACCTTAAGAACAAGCATTTGTGGAGCTCCGAAAGAGATTATGTACGGCTCCAATTCTGTCCTATCTTACACCAAATGTTCAGTTTATTTTGGATACTGATGCCAGTAATGAAGGTATAGGAGGAGTCTTGTCGCAGAAAATAGATGGTCAGGAAAAGGTGATAGCTTATTTCTCGAAAATGCTATCCAAGCCGGAGCGGAATTATTGTGTAACTCGAAAAGAATTATTGGCTATTGTGGAATCCGTCAAACATTTCCATAAATACTTGTATGGTCAGAAATTTCATCTCAGAACTGACCATGGTGCGTTAAGGTGGTTACTCCAGTTCAAAAATCCAGAGGGACAAGTAGCACATTGGATCGAACGGTTGCAGGCGTACGATTTGGACATTGAACATCGAAAGGGTACTGCACATGGGAACGCTGATGCACTATCGAGACGACCCTGTCAAGTTGAATGAAAGCATTGCAGTCGTCAAGAAAATAAGGAGAACATCATCGATGTACGATTGCTACAAGTGCTACCTGACAATAAATGGACTGCTGAAGCCATAAGAAAAGATCAATTAGAAGATCCGGATCTTGCACCCATCATCGAGTTCAAGGAAAAGGGCTGCAAACCAGTATGGGGAGAAATTTCTGATAAAACTCCAACTTTGAAGGCGTACTGGGCGCAATGGGACAGTCTCCAGTTAGAGGATGGATGTTTAAAGAGAGTATGGGAAAACTCAGATGGCAAGATAAAGCAATCCCTTACAGTGGTACCAAAAGGGAAAATAGAAGCAGTACTAAGGGAGTATCACGAAGGAACGAGTGGAGGTCATCTTGGGATCAATAAAACTCTTGCAAAAATACGACACCGGTTTTACTGGGCGGGGACTCGGCAATCAATTGTGGAGTGGTGTCAAAAATGCGATAAATGTGCGGCGGTGAAAGGACCCGCACGAAGAAGTCATGGAAAAATGAAGCAATACAATGTAGGTGCTCCATTTGAAAGGATCGAAATGGATGTAGCGGGACCATTTCCAACAACTGATAATCAGAATAAATATGTGCTTGTGATCATGGACTACTTCAGTAAGTGGCCGGAAGTGTGTGCGATTCCCAACCAGGAAGCAACCACAATCGCTGAAGCTGTGATAAATAATTGGATTAGCCGCTATGGAGTTCCTATGGAGATCCACACCGATCAGGGACGGAACTTCGAGTCAGCTGTATTCCAGGAAATTTGTCAAATGCTGGGATATTAACAAAACGAGGACGACAGCTTCACACCCACAGTCAGATGGGATGGTTGAGAGATTCAATGCTACTTTGGAGGAATTTCTAGCTAAAGTGGTCAGTAAGAATCAATGTAACTGGGATCAACACATTCCTTTATTTTTGATGGCATACAGATCAGCAGTTCATGACACCACGACCATGACACCAGCTCAAACTATTTTTGGAAGTGATTTAAGACTTCCTGGTGACCTCAAATTTGGAGCGGTACCATCAACATCATTGTCTGCGCAAGAATACGTCAACCGAATCCGGGAGAACCTTGAGGATATTCACAAGCTTGTCCGGCAGAAGATACAACTGACCAGTGATAGAATGAAAGCCCGATATGATATACGATCTAATAATAAAGGTTTTGAAGAAGGACAATTAGTATGGCTACACAACCCACAACGAAAACGAGGGTTATCACCAAAACTGCAAGCTGCATGGGAAGGACCTTACAACATTATAACCAAGTTGAATGACGTGGTTTATAGAATTAGGAAAGGCCATCGAGGCAAAGCGAAAGTAGTACATTTGGAAAGATTGGCCTTATACAAAGGAGAGCTAGATCCTGTTCGGGACGAACAGGCTTAAGTGGAGGGTAATGTTACGAGTACAGAAAAATCTAGACGATTACAGAAAGATCTAGACGATTACGGTCACTTCCAGGAAAATAAAATCAACAAAACACAACAGAAAGCGAATGAAATGAATAGTGTTGTTGTTGTACACAAAACAAATGATTTTATGAATCAAATCAACGTAACGTAAAATAATCGAATATTATAATATTTTCTCAAGGTTTCTAAAAAGTGACCGCGAAATTTCTAGAGATTAAGCAGAATGTATATAAGGAAATTACCTCTTGTAGTTTTTGATTAGTTTTATTTTAAACCTGCGATAGTGAAGTTAAAATTATATAAGTGATTTTTAAATAGTTTTTGTGAATAAAGTTATAAGTGTTATTCAATAGAAATATTTTGTGTATTATTTTGAACGTTGTGAACTGGAAATTCTACAATAAATCGTTGGAGTTCTGAAGCTGTCGAAAGAATATTCTAGTCAGGAATATTGTTTGCTGTATTGTTTTCCTGTTGTTGTGAAACAATTAAGGTGTTGAATACTTAATAAAACCTGGTGTTTGTGCTTACTAATCAGTGATCGAACTCAGAAGAGATTGGGAATTGCGTTTATCGAATTGTGAGTAAGGCCAATTCGAAGTAAGTTTGGAAAAACGTAACAATATATAAACGATCAAATTGTTTGGATCGAATCAAGTATAATTTTTAAAATCGAAATTAGTATATAAATTTAAATCAAAGAAAAAGTATTTAATTAAAAATAAAACCAAAAATTATTGTGAAAATTTAGATAAAACGTGGTACTAATGTTTTAATATAAATAATTATTTGGCACTATGTAAATTTTAAAATAAATTATATAGTTTGTATGATTAGAATCTTGTGCCACAAGTTATGTGTTTATAATTTTTTTGGTTAAAGAAAAAATATATTAAATAAATTAATTATTTTAAATTTATGTTTTCATTGTGTAAAAAAAAATATTATTTCTTCTCGTTTCACAATGGAGTCAATTTTATTTATGCGTGTGTTACGTGAACAAAATTTGGCCGATAATTGTTCGAGAAGATAGTTCTGATATTATATAGAAGCTGAAAAAAATGTATGTAATATGAAGGAAAAAATGTAATGAGGGATAATTATGGTTTATCGATCGAATTGCTAAACAAATTTTGGAATATTAATTAATGGAAAGTGTGATCTATCAAGTTGTATTAGTAAAGTTGGTGTACTGTTTGAAATGTATACAAGTTCAACTTATTGGTGGTTGGAAATGCATATAGCCATTAAACCGGATTATATTGTTGAATTATCTAAATATACGATTGATGCTAGTTATGCTCTACAATTTGGTGGACAAGACCATAAAAACTATGTTACAGAAAGGGATCAAATCGGAATTAAATCAAGAATGGGATCATCAATGAATTAATGTAAGCCTTTATTTCATTTGATTTTATATTATTTTTATGTTAATTTATTTTTGTGTTGTTAATTATTTTCACTATTAGCTAATTAATAGTTTCAAAGTGATTCTATGATAAGAGATTTTCAAGTGTAGATTTGTTTGTCATATAAACTATTCAGTGTTCCGGTGCAATATATAGTTTTTGAATATTATATATTCGTATAAAGTCCAATCAGTTCAATTGATATAATGCTCCATATACAATTGTTTATTTTATCACTATGAGTTTTTTTTATCGCGTTTCGTGTAAAACTATTTTTTTGTATCACAATTTTACAACGTTATAGTGGTTTTTGCATATAGTTATATACATCGACCTAAGTTAAATATGTTTTGAGTTTTATTCTACGTTTAAGGAAGAAGGATATGCAGTGATTTTGATTCTATTAAGGGTTGACAAATTAAACGATTCTGCACTGGCGAAGCGTCGGTATAGACACTCAAATTTTAAGATTAAATCGGTTCACTTAAGATTAATGTCTAATGATAAACAATAAGAAATAAAAGATCAACTTAATTCTACTAACGTTTCCAATTTCCACAAAAAATTGCCGCACAGTAAATGTAGAGAATGTATAAGGTATACCAGAATTCTTAAGTACGATCCCCCAGCCTAATGATATTAATGATAATTAACACTAATTGTATATTAACATAACAGCGAACCACGCATTTGTGGTCATATACCATCTTCGAATTCGTCATTTATGTCTTATTCACATATTTCGGTGTCATAATTAATGGTTTGATAAATCCATCTTTTGCACGTTGGGGCTTTGTTAAGTTAAACGTCTTATTGAAAGAACGGTTTAGCAAGGCTGCATTTCTTTGCTTTAGATACAAAAAGAAAAAACTACATGGCTTGACACAACAATCGTCTAACTTATTCTCAAATAAATATCCACCAAATATTGGTTTCTCGTTTTATTACTTTATATCAAGATGTAGTTTTGTTATAAATATATAACCGTTAATGGTCATTATATAGCCATGTAAAAGGAAATTCAAATCTCTAAACAACAAAATATCGGTTATTGATGAATCAGCGTTAATTATTTTATTGAAAGTTTTAATATTATATTTTGTAACTTAATGATGCATCTCATCCCCTTATTTAATATACATATATAACTTTCGTTCAAAATGGTATGAATTTTCAGTTTAGGGTGGCTAGGTGTAGAAATTATAAAAGAAATTTACTAATCTAAATGAATATGTACATTTCAATGGATAAATAAAATAGCTCAAATGATATTATTATTTTCGTCTAGTATTAGTTCATTGACCGATCAATTATTATATGTAAACATTTATGTTTTCATAAATATTTGTCTACCGTAAAACAAGCGATTCTTGGAAATTTTAAGAATTTTTAAGGAACATACAAAAATTAATTTAAATAAATTATTAGAATCGAAACTAAAATTTTTATTTATTTTAGAATTTACTAAATAGATAATTAATAGATTGATTAATTAATTGCATTACATAAATAAATTTTCCCCTTTAAATTTTGTACTATTGTACCTTTCTCCACGCTTTTACTCCTTTCAAAATATGAGACTTCTAACTTAGTTTACTGCCCAGAAAAGATCATTCAACTCGACCCAGTTAAAATTGGATCCGTTCTAAAAAGAAAATCCATTTAAAGAAAATGAGTATCTTGGTTGAAAGGATATTTTTCATTACAGTTCTGAGAGTGCTACAATACTAACATCAACCAGTTTATATGTGGTCATTTTACAGCCTTTTCATAATCTGCACAATGACAAACCATTAGTGACCAAATTCAAGTTAGAAGTATAAGGATGTGCAAGGCTGTTTCTACAGCTTTCCTTTTGCCGTATGCGTGCTAGAATTCACATAGCGGCTAGAGATTCGGTTGAACCTCTAATGCAATTTTTTGTATGAATCTGATCAAGATAAACTAATAGTCTAAAGTCTTTTGGATTGCATAATGAGGCTATTTCTCCGTTATAGGCATGAAAACTACATTCAAATTCTATGAAAAATACCACATGTCATCAATACCACATAAAAACCATTTAAGACCTAGGTCGCACAACAATATGCGTTCTGACTTCTGTGGTGTTGATAAAAGCAAATTTGACTTAGTTCGTTTTTAATTTTCATAAATTTAAGTATGATAAAATTATACCACAACATTTTTTAAACATTCATTCACATTTTTTATTCAAATATATCAACTTATTGATGCACAATAATTCACAACAATGAAATTATAACTTCAAAGCTAAAACTTTGTTTTTAAATTTAAATGCATGTGAAGGATTAAGTAAAAAGGGATGTAAATAATAATAGTGCGTGCATGCATACATATTTTTTTAGTAGTTCTGATTTTCTATTTCTTTTTCTACCAAGGGACGAATTATTTTGAAATATAACAAAAACATAACGCAGCTAGGAAAAAAAATACAAAAAGCCATAATCATTTTATTATGCCTAAGTATAAAAAGAGGGATGAATATGAAATAAAATATAAAACTCACTAATTAAATATTAAAATATAAATTTCAAACTAATACTTTTTACGTTGTCTGATGCATAACTTTAGCATAAAACAAACTTATAGAATAACACATAAAATTGTCATGGAAATTACGGAAAAAACTTTTCCTTTCAAAAGAAAAAAAGTTAACATCAGAAAAAACAGAAATTTTCCCTTTTTGCGATCTTGAAATATTAGAATATTGTTTTTGTAATACGATATTTTTAATAACACAAAATATGTACAAGTATAATTTTCTCGCGTGCCAATTAAAATTTAAAAAAGTAGAAAAATGGTTGTACAAAAAAGCTTATTCGCGTAAACTTTGATGTCCAAAAGTTATGGCTATTGTTAAGTAATGTCGTTTGATTCTGAAAAAACCTAGAACATAATCGTTTTGGTTTTAAATATCAGTTTACTGTTAGCATGTCGGGGTCACCAATTCCTAGTCTACAATTT
This sequence comes from Diogma glabrata, assembly GCA_963693315.1. Taxonomy (NCBI): domain Eukaryota; kingdom Metazoa; phylum Arthropoda; class Insecta; order Diptera; family Cylindrotomidae; genus Diogma; species Diogma glabrata. The sequence goes on along the minus strand of OY856188.1, from coordinate 66,258,654 downwards.
ATATCACTATATATTATTAAGACACTACTATTTAAATTTGGAATAAACTTGTCATACACAATTTATTCTTAAGGCTTAAATCAAAAAATCGTTTTAATATATTAAAAAATTAATAATCCTGCTGGTTATACTTTGTATCACTGAATTATAATATTGAGAGAATTAATTATAATATTTTTATGTTCAATCAGCAATCAATCGAAATGTTACAAGTTAAAAACTATTTATTCAGACCAAGTCCACGTAGTTTGTTACCAGCATAACTAAAACAGCCAGCTCCCAATATTTTGAGAAATTGGGTAGTTAGACATATAACGTTAGGTCGATTTGTGTACAAATCGTTTAGCCCTATCGCTCACAAAACTTTCGCAAAAGGTTATGAAGCCGCTTAGATGACAAACCTACACTGAAATTATTATGAGATCATCGGCAAAATATTTTACTCGATCCTCCCTGTCAGACATAACTGCGCTAGGTAAAGTTAGTTGTTGTTTGACCACTAAAAGCTAAAGGAGCAATTTGATTCATGCTGCAGATTATTCTTTAAAATAGAAAATACAAATTTTCCATTCTTTAATGTATCTTTTTATTCTGCATATAATTTTTTATTAATCTATCATAATAATGTTCATATCTCTTGATAACTTCAGATGTATGATAAATACATGTACATAAAATCGATAATATAATATAATTAAAAATACCGTTACTAAAATATGTTCTAATTACATAAATATTTCCAATTTGAATGCCAGCGAAAAAATAGAAATTTGAAATTGCTGATGGTATAAATAATTGTGATCCTAATAATCCTATTAATCGATATTCATTATTTTTACTCAAATATTTATTTACAAAACTTTTATACCGTTCATTCGATTGTACAGATTTACCATAATTTTCAATAACTAAACATAAATAATTTAACATTGACCAGACAAGTATAAATTTATAAAAACCATGCCAGAAATAAATAAATAAAAATGTAACAAAACTTGCTAGAATTTTTTTACAAATTGGAATAGAATTGATTAAATCTTTGTAGATATAATTAGAGAGAAACTCATATAATCCTTGATCGAAATGTTTCCACATATCGGAATATAGATGAATTCTTCCTATGCATTTTGGTTTGTGTGGTGGGTTTATACCATCCATTTTGGATAATGCAATGCCCACACCATAACTGACAACGTATTTCATATGAAAAAATTGTCCCATTAAATAGCCCATACCATACAAGGCCCATGGATGAATTTTACTAACCATCTGTAAAATAAAATAAACATCGTAAAATTTAAAATTTTTTATATTCTAATTAAATACTTGCCGATGGCGTATATTGCAAATTGCTCACATAAATATAATGTAATGAAAAATCCAAGACAACAATCCAAAATAAACAAATGAAAACATCCCAAATTAAATTCCATATTCTATTAGAAATAGCACAGATTTTGTTTAAAAGCAACATATTTTTGTATCTATCATAAACCATAACCGGTCCTAAGAAAATCGTTGGCAAATAATACGTATACCCAAAATAGTTTTTTAACGAAAATATATCATCCAAGTTTTCGTTTGTTTCCTCTATTTTATTATTATTTTTGATATATGTAAATCGATCTAAGCTAAAACTCATTCCTTTGAGGACATTCCATGCTAGGATTATAATTACCTCGTAATATTGATCATCTTCAATTTTTATTACTGAATGAATATATGATTTGAATTTAACGATTTTTAATCCATTTATACCCATTACCCAAAATATTGCAATAAACCATATTAACTTTTTAGAATTTAAACGTGCACATAAATAATAAAATGTTATATTTTTAAAACAAATTAAAATGAAAATTGGAATACAGTAGCTATTTAATAAAAACAGAATTCCAACTATTGCGTGAATGATCGGCAGTGACTGAAATTTTAAATTAAAGATAATATAACATTTTATAATTATTTTAAAATAAGTGGAAAGCTTACAGATTTATTATATTTTCTTGTTATTTCTGATGTAACACAATGTAAAATGAACCATTTAATATTATTGAAAATAAATATTTTCCATCGTTCCCATTCATGATCAATATCCTCCCTTTTCCGATTAAGTATTGACCATCCTTTATTGAAAGCACTATACTGACTGTTTTGTACTATATCTTAAACATAATTGAAAGATTAATTTCTAAATTTTTATTTTAATAATTTAGTTATGTTTTATTACAATAGTAAACTTGACGAAAAACGCAAAAACTGAAATCTTGCGATCACTACATCATCGTGATTTAACAATTTATTCTAATTGGTTTCGATAAAATAAAGCGAAACTCTATTGCTTCGGCAAAAAAAATCGGAAGCATTAAACTAATGAGAAAAATTTCAAAATCTCTACCCCAAAATTCTGGCATTTCTCGACGTTTCACGAAATTTGCTGAACTGACATTAAAAATTTTTAAAAATTATCAGCAGGATACGAAAAACTTTTTGACTCGATCACGGAATCGTAAGTGTCAAGAACCCCAAGAAGCTTCATCTTACAGCTTTTTATACAGTTTGAATGTAATTAAGCTTAAATTTGAACTTGATTTTGAACCTATTGTGATGATATGAAAAGATGTTGGATCACTAGATTATAAAAGTGGATTTATAACTTTAAATGTTATCGCTTGCTAAATGCTAACCGTCTCCAACTACAGTCAATACAAAGAAGAGATACCATCCGTTCAGATTCTAGCAGCAATATGTTGGTTTATTTAGATTTGCATAACTTCTGTGTTGAGTTGAAGAGCTGCCGCAAGACCAAAGTGTTGAAACTTGAGATTTCATTCCTTTTCTTACTTATATATTGTTACGGTTATAGCAAAATCATAACAAAACACAGCAACAAAGAAACGAATAGTGTTGTTGTTGTTGTATTCTTAGAACTTGGGTCAACAAAAAATAAAATATATCGAAATATTAACGTAGATTCTATTCTAGATCTTTCTTAGTTTTTCCTAGAATATGCTAGAAATTATTTAGAATTGTATATAGAAGGAGTTCCCTCTTGTAGTTTCATATAGTTTTATTTGAGACCACGTTAATGTAAAGTTGGGATAGAAGAAAAGAAATAGTGGAATAAGTGGAATGTAAATTAATTGTAAATGAAACCTTGTATCGTGTATATAAAACCGTGTAAATAGAAGAAGCAATTTTTAAATTAGTGAATAAAGTTTTAAGTATTATTGAGTAGAAATATTTTGTGTATTATTTTGAACGTTGTGTAACTGAAAATTTCTACAATAAACCGTTGGAGTTTCGAAGCTGTTGGAAGAATATGCTAGTTAGGAATATTGTTTGCTGTATTGTGTCCTATTGTTGTGGAACAATCAAGGTGTTGAGGACTTAATAAAACCTGGTGTTTTTTGCTTACTAATCAGTGATCGAACCCAGAAAGTGATTTGGGAATTGCGTTTATCGAATTGTGAGTTAAGCCAATTCGAAGGAAGGTTGGAAAACGTAACAATATTTTTATTTTATTTAAAGGCTTGTCTATCTGAAATTTCTATTTTTATACGATAGCCTACCAGTCTCCAAACAAACATAATCCCATTTTTTTTAATTTTCTGATTAATATTGTAAACAAAATTAGACTAAAATTTCCAAATTGTGAGATTATCCTTATCGGTGACTGCAACGTATGCAACAAATCGTGATTAAAATTTTCTAAGACAACCGACGACGACAATAATGGAAGGCTGGCAGAAATATTTACATCGTCACAGGACCTGTCTCAAATTTCAAAAGCTCAGCTTTCACTTCTCGTAATGACGGCAAAAAGAATTAGATCTCTAATTCACATCTATCCCAGAACGAGTGTTGACCGAGTGTTGACGAGTGACCACTATCTAATTACATCAGTTATAAAAACTGATTTACTAAAAACTAGAGTTCCAAAATCCCGTTAAATATTTCACTTCGCAAAAATGGACACCAATGATCGCCGAACTTTTTTTCAAGGTTTTCCTTTCAATCGTCATGGCTTTTATACTGACGATGTAAATGTTTTTGCTCAAAACTTTACTGAAATCATTCAATTCGGTATTAATTTCGAGGGTGGGCAAATTGGCTCTTATAAACAAACGTAGATTATTTAGTTTTGGGATACATCACAAAAATCCTAATCGATCCTAATATCTGAAAGTCAATAGAATATCAAACAGAGCGAAAGCAGCAAAACTTTCGACTATGTAGATTTCTAACAAAAGTTTTTACAGTGCCATTAATTCTTTAAACTATGGTACTAAATCTTCTATCGGGTATCATTGACGGTACGCTAATCGTTCCCCTGCAAGGAAAGCTTGTGTTCGCAGAGCGCTTTGTCTCAAGTTTGAAAGTTTTAGAAACTCCTAAAGGAATGCCCCAAATTCAATCTTAAGTAGTTAATATGAAAGAACTTCATTTTTTAAAACGCATTGAGATTATTCGAATCATGATTTAAGCAGATTTAATAAGCAGAAAAAGGCAGTATAAAAATAATAGCTATTTATGTATTAAGGGCGTAAAGTATGTCTTTTCCGCTTGAGAGTGAAATTGTTGCTCGAGGCGTTAGCCGAGAGAAACAATCACTCGAAAGCAAAAAAGATACTTTATGCCCGAATTGCATACAAGATTTTTTGTACGAGTAAGATTATGTATTATTTGCATAAATAAAAATACATATATTTACACAAAATAGTAAAATATTTTTTAGAAAATTATTTGATCAAAGTAGTTTTTCGAAATAATAGTAATACAATAACTTTAGACATTGTTATTTCAATTTTTTTTTTTTTATAAGGCGTTCATGCTCCATGTAGGAGCGGTGCCAGGCTAATCAGCTTTGAATATTCACCACGGTCATTCGCAACAGCGACATAATTACCATGGCAACCGATTTTTTTAAGGTCGTTTATTACGTCAGTCTCCCATTGTAGTCGTGGTCTTCCTCGCGGTCTACCACTCCCTGGGGTACTAACGTACATTTTTCTAATCATTCCAGACTGTGAATCGAATATTTCAATTTTAGTCATTGTTATTTCAATAGGAAAAAAAGGCCTGCTTTATGTACAATTTTTGAATCGCAAAAGTGAATTTTACGGTTTACTCGTACAAAAAAGGATTTTTTAGAACCGTAAAACCTTTCTATTAGATTAATCAAATACTTATATTTAGTATAAGTATTGTGTTCCAATTAGAGTAATAGAAAGAGGTAATAGAAAAAAGTTAAACCTTAAGCTATCGAACCCAAATTATAGTTAACAATATCACTTTTGTTGTTGTAGATGCAAATTTAGTTTAACTATTTTAAACTTTGTTTTTTTCACTTCTTCAACACATTACTACTATAGAATTATAATAAGACATCCGACTTATTTCATAACTCGAAAGAATATGAATTTTCGCACGTGTATAAATAAATAAAAAAATAAATAAATAATTGGAAAACCCCAATGAAAACCACTTTGACCTTCTCCAGGATCTAACTCGAATTTCGAAGTATCAATGCTTATGCCTAAACTCCACAACAAAAAAATTTGTTCAATTTGTGTGAACTCTAGTCTAAGGTAAGAATTGATTAGATTTTAATTAGATTGATTAGAAGAATTTACATTAAAAGAATAAAAAAAAAATATTCAAAAAAACATGAAGTATTTGAAAAAAAAAAAATTTTTAAGAAACGCTTTTCTTTACTTCATTGTTATGCATACTTTATTTTTTTTTTTGAATAAAATGTGTTGTGTTAAAGGGTTTACAATTAGTGCCACGCTTTTTTAAAACCTCTGCGGGTTGAAGTCACCTGAGACTAAGGATTAGGCAAACTATTCATTTGTATGCAGTTCGGATATAGGTAAACTATTCCATTTGTATGCAGTTCGGACAAAGAAGTCTTTCTGCGATCTGCCAGTATGACAGCGTGGGATCTCGACCGTTTGACTAGTTGCGGTAGCCGATTGTCGAGTGGAACGGGGGTAAGAATAAGTTTGGGGCATGATGCTGCTGATTTTATCTGAGCACTGTTGATGACGATATTTGTAAAAAACAACGAGTTCAGCAACAGTGCGACAATGTTGTAGGCAATCAAGTTTTGATGTCAAAGTTCGATCACCCACAATTCGTATAGCCCGCTTTTGAACAGAGTCCAAGAGGGCCAAGATGGAAACAGAAGCAGCACCCCAAACTTGACAACAGTACTCCATACAGGGACAATATAGGACTTATCAACATGGAGCAATTGGTATGGAGTGAAAAATATTTTGCATCTATTTAGGAGGCCGAGTTTTTTAGACGCGCTTTTTGCCATCGCCATTACATGATCGATCCAGAGCAGGTCATTTGAAACTGTGACACCCAATAAACGAATGCTTTTAAATTTACCTATTGGTTCATCACACATACTGAATAAAATATCTTTGGGGAACTCGGTCTTTGATCTGGAAACAATCAACAGCTGTGTTTTGGTAGAGTTGAAATTGACCAGGTTTTGGTCACCCCAATCGGTGACATTTTTTAGGTCTTTATTCACGTTTATGGCAGCGTCTCTCCGGGCGGGATTAATTCGTTCGTGCATTTTACCTTTTGAAGGAAGGGGCTCGAACGACTTGTATAGAGTACTATAAAAAAAATTGCTAAAAAGCCAAAAATAATTCCAAACTCAAATAAATTTTCTAAAAACCTCTGTAAAAAAATTCAAAAATAAATATAATTCCAAAACTCGAATAGATTTTCCAAAAAATTCTGTAAAAAAATTCAAAATCGAGAAAGTGTCAGATGGGACGCTAATCCTACACGCGAAACATTGACGGAATTGCGACTACTATTATTAC